>CAJQZJ010009840.1:8341757-8372719 GCA_907164525.1 Lophiomys imhausi
GAGAGAGAGAGAGAGAGAGAGAGAGAGAGAGAGAGAGAGAGAGAGAGAGAGCGAGAGCGCTCAGACACAAGTCTGAGCTAATTTGGGACCCTGTGGAGGTTTGGTGTAGATGGTGGGTAGGAAGGTTTCCTGGAAGAGGAGCAGTCAGCTGAATTTTGAGGTGGATAAATGACTAGCCAGATTAGGAAGCTAGGAAGAGAGCATTGTGGGTAGAAGGAAAAGCCTCAGGCACTTCACAGTTGGCTTATGCAGATAGCTCTTGAACTGTGAGAGTCTGCCCAGCATCTCTGGGTGTGTGGGGGATCTCTTTTCTGTGATGCTCATTTGATCTTTCTGGTTTTTTCCAGTTCACTCTTTTCACTTTGTCCTATAAAAATACACAGACTGCTGGGAACTGGGTTTTTAGAAAGGATGCTGAAAAGTTCCTCACGAAGAGACTGCCAAGCCCAGGAAGATGTGCATTCATATCTGTGTGCCCCTGAAGCATCAGATGATAGCGTCTGTCACAAGGCAGAGCTCAGGGCGAAATGGAAACCCAGACCTACCCAGACCTTCTTCCAAGAGAGTTTATCTCAGAGCTTATTACAGCCTAGGGGCTCAGGAAAGTGCTTGGAAACAGAATGAGATAGGCTCACTGATGTCACATGAGGACAGCCAGGAGCCATACCCTTGCTTCAATGAAGAAAGTTTATTTAAAAAAAAAAAATTGTTCAGGGTTTGGGGTGTTGCTCAACTGATAGAGCTTGTCTAGCAAGAATGAAGCGTAGGTTGAATTCCCAGGTACAGGTAAACCAGGCATGGTGGCACATACCTGTAACCCCAGCATTTAGGAGGCAAAGATGGGGGTCGGAAGTTCCAACATCATCCTCAGCTGCATACAAGGTTTGAAGTTCAGCCTGACATTCACGACTCTCTAAAAAAAATTTTTTTTAAAAAAAGAAAGTAAAGATGTTTAAGTGAACCAGAGAATAAAATAAACAAACGAACCCCTCGTGTTTGTAGAGCCCTTCATCATTTAAAAGCCAGATTTCTGCCTTCATGTAGATTAAAGCCCAGTTTGCAGCTGTGAGACTGCCGTGTGGAGGCAGAGTGGATTGCTGCGGATGGATCCGGACTTGAGCCAGGGCTGAGACTCAGCTCTCATATCCAACCCCAATATACCATACTTCCCCAAACCTCCACAGAACATGTTTTCTGCAAAATTCTTCATGGCTCTGCTCTCCAGAACTTTCTGCTTAAGGATGAAATGAGCTCTCAGTTAACGTCCTCAAAATTTGCCTCTCAAAAGTGTGCTATATGCATGTGTGAAAAATGTCACAATAAAAACCATTATTTTGTACAATTAATATTTACTGGAAAAAATAAATCTTAATACATGTAAAAAAAAAGTCACTCGATTCTTGACTCAAAATTCTTCTAACCTCAGTTTGTTTTCACGATTAGGATATGCAATTGGTTACTAGTTTGTTTTTTGATATTTGATGAACTTGATGGTTCATTATGGTAACTTGGACAAGGAGAGGAAGGCTTTGGTGTGAGATCTGTATATTAGTGATCTCTTTGGCTTTTTTCACAAGAGAACTGCCAGGGCATTGAGTTTGCAGAGGGAAATGAAGTGGGGGCGAAAGCAGGAAGGCCCTGTGAGGGAGCTAAGCACTTAAGGGGCAAGAAGTAGAAAGATCTAGAGCAGCAGTACTCCACCTGTGGGTCACGACCCCTTTGGGTGGAATGACTCTTTCACATGGGTCACCTAAGACCACTGGCAAACACAGGTATTTGCATTACGATTTGTAACAGTAGCAAAATTACAGTAATGAAGTAGCAACAAAAATAATGTTATGGCTGGGGGTCACCGCAGCATGAGGAACTGTATTAAAGGGTCGCAGCATTAGGAAGGCTGTGAAGCACTGGTCTAGAGGAGGAGGAGACATTGTACATGTCTTTACTCAGAGCACTCCCTGGCCCTGGGTGTGGCCTGGCTGGATGTGCGGAGGAAGTAAAATCACACCTAGCTCCTATTTGACTTAAGCTGAAGTGGTTGCAGGGTGTAATGGTGACTCTGAAAGAAAGGAGAATGTCTCTGAAAGGCTGAGACATGCTGTCCCTGATAGGTATGGTCTTCTGAAAGGGCAACAACATTGTGGAAAGCATTGGAATGAGCGAGCCCACACAGCCCCTACCACTTCTAACAGCACTATGATAACCAACTCTTCCACTGTCCACCAACAGTGGCTCTATTTCAAACTCCACACCCAACTGCCGCCACCACCTCTAACGCCACCATTACTACTGGCATTGTTACCATCTCAACCATAACCGCTGTTAGTACCTCCAGCACCCTCATCTTAACTAACGCCACCACCACCTTTGTCATTGTCATTATCATCTGTTACCACCACCGCCACCAACTGCCATGGACATCATCCCTGTTCACAGCATTACCTGTACCACCACCACCATCACCATCGCCTTTATCACTATTCCCGTTATCTACACTTCTACCACTATCATCATCATCATCATCATCTTTGTACCATCAACTCCACCACTACTGCTATCATCGTCACCATTACCTCTACCATACAGTCATCGCCACTGTCACCATTACCTCTACAATCACCACCACCACCACTGCCTTCACTACCATCATGATCTCCATCACCATCTCCTGTACTACCATCACCATCATCATCATCACCACCATCACCATCACCACCATCATCACCACCATCACCACCATCACCATCACCATCATCATCATCACCACCATCATCATCACCACCAGCATTACTTCTGCTACCATTGCCACCTTCAATTTTTTTTTTTTTTTTTTTTTTTTTGGTTTTTCGAGACAAGGTTTCTCTGTGTAGCCCTGGCTGTCCTGGACTCACTTTGTAGACCAGGCTGGCCTTGAACTCGCAAAGATCCACCTGCCTCTGCCTCCCAAGTGCTGGGATTAAAGGCATGCGCCACCACCGCCCGGCTAACCTTCAATATTTTTATCTTTACTAACACATCCACCATCAGCAATATGACTGCTACCATGATTACTACTACTACCCCGTTTTTCCCTTACCATTTACTAGGCTCTGTGTGGTAGTCCTATTTTACAATGGAGGGAACAGCGTCTCAGGCTGAGTGGTTTGCTCTAGCCCATACAGTAGCAAGCTGAAGAGTCAAGATTTCATCCCAGGTCTGTATGTGGGGGGTGGTTCAGGGGGCTGCGTTGTTGGGTCTTAGTTTACATGCAGCCAGATGTCTCTTGTTTGGATATGAGAGGCTCCTTGTGGGGTGTGATCAAGACTGACAATCTGTTTCCCTTTCTTTTTTTGACTTTCTTTCACACATTCTGGATCATATGTCTTTTCTGGTCAGAACAAATAAAAATGTTTTATGTCCCTCATGCCTTTTTCTGGGCTTTGGATGTAAGTGTTTGCACACAGTTCTGGAAGCAGATGGAGCCTGAGAGAAACCCATGTGATAATTCAAACTCGGAAGCTCTGTGAAAATACAGGCATAGATATCTCTAAGAATCTCAAAGACTGAGATATCCAGATAAAGAGAGAGAAAGAGATGGGCAAAGATGCAGACACACTCCGAGAGTGAACTTTTGTGTTTGGAGTCCAGATAAGGTGGGACCGCCTGGTTTTTCAGTAATTGCATATTTTCCAATTGCAAGATGGTGATTGGATGCTACTTTCTCTCTGATGCTATCTGCACACACCTGCTGACACTCTCTGCGGGCCTGGCTTCTCTTCAGGTAAGGGGGATATAACTCCTTCCTTGTGGTGTTCATGGCTCCATACCAGACTCAGGTGTGTCTACAGGAAATAATAACACATCTCCAGATGCCCTAGGTAAACTGTGGCCACATCTTGGCTGGGCTGGAGAGCATGGCTCCAGACTGTTGTTTCTAAAGGCAGTCCCTCCCCCCCACCCCGAATTAATCAAACTCGAAGCTTTGTTCTGGAACTCCCAATTGTTAAATTGAACTGGGGATTGGTTAGGGTTCTGCCCCATAATAAATCTCCTGGGAAGCAGGTTTACAGTAGTGTGTTTGGCCTGAGTGGAACTGGTGGGCTTGCCTGCATTATATTTTGGATGTGTGTGATTTGGGATCTGTGAGAACACAACGACTTCAGTACGAATCCCTACCCCAGGAGGAATGGTGGAAAAAGGAATTTTCTGCAGTTCTCCATTTCCTTAAGAGCTGCCTCTCACCTGTTTGCTCCTTTGCCCTGTCTAAAGCTCTTTGGGCAACTCAGTGCCATCGAGGAGGTTGGTTGCAGAAGCATAGTCTCCAACTCCGTGACTTTCCTTGGAGTCTCCCTGGTAACTGGGGACACTGGTAGCCTCCTTGCTTTGCTTTCAGGAATGCTTGACAGAAAGGAAGGACTAGTAGTCAACAGAAGTCCTTCTCAAGGAATAACGTGCTGCTCAGAGCCTATGATTTCTGCTGCTGTGGTCATCATTGGTGGTTGCTTTCAGAGATGGGCATCAGGGTGGAAGGAAGAGAGTGTTTGAGGTGTGGAATGCAGATGTGAGCCCCACCTCGATCATACGCCAGATCAGATGAGGGATTTCTGGATGCCGTTGACTGTTTCAAATCCCTGCCATAGAAAGTTTCCAAAGTCTGGATACAATTGTTATTTTCAATTAATGTACTGATACTTCTTCTTAAAGATAAGAATCAATCTTATTTTTCAACAGGGAATATTTTGTTATAAAATAGAAAAACAAAAGCCGGGCGTAGTGGCGCACGCCTTTAATCCCAGCACTCGGGAGGCAGAGGCAGGCGGATCTCTGTGAGTTCGAGGCCAGCCTGGTCTACAAAGCGAGTCCAGGACAGCCAGGGCTACACAGAGAAACCCTGTCTCGAAAAGCCAAAAAAAAAAAAAAATAGAAAAACAGAAATTTAGGCATAAATGGTTGATACAGAAACACACTGGCTTGCTGCCCTTCCCTGGCCAGCTGTTTTAGGTTTGGGGGTGGTTCTGGGAGTGGCAGGGGTGAGGGCATGTGACCAGAGTCCCTTGTGCTCTTCCTGTGGCAACAGAATGACTTGCTGGTACAGGTCCTGTGGTGTGGAATTGGAAGACACTGGCATCATGGGTGGTTCACAAGGTCCAGACCCCTTCCCAGGCTCCATGGTTCATCCCCACAACCACACTAGGGAGGGGCTGTTGCTCTACCCTCTCTACCCTCTTGTGGTGTATCCTATCACCCAACCCGCCCCCCACCCCTTTGTTTTTCCAGAGAACAGTCAGGGGCCATTAAGAAACCACAATGTGGGATATGAACCCTGGTCTCTTGGAGTTCAAAATCGCTGTATTGTGTTGCTGCCCTGGGCTAGGCAAAGCAGGAGCCCTCAAGCAACCCAGGTAGTTAATATGGCAGGGGAGAGAGAGAAGCTCCTTTCTCTCTGACATCCCTCCTAAGCCAAGCGGAGCAGGCACACCACAAGCATTTGCCTTTGATTGGACCCGGCAAGGCCAGCGGAGACAGGAAGCATACCTGCGGTCCTGAGCCCTCCTTCCTCCTCTGAGAAATGCCATTTACAGATGGAGAAGAGGAGAAAATATGAGAAGACAGGAAGCTGCGAATTCAACAGATGCACAGTAGCATCCTGGGAGGTAGGGTCACAGCCCACTGAGAGCAAACAGCCCGAGCCGCAGGTTGGAGTGTAAACACGGAGGCACTGAAGCCTGGTTTGCTTGGAGGGACCACAGGGGCTGGACTGGGGGAGAGATTTTCCTGGTGTGCAGTGGCCCATGTGGGAGCCCTGTCTGGGAGAACAGGCTTCTGAGCTGAAAAGAAAACAAGAGTATGTTTTTCAGAGCTAGACATTGCCTTCTGGCTTGGCTTCCCACTGGGCCAAACACAAAGCTCCAGGGACAGGGGCAGCAGTGACTTGCCACAGTGTCAAGGAAGAACATGCTGGCTTCTAGCCACCCAAGGAAGAGACTCAAGGAATCCTGGGAATAAATTCAGGGGACTGGAGATCTAGGCAAGCCACTTCTTTCGTCTTTGCCATCTGTATTTAAAATTGATGTTATTGAGTTGTACAGTGGCTGGGAAGGAGGCTTCCCAGGGCTCTGTACAGGATGGGGACTGGCTAACTGACCCCTAGGCAGGAGTTAAACTGAGGGTTTTAGTGTAACCCCTGACCCAAGCATGACCACTGTCTTTATGAAAAGATTAGGACAGACAGACACTCACAGGGAGAAGCGGGCCATTTGAATGGATAGGGAAGAAACCTTTGAGGGATCAGCCAATATCTTGACCTTGGTCTTCCAGCCTTCAGAATTGTAAGAACAATACATGTCTTTTGTTTAAGCCACCCTTTCTGTGGTCCAACAAACAAAGGTGCAGTCGTGACTCTGAACCTATCTAGACAGAAGGGGCTGGCCAGTGCCTGGGGTTGTGACTATAGGGGGACTCCAGGGTGTGCTAGACCATGATAGGAGAGGCAAACTGTCAATTGAGAGAGTCAAGAAAGGCCTCAGGGAGGTGGGGCTGACTCAACTTTCACTTACTGGTCTGTGAAATAGATTTCTCTCTCCAGAGCTGGCCGTCAGGAGCAGAACAAGGGAATCCACTTAGAGCGGCAGGAAGGCAAAGCCGTCTGGTTCCTGCAGGCCAGCACCTGTCTGCTCCATACCACCAGAGCCACTCATGAAACTGAAAGTCCTCAATGGAAGCAGTGGAAGCTTTCGTACAATTGCTGTTGAGAGGGACAAGATCTTCAATGTCCTGCTAGACTCTGCTGCACATGAGAGCCCTCGTCTGGGATATGAGGGCCAGGGGACGGCTTATTGTAGCCTTGATATTCTGCTTGTCACCTGATTGTCAGTTCCTTCTTCATTCCGGTAACTTATTTGTGTCTTTATCTGGAGATGTGGCAGGTGGTGGTGCTTCCAAACATACCCATCTCCTACTTAGCACGGAGTTTAATTTTCTGTTTTGCACAGGGCTTTGCCTGCTCCCATGTAGGTCGCCCAGCTGGATCAGTGTCTGTTCTAACCGTCCTCACACAGTGGCTGTCTGGACTGCATTGCTTAGGGTATGCTTCCAAGGAGGGTGTCAGAGGGAGGGCACTGTAAGAGGAGGCTCCAAGAAACAGGTCTGGGAGGGCTGTCGTCAACAACACGCAGGCTTTTAATACTGATGGCTACCTTAGTTTCCTATTCTGTAAGACGAAAACCATTGCTGTATTCCCTTCATAAGTCGATTGATTGAAGGATAAAATGAATTAAGACATAGTATGCACTCTGACTGGTACCCAGCCTAAGTCAAAGGCTGGTAAAATAAAAAAGTCAATAAGCACGCAACCCTCTTGTTCCTGTCTGTGAGAAGGAAGGGCTGCTCTCCAACCTTCAGAAAGCCCAGAGTGCAGCAACATGTACCACAGTTAACATTATATGTGACCCACACAATTTTGTTTACTTCTAGCCTGACTGCTTAAAAAAAGTCTGTTTTGGTGACCCTGAGGCGGTTAGACACTGATGTGCTATCAGTGCCTGCTTCAGGGATGTCAACCTGCAAGGGACATCAACTACTGGGACCATTTGGTCAGGCCCAGAGAGGCTGTCAGGTGTAAAGGCTGGCAAATGCTGGGGATGCTGCTGGCATTGAAAGAGCTGAGGTGCTGAGGGTGTGTAAACATCCTACAGTGCACAGCATCACTCCTGAGAAAGTTACCCGACTTCACGTGTTGAAAGTGCTGCTGTCCACAGCAGGCAATCTCTACTGCAGCCGGGGGAAAAAAACCTGGCTGAGAGCCAGAAGAGGAGGCCTTGCTTTCTGAGACTTCGGGGCTCTGCTAGGAGGACAGCAGCTATATTTGTAAGCATATGGGTTCCTAAGGCCTCTTCAGGAAGGCTGCTGTGAAGGATTAGAGACAATGTGCACAAAATTTAAACAGGGCCAGCCAAGCACTTGGCAACTGAGAAGCATTAACTCACTCCCATCTTCCATGGACAGCTCCCCATCCGTCCCCACCCCCAGCCTTCTGCACCAGCAGGGAGACTCTGGGTGTGTTTAACTTCTCACTGTTGGTCTCATTTTCAATTATTTAATCACCTTTGTGGTGTTCTGATGATGTCTGCTTGTTTTTGTGGTGTTCTGATGATGTCTGCTCGTTTTTTCTCAAGTCTTTCTGTTGTGAAACTAGATGGAGAGTCTCCCAGAGCCCAGGAACGGAAGAATTCTTGCACAGCTCCCCTCACCCCTACCTAACATTCCCAGAATACACATGTCGGCATGCCCTTGAAATGGTGACTTCATCCTGCTAACACCTGGGGGAGCTGGCTAGCCTTTGGACTTTCACCTGCTTTCTTTACATGTATGTTCTCCTGGTTCGGTAAATTGCCTGTTTCCCAGTTTTTATAAGGAGAAATCTAATCATCAATTATTAATAAGGAGACAGAAATTTGAAAAAGAGGTCAAGAAGCAAATTATAAACAAATGGCATACATAACCTATGGTTAAAAAATAAAAGAAAATGAAAGAAGGCCCCAAGGGAGACTTTGATAGGCAAGAGGAGAAAGTAGAGAATTATGTAGTAACTTGAAGGGCAGCGCTTTGGGTGCTGAAAGACAGCCTTCACCTAGTGAATCAGAGAAGGGAGATGATATGATGGCGGTGGGGGGAGGGGAAAGCAGTGAGGTCATGTGACTCAAAGCAGCTCAAACTGCCTCTTTTGTCTCATGGCTAATCTGTCTTTTGAATCTGCAGCTTGAGACAATAGGGTCTGTCTAGCTCCTTGGCAGGAAGGAGCAGGAAGCAATGGGAAGTTAAACCAACCACCAAAACCTGGGCTGTAGAACCGGAGGGATCTGGATATAATGATAGCTTCATTACTTACCTTATTGACCGACCAAGGGCAAATGACCTACCTCTTCTAGACTCCAGTTTTGCAAAAGTGATGTAAAGTGGATGGTACCAATCATCCCACTTCCTGGGAGTATGTTTTAGAGCAGTGGTTCTCAGCCTTCCTAATAGTGTGACCCTTTAGTACAGTTCCTGATGTTGCGGTGACCCAAACCATAAAGTTATTTTCATTGCTACTTCATAACTGTAACTTTGCTACTGTTATTAGTCATAATGTAAATATCTGACATGCAGGATATCTGATATGTGATCCCTGTAAAAAGGTCATTTGACTCCCGAAGGGTCGAGACCCACAAGTTGAGACCTACTGTTTTAGAGAGATATATGTGAAACAGAAAACACAGCACTGGGTGCATCTTCCATGCTCAATTTATGTGGCTGATGCTGAAGATGATGTTGGTAGTGGTGATAACATGATTGCATCCTCCTAAATATCTGCTTTTTTTTGGGCTATGTATATGTATGTATATGACAATATCTGAGACGTTACAGAACATATTATTTACATGCATATGTAATTTATTTACATGCATATGTAACACGTATGTACACACACATCCACACATATATGCATGCATTTTAGCTTTTCTCATCCATTCAGTTGTGTCCTAGAGCTAATCTGTGCACATTGCTTTCCAGCTCTTGCTTGACTTGATGACACCATGTTGGTGCTTGGCCATGGTGTCAATGGGTTATATCATGGAAACTGGCAAGCCTGTACATTGAGAGGTTTTTCCCCCCTCAGACAGCCAATTTACCGGGACCGTTGCTTATATGTATTTTGCATTTGCAATTAGACTGTGAATTTCTTTAGCACTCAGGATGTGCTGTAGGCACCCTTTGATCCCCAAGGGGCCTCACACGTGTCTTTTGTACAGTATGGCCGTCAGAGAATGGTTGAGTCAGTAGGACAGAGGGAGAGTGGATGAAAGCCCCAGGGGAGATAGTAGAACTGGGCTCAGGAAAAGGCAAAGAAGTTGCTTCAGAAAAGCTGTCAGGCAAGCAGCTGATGAGGAAGTGAAAGATCAAGGAGGGGGCTGGTTTGTATAGGTAAAAGGGTTTGGTGACAGGCAAGAAGAGTTTATAAACCAAAGCACAGAAAGAGAATGAAACTCTGGGTGAGAAAGGAGTCCTGCGTGACTTCGGACCACTGCAGGTGTATGCTTCTTAAATTCTATTTTTTAAGATGAGGACATTAAACAAACACTTAGAAAACTAAATAATTTGTTCAAATGCAATCAATACGATGATCAAAAATGAAAGATAGAGCCAGGCGGAGGTGGTGCACACCTTTAATCCCAGCACTTGGGAGGCAGAGGCAGGCAAATCTCTTGAGTTCGAGGCCAGCCTGGTCTACAGAGCAAATTCCAGGAGAGCGAGAGCTACGTAGAGGAACACTGCTCTGGGGAAAAAGAAAAGACTAGGAGATAGGTAAAATAAACCAGATGTATCTATCTTTTGAAATATTTCCAGGTCATAAAATTCAGAAAGTTCCAATGATGAGCAATGGAACAATGATAAACGTGAAAAATTGGCAGAGTTCTTCACAACATGGCTAGATGAGAGAGCTTAGAAACAGGACATGTGATCTCACATTTGCATAAATGCATATGTATAGAAGTATGTCTGGAGTGGTGTACATTAAAACACTAAGGTAGTTTATTTTTGGACAGGATGATTTTTCTACCCTTTTTGCTTATGAGTATTTCCAACTTTTTCTATTATAGTACTTCTTTAATCAAAAATTAACTGTACTAATCAAAATGTTTAGGATGTTTCAACTTTAATCTCTTATATATATATATATATATATATATATATCAAAGTGTTAGTAATAGGAGTTGTGCTAACAAAAATTTGCCTTTGACTTACAAATTTATCTAATCAAAAACTTCCATCACTACAATGAGTCCCAGTTATATTGGTTGAATACATTGGGAACTGCCTTGCTGAAGGAATGTCAGTATTGTATACTGGGGCTGCCTTGAAGAATGAAGGAGGATTCCTCAGGATTCTGGGTGGGTGTTGCATTGTTGAATGGTGACTCCACAGAGCATGTGGGGGATGTCCAGAGGGCCACGGCCATGAACGAAAAGTTCTAGATTTATCAGCCTCAGATAAATGTGGTTCTGGCTATCAGAAGACCTCTTTATCCCACAGTAGCCCTGCCACATGGTGTCTGATAAGTGTCAAGTTTGAGGATGTAGGCAAGATTTTTCACAGACACATGTCTGCCCACAGTGAAGGAAGGAGGGGAGTGAGCTTTCCAATAGAATCAGAGTCATGAGTGAGCAGGTTCTGAGAACTCAGTCAGGGCTGGCGGCTCAGTTTTAGTGGAATTGGGGAGGTGCTGGAAATGTCATCCCTCTTCAATTTCCCTGAGAGACAGAATGGGTAGGCTGAGGAAGAGGCAGGCTCTGGAATTACAGTGAAGAGGTTCAGGCTCTGGTTCTGTGTACTTCTTGGCTAAGTTCCATAACCATCCCTGCCTCCATTTACCTGCCCGTGAGATGGATGCAGTGGGAGTCCCTGCCTTATGCAATTGGTGTGAGAATGAAATTAGGTAATCTACAGGAGCACTCAGAAGGTGCTGTGGGAATATTGCATGTGGTGTTATCCCTTCTGCTTGATCTCTTCTTCCAGGGATAATAAGGACTGATTTGGGGTTCAAGGAGTAAATGTGGCTCCCAATTTCAGATGAATTAAGTAATGTTACCAGTGGTTTTTTGTTTGTTTGTTTGTTTTGTTTTTAATGGGAGGAGTAAAGGACCTTGCAATAAGGATGTATTGGGTTGGGAGATGGCTAAGTGGATGAAGCACTTGCTGTGCAAGCATGAGGACCGGAGTTCAGATCCCTAGAGTCCATGTGAAAGCCAGGTGGAGCAATGCATGTTTATGATCACAGCACTTCTTTTTTCATATATACATTTATTTTTATTTCAAGTTACTTTTTAATCACAGCCCTCTCCTTCCTCCCCTCCTGGTCCCACCCTCCCACCTTCTGCCCCCTCTCCCACCTATCCTACTCCTCCAGTGGATCACAGCACTTCTACACCAAGAGTGGAGGTAAATCAAGAGACTTCCCATCAGCCTGAGTGCTAGCAAGCCTGATGTGTGCATGGGGGTCAACAAGAGAAAGTTCCTTAAAGAAAGAGGGAACTGAAGACCAGCACCTGATGTTGTCCTTTGACTTTACATGTGCTATGGCATGTGTGCACCCACACTCACATAAATGTCCACACACATCATACATCTACAAAGATTTAAAAATAAAATGAAAAG
Organism: Lophiomys imhausi; assembly: GCA_907164525.1. Taxonomy (NCBI): domain Eukaryota; kingdom Metazoa; phylum Chordata; class Mammalia; order Rodentia; family Muridae; genus Lophiomys; species Lophiomys imhausi. Next base: position 8,353,932 of record CAJQZJ010009840.1, read on the forward strand.
TAAAATAGGACACATCACAAAGGCTGTAGCTTCTCCCAATCCTCTCCTTCTTCTCTAATGTTTATTTATTTACATTGTGTGTAAATAAATGTGTGTGTGTGTGCACGTGTGATGTGCGCTTTACTATCATTGTGTGTGTGCGCACATGTGATGTGTGATTAATTATCATTGTGTATGTGTGCATGTGATGTGTAATTTGTTTTCATTGTGTGTGCATGCAGGTGATATGTGAATGGCCTGTATTGCTTTATTATTATTATTATTGATTGATTTGAGAAGGCTAAGCTCACTGTGAGTGGTGCCATCCCCAGGCTGGTGGTCCTGGGTTCTATAAGAAGCAGACTGAATAAGCCATGAGGAGCAAGTCAGTAAGCAGCGCCCCTCCATGGCCTCTGCATCAGCTCCTGCCTCAAGGTTCCCGCTCTCACTTTGATGATACACTATGGGCTATAAGGTGAAATAAACCATTTCCTTCCCAAGTTGCTTTTGGCTGTAGTGTTTTATCACAGCAATAGAGAACCAGACTAAGACACATACGGTAGAAGGAGAAAACCAACAACTACAAGTTGTTCCCTGACCTGCTACCCCACAGTCACACAGTGACTAACTGTAAAAAAAAAAAAAAGTTGTCTTTGGAATAATACCAATTTAATCTCAATAGACTATTAAAATTTTGTGCCGGGAGATCTCTTTTCTCTTCCCTTATGTCGTTATTGCCACGACCATGTGCGCTTTGTGCTCATCAACACTGCACGTTTATGATCAATCTGCTTTTGTCCAGCTTTACGGAGGTCTAACTGAAAAATATAAAATTGCGTCTTGCAGGTCAACAGTGTGATGCTTTGATGCACACATTGGGAGATGTTCACTGTCATGGCCCTAATTAACATCCACTGCATCGTATAGTTGCCTTTTAGTGTGTGTGTATGCATGTGTTTGCACATGAGGGTGCATACATGTGTGTGCCTGTGTGTTCACACACATGCTCTTGTGTGTGTGTGTGTGTGTGCCTGTGTGCCTGAAAAAAATCACACTAAGTGAAGGGAGCCATTCAGAAGGGCAAATACGACTTCATCTCCCTCACTAGTAGAACGTGAAACATTGGATCCACAGAAGCACAGGGTGGAAGACTCAGAACTTGGAACTGTGGCTTCAGCTGTAAGGTTACCCAGTTCTGGAGGGCACAGTGGCGACTGCTATTAACAACATTTAATCGCATTTTCAGCAGGATTGTAAAAATAGTTTTTAAAAATAGGGCCCGAGTGTTTATGTGCATCCCTTCCTGATCCTGAAGTGACTGTATTCAAAGACTGAGCTTTCGAGAATGTGAGGAGGGTCAGGGAAGGCCTTATCAGTGCACATATAGTCTGATAGTGCTATTAGTGTCTTTATTGGAGAAAGAGACCCTGTAGAGACACAGCAGCAAGGTGGCCATTTGCAAGCAAAGAGGCATGTCCTTGCCAGATACCAAATCAGCCTGTGCCTTCTACTTGAATATATTTCTGTTGTTTAAGCCACTCAGACTGTGGTGTTTTCTTATGGCAGTCTGTAGAGTCCTATGCTTTTCATATACACCCTTAGCTTTTTACATCTATTTAAGTGTTGGGGGTATGCACACTACTGTGCACATGTGGAGGTCAGACTACAACTTTTGGAAGTCTGTTCTGTTCTCTCATTCCACTACATGGGTTCCAGGCAGTCAGATTTGGTGGCAAGTGCCTTAAGCTGCTAAGCCATCTCATGAGCCCTTTAGATACTTTCATAGATTTTTTTTTGTTTGTTTTTGGTACGCATTCACAGTTTACAAAAATGTCTGCAATTACATATTAGATAGACTAAACTCATTTTAGTTTTATGTGTATGGGTGATTTTGCCTGCATGCTGCCTGTGTACCATATGTGTGCCTGGTGTCCAAGGAAGCCAGAAGAGGACACTGGAGCCTCTGGAAATGGAGTTACAGGTAGTTCTCAACTGCTATGCGGGTGCTGGGTACACAACTTGGGTCCTCTGGAAGAGAAACCAGTGGTCTAAACAGTGGAATCATCTCTCCAGACCCCTAAAGTAACAGAAACATATATACTATCTTTTTACTTATGTAGTTATCTTTTAAGGTTTGTTTTTAATTTCATATAGATCTGAATTGCTTTCCCAAACTTTTTTTATTTTTACCCAAAGGGCTGTTATTTCTTTTAGAGCAGGACTGAACATACTCCAATCTTTGGGTAGACAGCGTATAATTTGCCCTAGCCTTTCCCACCTGCTTCTGCAGTACCTGGGATCAGCAAGATGTGAGAGCTAATGTCTTCTCAGATCTTTACTGGGCATGTTCTTTGTCCTGGACTTGAGCACAGCCCTACGCATGTGCGTGGGCTTCTACACCCCCTAGAAGACAGTAGGCATTCCCAAAGCCTCAGCTCTGTCAACCGTCCCTGCCTCAGGCAGCTTTGGTGTTCAAGAGTTGCTGCAGACTGCTTGGGACTAAGGCTTGGGGAAAGGCTGCTTATACTGAGCAAGAACTCTGGTAGGATTGTCCAGGGAAATTAGGACAGATAGATCTTTGGGACTGGGGCTTTGGAGGAGCCACAGCCAGTTTCTTTTGCACTTCCAGGATAGATTCTTCAAATACCCTAATTTCTTTCTCATTTTAAAAATCTGTCTCCTTTTTCTGCATAATAAGAGGTTTTAAAAATTCTTATCCTTCACATTCTTGGCTTTCATTAAATATATAGGGATCTCATTCTCTCTCTCTCTCTCAAGAGCATGTCTTTTTGGCATATATTAAGTGCACAAAATAATGGGTTCCATTGTGACATTTCATGCGTGTATATATCTTGCTGTTTCTTTTCTATATACCAAAGAGTTTATCATATCTTGTCATTTTCATTTCCAAGGGAGGTTTTTGTATTTATGATTTGTGACTTGGTTGTCCACAACACTTGATAAGACCCTATTGCTGACGATAACGTATATTTTGGTCACAGGGCATGAAGAAATCAAATTGGTATTGACCTGGAAGCTTCCTCCATGGTGGCTAGCTCTCATAATACCAGAAGGTGCCTTGCAGGCTTCTGAGAGGAAAAATCAACAGTTTTATCCAACTGTGGACCTGGTGTGGCAAGATTTGCCTGTGGGTGCAATAGTGGTGTGAATGTTATGGGGTAATAATCAATTGCTTTCTGGGGGGATTTAAGGCCCACTCCACAGGAGGAAACATGTGCATAATAGTGTAAATCTGACCAAGAGCCCGTGTTTGTGGAGCTCTCAGGCCCCAGGAGTGAACCTGTTACTGCTCTTTTGCTAAATGAACATAGTAGGAAATTGTCTAGACCTGTTAAATTTGTAAAGCTCTCAGAACTCATCAGAGTCGCTTCACGGTGCGGTGGACGAGGTTCACAGAGTAAGGAGACTGTGTCTGTGGCAATTCAGCCACAAACAGGCCATCTGTTTTCTACCCCTCCTTCCAAGGCTCAGGGACTCCAAGTTAGAGGGGTGTGGTGGTTTGAATGAGAACTACCACCAGTGAGTCTATGGCCCCCATAGACTCACATGCTTGAATTCTTGGTCCCCAGTTAGTGGAACTGTTTGGGAGGGATTAGGATTGTCCCTCACCCCCAAACCCCTTGCCTGAGGATTAGAGTATAATGCTCTCAGCTACTGGTCCAATGTCACATCTGTGAGCTTCCTGCTGTGATGATAGTGGACTCACCCTCTGAAACTGTAAGCAAGCTCTCAATTAAATGCTTTCTTTTGTAAGAGTTGCCTTGGCCATGGTGTCTCTTCACAGGAATAGAACAGTAAGGAAGACAGAAATAGGTAGCGAGATAGTGCAGTATTGCTGAGACACACCCGATTGTGCTGTTTCGGGGGGGATTGTGGAAGGACTTTGGGAACTTGGGCTAGAAAAGCCATTAAGTGTTCAAAGCTTGGTGAGCTATTTTGTGGGAGTTTGGAAGATAAGCATGTTGGGAGAAATGTGGTTAGTGGAAGCCTGGCTTGTGAAGTTCCAGAAGGAAGTTTGAGAGTCCTTTATAGATTCTGTTGGGTCTATTTGCTATTTTGAATTAAGAATATATGTTCCTAGTCATCTGGGGCTGAAAAATCAGCCATGATTAACCAGAGACCAGCACCCCCAGGACAACTGGTGTTAGCCAGCTGGAGCTGAGAAATTAGTGATTAAGACCAGCATCACTGAGTTGACATCTTCGGGGACGTGTTTCCCCAGGGCCAGCACACAGAGGCTGTGTTCTACAGGGAGCAAAACACAGCACCCAGTGCTGATAACTGAACTTGGTTATTTGTAAGAGTGTCCCAGGTGGTACTGGTTTTGAGGGCATGAAGGGGCCATGGAAAACAGCTGAGGCTTGACACTGTGAGAGGCCAGCAAGGTTATTGGTGGATGTGCTGCCTAGATAGTAGTTGAAGCTCCAAGTCTGAAGGGGTCATGGAGAGAAGTTGAAGTTCATGAGGGCCATTGTTAGGGGGGGAATGCAGCCCAGTTGCAACAAGAGACCCCAGCATTTTGGAGATGCCAGTACCCTAGAATGGCCAGCAAGAATGGCAGCAACCTTGGGGCTGGCCTGAGCTTAGGATACAAGCTGTATGTGCTGTGGGGGTAGAGCTGGAGAATGGACCCAGGACCTCTGGAGGAGTCCAGAGGATGGTGAGTGAATCCCAGACATTGGACACTGAATTATTTACACAGTTGGAGTTTGGTTTTGCTTTGTTCAGATTGTAACTGGGCCCTGATTCTTATCTCTTAAAGTAACAAATTATTTAATTTATTTTTGATTTTACAGGAGCCCACAGTTGAGATAATTTGAACTTTTAAGTAGATTTTGGAATTTTACAGAGACTTTGGATTTTAAAAGAGACTGAGTATTTTCAAAGGACTCCACTTTTCAGTGTTTGCATTTTTAAAGACTGGGACATTTAAAATTTACAGTGTTTCTACTGTAATGTTGATAGTAATGTGTGATCTTGGGAATGATCAAGAAAGGAAAGATTATGACTTTAATAGTGATATGTTTGTGTGTCAAGTTGGCAAAAGGTCAGCTGTGCTGGCTGGATTTTGTTGTTATTTATTTGTTTTTCAAGAAAGGTATCTCTGTGTAGCCCTGGCTATCCCAGAACTCACTCTGTAGACCAGGCTGGCCTTGAACTCAAAGATTCGTCTGCCTCTGCCTCCCAAGTGCTGGGATCAAAGGTGTGCGCCACCACGCCTGGCTTCTGCCAACCAGTTTTATGTCAATCTGACACAAGCTAGAGTCATCTGAGAAGAAGGAGCCTCATTTGAGAAAATGTTTCCGGATTAGGCTGTAAGCGGGCAGGCTTGTAGAGGATGCTCTTAAGATTGAAGGAGGACAGCTCAGGCCATTATGGGTGGGGATACTCCTTGGCGGACAGCCCTGAGTTCTATAAGAAAGTAGGTTGAGCAAGGGATCAAGCCAATAAACAGCGCTGTTCCATGGCCTCTGCATCAGCTCCACCCTCCAGGTTCCTGTCCTGTTTGAATTCCTTCCCTGAATTTCTTCAATGTGTGAAGTATAAGCCGAATAAATACTTTCCTTCCAAAGCTGCTTTTGGTCCTGGTGTTTCACCACAGCAATAATAACCCTAATTAAAACAGGGGACAGAAAGGTTGTAAGAGTGAGTAGTCAGCGTGGACTGGAATGAAACAGCATCTTCTGAACATGACAAGACTCATGGACTCTTAGCAGCTGTGGTTGCCTGCACAAGATTAAGTCAGTCAACATTCCAGCACTGAGGAGGAGCTGGGAAACACTATTATCTGAGACATGATTGGCAACTGATGATTTCTACAGGAGGCAGAGTCAGCTTTCTTTAAGGGTGTGGCCCCTGATAGGTTGACCATACGTACTCTAGGGGATGCCCCCACACCCATAAGTATATGAGCAGCACAAATTGGGATTTGTAAGCTATTAAAAGAATGACCTGAAGTTGAGAGGAGGCAGGGTGTAGAGGGCAAAGGGATGAACCAGGAAGAATTGGGGAGGGGGGGTTAGGAGGGAGGGGTTTAAATACAATTCCCAAATTAATAAAAACACTATATTTAAAAAGTCCCAGATGCCATGATTTTCTATTTTTCCCTCCTCCAAAAGATAGTTATACATTTTGTTCCTCCCCCGTAGCTTCTAAAATCCATGTAGTCTTCAGAAATTCTGAAAAATTAAAAGAGATATAAGAGGATAAACAATATCAGGAATCTTTCCTCTGTCTTAGAGATCACATTGTATCTTCTTGTTAATCCTTCTTGGTTTTTTTTTTAACAGTATTTGAAAGAACAGACTGGAACTATCCATTCACCTTGTAACATACTGAGCTTGTTTCATTTATTGCGGACATATTTGAGTTACTAACTTGAAGCATTTGTGTGTTAATGTACAGGATTTGGCACACACACCATCAATGCACATTTCTGTTCTTAAGACAGCAGAGAGCAGCCTCCTCACACAGGCGCTGTTTTGTTCACACATGCGGTTATCTCTTTGTAAGATCTGAGAGAAAGTTCTTCGGAGGTGGTTTGCCTTTGTGATTTCAAAAGGGTGTCTCGAGAATCACAATCCTCCCCCAACAATGATGGAAACTTAAGATCTCCTTTGCTTTGGTTGGGAGATAGTTATAAAGCACAAGACTCACTCACTGCAAGGCTTTCCGAAGCCGGCCACTCGTCAGAATGATCTGGGGTACTTTTAAAATTACAGGTTCTTGGACCTTCCCCTCGGAAATTCTGATTCAGTAAATCTAGCGCTGAGTCCAGGAATCTATATATTTTTTTAATGAGCTTCCAGGTGATTCTGATGACTAGTTCAGGAAACAGGATCTAGTAACTAAAGTGCCTGGGGCTTGTGGGATGGAGGTTGGGGTGAGGGCAGTCGGAGAAAAGGGGGGTCCAGGTGTTTCCCAGTGACCGGTGCTAGGGGATGCTTTAACAAGAACCAAAGCATTCTCAAAGCAAGTTGGTCCCCTTTGCAGTGTGGTGATGAGAACAACCGGGAAGGAGCTCTGGATGGAGGCCTGAGATCTGGAAGGAAGCCCAGGCTTAGGTAATTGATGTCATCAACTGATTCAAAGGAGCACAATCTTACCTAGGAACAGCACTCTGGATTTTGGGCGGCTTGTCTTGTTGCACCATGGGAAGCTAGAAGCTGGGCAGCTCCCTTTCCTTCTCAGTGTCTTGAGTGTCCAGTAGCAGAATATGGGCAGAGGATTTCTAAACTTCAAGAAGATAGATACACAGTGGTGGAGATGGCTGAGTCAGAGGAAACCCTTGCTTTGGCGTACTTCTACCTGCCCCGAGAACCTCAGCTTTGTTTGGTTTGTATTAGAGTCCTATTAAGGTTTTGTTAAAATTTTCTTTTTCTGTTGCCAAACAGTTTGAAATTCTCCAGTCTACGTGACCTTTTAAGTACTAACAAAATATAATTTCATAATAAGGCCAAGGGGAAGAAGAAGAGCCCAGATCAGAAGGGTGGCCCAGAATGGACAATTAAGGACACATTTTAATTTGAAGGCCAACCTTTTAGATAGTGGCTGAAGCCCCTAGCTTCCATTTCACAATCAGTATATTCCCCGAATCAACTCAGAGTGACCTTCAAAGAGAATTCTGGCTGACTTCCCATCAGATTCTTGTATTTGACTTGGGTTGGGAGGGGTTGTCTCTCATTTCACAGGACCATAAAGCTCAGAGAGAGGATGGCGGCTGGTCTGGTAATACTTTGGTAGTGTCTTGCTGGGTTCAGGCTTCCCAACAATAGAGTGCTTTGACCTCCCTTCAGCCCCCTCTCATGCTGAGAATTTAAGGTGTTCTGTTGAATGCTGAGCAAACAAGCCTCATGCTTTGATCTCAGAGAATTCATAGGAGCAAGAAGGGAGGAGATGAACTGGGGTCCCTGCAGGAATTAACTGTGAAAACCTGGCCAGGCTTTGTTGGACTGGGACACTGGGGTGGAGTGTCAAGTGTCTGGGGAACAGATGTGAGCCTGACTTGATCTTCTGCAGCTGCAGATAGAGGTTTGCCAGAGGTGAATGAGAGTTCCCGCAGTGGCCAGAAGTCCTCTTGTGTGTAACCCACTGGTGGTCTCTTCCCTGACTTGAGCTGGTTTTTTTGCAATTTGATTCCAACAACCACATCATAACAGGTTGGATGGAGAAAGGATTTCGTTTGAGAAGCCAGGGATTTGATGGGTTTTATATCTGTGTTATTCTATTCATTTCTAAACATTCCAGAGAGGTGATGGAGGGACCAAACCAGCCTTCTTTAGCAGCCTTTCACTGCTTTGTGTCTCAGTTAGAATAATGAGAGGGGCAGAGTGAGTTGGGGGTCTGAGGACAAGCTGGCAGCTCTAGAGAAGCTTGGCCCCGAGTTCGTTCCTAGGAGTACTGGTCCCAGAAGATTCTGTAAAAGATTCCTGATTACCCAGGTTTGGGAAATTCTGTATGCTGTTTTTCTCTGGGTAGTCTAGTCTCAACACATATTTGAATACCAAAGCCTCTGGAATGTTCTGTAGTCAAGAATATTCTGACTTCATTGGATTAAAAAATTCCCACATGTAATCAATCAGAGAAGTGTATTAAAATAAACAACAAAAACACAAACTTGTTTTAGATGGACTAGCATGATGATGCTTGTAATTCCTTCATTGGGTAGGCAAGGCTAAGGCAGAAAGATAACTTGTTTAGCTAGAAGACCAGATTGAAGACTGAAGAGATAGATTAATTGGTGAAGGGCTTGGGCAAGCAAGAAGACTAGAGTTTGGGTTCCCAGAACCCACATGAAAAACTGTGCCAGTGCACGCTTGTCATCCCAGCACTGAATCCCTGAATTTGCTGGACAGTCAGGCCAGTCTAGTTGAATCATTGAACTTCAGGTTCAGTGAGAGACCCTATCTCAAAAAATAAGGTGGAGAACAATTGAAGAAGATGCCCGATGTTGGCCTCTGGCCTCTGTATGCACATGTACATACATGTACAACTTAAATTCACATTGGAGGAGGAGTTACTTCTATCCTCGTTTGAGGAACTTTGAGAAAGCTTGTCTCCAGTATGGGAATACTTGGGTCCAGTGTGCATTCACAGAGTTTGAAGTCTTAAAGCTGCTTCCTATGCTGTAAGTGGGGATCAATAACTGGAGAATTCTCCCGTAAGAGCTCGTTCCTGGGACTTAATCTAAGGTTAAGTAGCCCTGTTTATTATATCAACTGGAAAAACAGACATGTGAGCTGAAGACAAGACTGAGGCCAAATCCTACATAGATGAAAAACAATTCAGGTCTTAGAGAGAGATAGTTTTAAAAGTCCAACTTCACATTATTCTGTGTGTAAATTAGTAGAGTCAGAAGTGACCAGAATGTGGCATTGTCTTTGCTACAGAAAACACCTCAGGAATGGCTAATTGACTCGTTAATCAACCAGGTAGAAGTGGGGCTTATCTTGGGACTTTTGGTTGAGAAACTTCTAAACAGGTGCTGTCATTTCTACTGGGGTTGGGGGTGCGAGAAGAGAAACCTGGTGACAACCTTCTGACCATGAGATAGCCTGCACTATCCTAAGATAGCCTTCCATGGCTGTAGCAAATACATGGCTTTCAGCCTTACAGTTTGGAGGCTCCAGACCATGATCAATCAGTCCGGCATATGGCAGAAAAAAAGGCTGTTTACCCCACAGCTGGAAAATGAAAGGGAATAAAAGGAAGGGATGGAGGTTCCACTATTCTCTTCGAGGACACACCCCCAATGACTGAAAACCTTCAGTAAAACCTCCAACTTAAAGTTTCAACCATCTCCCAGTAGGAGCAATCTTTAGGCCTTCAGTAAATAGGTCTTCAACATTTGGGCCTTTGGAGAGACATTTCAGATTCAAATGACAGCAGACTCTGGTATAGAAATGAGCCAAGAAATTGTGTGAGATCAATCCGTAGTAAGTCATTTAAGCATCTCAGTCTAGCCAAGCCTGACGACTCTGCTACGTGGTGATGGCCATTTAAACTGAGTTTTCTGTTATTTAAAATTCTCAAGTGTTTTTACTGATACAGTCTGCGTCAGTTTGAATGAGAATGGCCCCCATAGGCTCATGTAGTTGACTATTTGGTTTCCAGTTGGTGGACTGTTTAGGAAGGATTAGGAGGATTATGATGTTTGTGGCCTTGTTGGAAGGAGATGTGTCACTGCTGGTGGGCTTTGGTGTTTCAAAAGCCCACATCAGGCCCTAGTTCTCTCTCTCTCTCTCTCTCTCTCTCTCTCTCTCTCCTCTCTCTCTTTCTACCTCCTGTCTGTGGATCAGGATGTGAATTTTCAGTTACCACTCTGGTGCCAGATCATGCCTGCCTTTCATCATACTCTCTACTAGGACAGACTACCCCCTGAAACTATAAACAAACCCTCAATTAAATGCTTTCCTTTATAAGTTGCCTTGGTCATGGTGTCTCTTCACAGCAATAGAACAGTGATCGAGACACAGACCTTATCTAAGACCTTCTCTTAAAAGTAAAGAATATCTTTCAACACCCATTCCCATCTTTCTCCACCCCCCCCCCAAACCACGACAAATCCTGTAATACGAATTAAGTATGGTACTCATCCTCACCATAGAGTGGCTTCAGTGACTGTGTCTTCATCCCCCCTCTCCAGAAGATGCTTGGGGAATTACTTGACCCCACTACAGAGCATATACCATGAAGACTTCTGTTAAAATACACTTAGCCTCCAACTGCTCAGGGCTTCTTGTGGAAATTCGTGCTTTCCCTGACTGCTCAAATCAGAGACATTTGGAATCTACCAGCTTCTCATTTCACCTTTGGGTCCTGGGCTGATCGCAGACCAAGTCTAATCTCTCTGCCACAGGGCATGGGCTTCCAGTTCTTTGACTAAAAGCTAAGACTTCTTGCTTACACACGTGGAAAGGATGCTTCTCTTTGCATGGCATAATCAGGTTTGGTTTTCCTTTCTTTTCCACCTTGAGCAGGGTGTGTATTTTCAGCAGGGATGCTTTCATCTGGAATCCCTTTAGCAATGTGTGCTTACTATAGAATATTTCAACAGGGGGAAGAAAACTCAAATTCACCATAGAGCATGCTGTTGGCCTGTCAATGAGTATTTCTTCCTTAGCTGTGTAAGCACATGTAAACCTAGTACATGATTGCCTGGGTTCTTTTCTGAATTATGTTTCCTTATGTGATTTATTTTATTTTAAACTAAAATATAATTACATCTTTTCCACCTCCTTTTCTTCCCACCAACCTCTCCTATCCCACACCCCTTTTGCTCCCTCTCAAATATTTTGTTTTGTTTTTATGACAAGATTTCTCTGGATAACCCTAGTAGTTCTGGAACTCTGTCTCTCTCTGTATGGACCAGACTGGCCTTGAACTAAAAAAGCCACTATCTCTGCCTCCTAAGTGCTGGTGCTGGGATTAAAGGAGTGTGCCACCACTGCCTGCCTATTTAACTGTTATTGTTACATACATGTATATACATAAATATTTAAGCGGAACCTGCTGAGTATGTTTAGTGTTGCCTGTATTACATGATTTCAGGGCTGACACTTTGGTATTGAATAACCAGTTAGGAAGCTCCTCCATCTGGAAAGATTCTTTATCTATGGGTAGGACTCCTTCAGATGTCCCCTTTTCATCTTAGCATGTCCATTGGTATTGTCTTTTTTCAGGTCTTATTTAGGCAGTCATACTGTTAAAGTATCATGGGCGAAGTTTCCCTGTCATTTCTAGGGCACAAAACCACACAGCAGATTTCCTGGTCCTCTGGTTCTTATGATGTTTCTTTTTCCTCTTCCACGATGTCCCCTGAGCCTTAGGTGCAGGAGTTGTATTGTAGATGTATTCACTGGGGCTTGGCACCTCATAATCAGTTGTTCTTTGCGTTTGGCCAGTTGTGGTTTTCTGCAATGGTCTCTGACTGTTGTTGCCTGGAACATTTGCCTTCCATCTTCCTTCTGCCAAGGGCCTCCTTGTGGCAGATGTTATTTCTGGGTTTAAACAGTGCTCAGAGAAGAGATCTGACCAGCACCAGGGACTAGGATATTTATGTCCTTGATTCTCCTCTGCAAAGTTACTTGAGGTTGGTGGGTACCGGTGGGTCTCCCTCCTGCAAATCCTCCTGTCTCCTTTTCTATTGCATATAATGGCTTCTGCTAATAGAAGTAGTGACCCTTTACTAATAGACTTAGAAACTGCTATTCTGTGACATTCCACCCTCTACCCCTTTAGTCAGTGAACCATCCTGTACATGTCCTAGTTGAATGTGTCATTTGTTTTCAGTAGAGACATTGATTGATAGCATTGTATCTCAAAAATATGAAACACACAGTACATATTGACATATCCTGCTATGTTGTTACTTGGGCATTGAAAAAAATGTCTTGTCATATAGTCAAATATTCCCCTACAACATTTTCTGGATGGTCAAATGTGTTTTATGTTTTTTAAAAAGAAGCATGCCACATTGTATTTAAATCTTGAGAAAATTAGTTTTCTTGCCTCAAGTTATTATTATTTTTTATTCCTTTGGAAGCACTTTGATAAATAGCCTTACAGGTAAATCTATGTACATGTTTCTGATGATTTCCCTGGGATACATTTATAGGAGTACAATTGTTGGATTAATATAAATGAGACTCTGAAAAACTTTTGCTGTAAATTGCCAGATTATCCTCCAAATATAATAATTTATATTGTTTCTAACTGTGTATGAAAAGGCCTATGTCCTCTTTCAGCACATTATATTACAGCAGAATAATATTGCATTTGCAGTTTCATACGTGGCCTCTGTCCTGCTTCATAAGCAGTCCCTGGGCAGACTTCATACAGAAAGGAACAAACCCATTACTTCTTTTAAACAAGCATCATTTTTCATTGGCAGAGCCCCCAAATGATAGTCACTATTCAATGGTAAACCGAATAACGTTGCCTGCTGCCCAGACCTTGAAAATGTTCATATCTTGACAACCTGTGAATATGACATGTCCCTCATGGTAGCAGAGACTTCTCATATGCCATCATAGTAAGGATCATAGAACAGAGAGCTTGCTCTAGATTATTCCAGTGTTCCCAGTGTTTCTGCCAAGATTCTTGTAAGGAAAAGAAAGTGAAGATAATAGCGGAAGAGGCAAAGCAAGGGAGAACGGCTGGAGGACACTCTGCTGCTCTTTGAAGATGGAAGAAGCAGACACAAGGCATGAAGGGGAGGATCATGGTCTGTTTTCTGTTACTGTAACAAATACTTAGAAACAATTTAAGAGATGGAAAAGTGTCTCTTGGCTCACAGTTTAGAGGTTTCACTCCACAGTTGGCTGGGTCTATTACTTAGGGTCCATGGTGAGGCAGACTATCACGGCACCAGTAAATGCTGTTTAGCTCATGGTGGCCAGGAAGAGGGAGAGGGAAGGGACAAGGGACAAGGCAAATGTTCCTACAGATTCTCCCAGTGACCTACTTCCTTCAACTAGCTCCAACATCTTACTTTGCCATCTCCCAATAATGACATCATTTATGATTACATCAAGGGATTAATCCACTGATCAGTCTGGGGCCTCCAGGCTCCAACCACTTTCCCAAAGTCCATCAGCTGCAATGCAAGCCTGGCCCTTTGGGAGGGACACTCCATTTTTAAACCTACTAGCAGACAACCCTCTAAAAGCTAAAAAAGGGGAAGATATATACTTGAAGCCCCCAGAAATATAGCCTGCCTATGTTTAACTTCCATAGTATGAGAGTAATATGGGTTTTTAATCTATAAGGTTTATGATAATTTGCTGTTACAGAAATAAAAAACTAATGCAGCCATGTAAAAAGAATATTATTATTCTGTATATATTAATTAATGTAGGAAATTATTAAAGCAGCAGTTATTCCTTAACCAGCTACTTTCCAAATAAAAGACAGCGAGACATTTTAGAATTATAATGAGCCTTAAAGCACTAGAGCTGGGCGAACATCAGCCCTCTAAGCTGTCTTCTCTGCTTCTCTGCCCAAATGCCTATAATACTGGCATATGTTCCATTTGGGCTGCTTCTACTCCATCAGCCAGTCCTCAGGGCAAGTGGCTCTTGGCCATGTGCTCATGGTCCATACCACCCCATGGCAACTCCTTTTTCTTCTCTCGTCTCTGTCTACTTTCTCCATCTCCGTGTGGCCCTTCTGAGAACCCACGCTCTGGGAGTCTTAACTCTGCCCACCTGTCTTCTGTCCATGAAATTTGTGGTAATTTCCTGTTACAGCAATAGAAAACTAAGACAGCCACTTTCTTATTTCCTGTTGGCTTATGTTGAAATACTGTTTGCTAAATTTAAGGTTGTTATCATCTGTATTGTTGGCATATTCTGCTATTTATTTTAAAGTGTGTGTGTGTGTTTGTGTGTTGCTATACATGAAGATCAGAGGACAACCTGAGGTGACATTCTTCAGGAATACTACCTACCTACTTTTTAAAGACAGCATCTCTTATTGTCTTGAACCTTGGTGGGCCAGTGAGCCCCAGGGGTCCACCTATTTCCACAGATGCAGTGCCAGGCTCATAAGACTGATCCACCACTCTTGGCTTTTTTAATGTGCAATCTGGGAATCTAAACTCAAGTTCTCATCTGTGTGCATTTTACCCACTGAGCCACCTCCCCAGCCCCACATTCTATAGCTAGAGAGTTATCACCTCTCCCCAGTTGTGCCCTGGTTCTTGGGCTTAGCTGGAGCTCCCTTTATTTGCCCTTGACACCGAGGACACCAGAGTGATGCTGCAAACATGATGCTTACAGTGAACAGCTGCAGAGAAGTGGATTTGGAGAAAGGATTCTCAGCTGTCTCTACTGCTCCAAGGGGCCCTTTTTGGTATTTACTAATCAATTTTATGCCTAAAATGTCCTTCTTAAGCCTGAACTATAAATTCCTCGCCCACATTTCTGTTCTTTTTCTGCAAGTTTCTACTCTTCTCACTGGACCATTAGAGCACAACAAAATAACTCAATCCCTAATATTAGCAATTTATTATTATTTTTTACACAGAATATTCTCATATAAATAAATTATTTGATTAACTCTTTCTAGTCTGATGTTTGGCAAGTAGAAGGTTAATTAATGAGCCTGTCCCTTGCTCTCAAGAAAATGCATTTTTATTCTTTCCACTTGGGAGGCAGAGGCACGTGGATCTCTGTGAGTTCGAGGCCAGCCTGGTCTACAAAGTGAGTCCAGGACAGCCAGGGCTATATTACACAGAGAAACCCTGTCTCGAAAAACAAAAACAAAACAAAAAAAACTTAAGATCATGATATTATGTAAGGCTACACACAGAAATATACCGCCTCAAACACCACATTCTTACATGGGTTTTCCCTTGTATATACCCACGTTATAAACAGCTCCCCTGTCAGCTCTAACATGTTAGAAGAAGCATCTTTATTCATACCAAAAAGGCAGCCTTTGCCTTTATGTAAATTGTAGCTATGAAAATAATCACAGAAGCATCTAATTAAGTGGTTCTCAAACTGTGGGTTTGGACCCCTTGGAGTTCAAATGACCCTTTCACAGGGGTCACATATAAGATGTCTTGCATATCAGATATTTATATTATGATTCATAGCAGCAGCAAAATTACAGTTATGAAGTAGCAATGAAATAATTTTATGGTTGGGGGTCACCACAACATGAGAAACTGTATTAAAAGGGTTGCAGCATTTGAAAGGTTGAGAACCAACTCTCTAATTCCTTGCTGGCCTAAAAAGGAAACTTATAAATACAGATCACAGGCCCCCAGTGAGATCTCAAGCCTGCTGTTAGGTAAGCGCAGCCTAAGGCTGGAGGAAGCATGACTTTGGAACTTTCTCTTTCTGCCAGCTGCCCTGCAGCCTGATGTTGAGTGTTTTCTAAATCTCCTCTGTGTCCCTGGAAGCCAGAGTGGACACTGAATCCTCCTGGGTCCCCAGAGTACAACAGGAGCCTCTAGGACTCCCATCCCATGGTCTGAAGCCAAATTGATGCCTGAGGCTGAATTTACTCCGTCTCAGCTTGCCTTTGGACACTGTTCACCGAGAAGTTCTGAGAAGGGTCTTGGCATTTGAAAACTCAACAATGGCTTTATGATGGCTCTCAGGCACTAAAATGTAGAACAGGGTTCCCCATGCTCAGTAAAGATCAGCTGTTAATGGATAGGTGACGACACCCATCACACTCAATTTTCTGATTTGAAAACAGCATTATTAGACATGTCCAGTATCCTGTTCTCTGGTCTTATTTTTGTTGGATGAAAAGAGGCAAGCAATGCTGTCTGATCCTAGCAACCTAGAACAATGGCCCCTAAGCATCCTTACAGGCTACACTTGAAATGACTCCTAACAAACATGGACCTAGGGGTTCTCTCTTCCTTATGCACACTTTTCTTGGACCCCAGACTGTAAGCTCTCAGCCATGACATGCACTTTCCAAGATCAAGGCTAGATCTGCTGAGCCTAGTTGTGGTGTGTTCTGAGAAGTAGTTTATAGCTGGGGACAAAGTGAGTCCCAGCCAATCGAACTTAACTCACAAAACATCTTGTGGCAAAGGGAGAAGAGTTGAAAAGGGGGCCTTGGAAGACTGGGACCCCGGTCTATTTAATATACTGGTGACCCGATACTGGGCAGGCTGCTGTGGACCACACACCTGCCTCAGTTACTCTTCTATTGTTGTGATAAGTACCCTGATAAAAGCAGCCAAATGAAGAAAGGGTTGATTTTGGCTCACAGTTCAAGGTACAGGGTTGGTGGCAGGAGCTTGAGGACACTCAGTCAGGAAGTAGACAGAGATGAATGCCTGTACGCAGCTCACTTTTTCCTTTTTAAATACTGTTCAGGAGCCCAGCCCAGAAAAGGGTACTGTCCACAACGTGTGAGTCTACCGATTTTAGCAAACCCAATCAATCTAATCTTCCACAAGCTTGACCAAAGACTAACTTAACCTAGTTAACCTCCCATAGGCTTGAGCAGAGGCTACCCTTGCTCTACCCGGTTCTCGAGACCACAATGACCATGCAGGAGCCAACTCCAATGTAGAAATATGAGGGTTTTGTTTTTCTTTTTTCAGTCACACCTAAACATCTCCTGATAATTGAGTTATGCCTTAAATTTAAATTTACTACAATAAGATAAAGATAATTTAGTACCTCCCAGGCGTTGGCCACATTTCTCGTGCTCAGAGTTGAAATGTTGCAGATGGTAAGGGACTGGGTTAGACGGTGAACCTTAGAGCAACGTGAGCTTGCTGCCGAGATTCCAGCTCAGTTGTGCTTTCTAGGCAGAGGTTGAGGTGCAGGTTAGAGCCGTGGTTCTCAGATTTGGGGATCTATTGAAAGGTATCAATACCTGAGTCATCTCGAATTTACGAAATTGAATTTAAAGGTGTGCACTCTAAGCACATGTATTAATGAGGGTTCTCTAGAGCAGCCGTTCTCAACCTATGGGCCAACAGTCCTTTGGGGGTGGAATGACCCTTTCACGGGGGTCGCATATCAGATATCTTGCACACCAGATGTTGACATTGCGATTCATAACAGTAGCAAAGTGACAGTTGTGAAGTAGCAATGAAATAATCTTATGGTAGGGGGTTCGCCAGGACGTGAGGAACTGCATTAATGGGTTAGGAAGGTTGAGGACCACTGCTCTAGAGGGACAGAAGTGACAGAATGACTGTGTCACACAGGGAGTCACTGGACTGTCTTATAGGATACAGCCTGGGTCCTCCGATGGTGGCTGTCTGTACACTGGAGAGGCTGAGCACCCTGTCGCTGCTCAGTCCACCATGCTACAGTAATCCCAATGTGGCAAGGGAGGCCTGAGGGCTCTTAGAGGGCTGCTGGTATTCATGATGGGAAAGCCAAGGAAGGAGCTGTGATGACAGGGAAGGGTGGAAGCAGCCGCAGCAGCGCGGCAGATGCACAGACCAGCAAGGGGAAAGGACAGCTGGGCAAAAGCAGCCGTGCTTTTCTCTCAGATCTCTTTATGTCTGGGCTTCTGACGCAAGGGGCTTCCCACTCTGGGAAGGGTCTTCCCCCTGTAGCTAACCTTTCTAGAAAGTACCCTCACAGACCAGCCTAGAGATGTTTCTTTCAGTTGATCTCAGATCCAATCAAATTGATAAATAAGATTAAACATCACAGTGTGAGTTTTTTTAAAAAGGTTTACAGACCATTCTAATTTTTAGAAAGTGAGTTTGGAGTTAATTCATAGCAAAATAATAATCCTTATTAGCTAAGCAAACTATGGAACCATAGGAAAGATTAAAACCACAGGAAAAAAAAATATCACTGTGATAAAAGAATCCTGGACCTTAAAGAATCTCTCTCCCGTCTCAGAGCTACAAACTTTTAAAATTTATATTTTACATCTAATCCAAGCATTCCCTCACTTGAAAATCTGAACTCTGAGTTATGCCAACATTTAGACAATTTTTATGTTACCCTTAGAAAATTTCATACCATGAAACCATGTTTTAAGCACAGTATTTAAAATGTATAAAATGACCTTCAGGCTACATGCATAAAGTGTACACGAAAGATACATTAATTTATGTCTGAAATTGTAAACTGTGTTTAGACTTGAGTCCCATTCTCAAGATATGTATATGCAAATATTCCAAAAGCCAAAAAGAAAAATAAAACCCCAAATCCCTGACTGTCCTATGAAATTCAGATAAGCAATACCCAGTCTGATTTAAAAGTGTGTCTGTGTGTGTCTGGGTCTGTGTGTGTCTGTGTGTGTGTGTGTGTGTGTGTGTGTGTGTGTGTGTGTGTGTGTGT
>CAJQZJ010009840.1:8375191-8402663 GCA_907164525.1 Lophiomys imhausi
GGCCTCTAGGATTGGGGCTCCATCCACTGTCCTTAATAGGATCTCTCCTTGTTCCACCTGTTTCAGTTTAATTTGGGCTCCACCCACTTAGCAGCTGAAAATAATGCCAGGCCAAATACTTTGTTTCTAGTCCATTAAGTCTTTCCTGTTTTCACCTGGCTTCAACCTTGTTTTTTAGTTCATTAAGTCTTTCCTGTTTCCTGTTTTTAGTCCACAAGCTGATAAGCTAATTGGTCACAGCCAAGTTGATCTTCATGCCCTGAATTAAGAGACTGCATCAGAAACCCCTAGATATTTACTAAATCTAATTCCCTACAACTTTGTAATATGAATAATAATACCTCTGAGACAACATTTCCAACATGGTGAAAACTGTTCTTTCTGAGGCAAGATCTTATGTAGCCTAGGCTTGCCTTGTGCTCAGTAAGTAGCTGAGGATAACCTTGAACTTCTGATCTTCCCACTTCTTCCTCCCCAGGGCTGGGATTATAGGTGTGTACTGCTGCATCTTATTTATCCAGTGCTGGGGATAGAACCCAGAGATTTGTGTAGCTGGATAGTCATTCTTCCAACTGTATTGTGCCCCTAGCCCCATACCCTATTCCACACTAGTGTGTGTGTCCAATTCTTGGACCCCCACAATACCTCCTAGATTGAGTTATGTTCTTGCCATTTATGAGGGAACTGAGTTTTAAAGATGGGGAATCTGGGTCTAGTCTGACAGAGACAGAGGTTAATCCTGTGGAATGGTCTTCAGGTAACCTTTGATCTCCACCCCTCTTCTCTGGTGGACAATTTGCTTGGTGTCTCCTAGTTGTTACCAAACCATTTTCTTTCAACTTCTCCCAGGAATATTGTGATTGCTGGGCATCTCAGGAAAACCTCTTGGTGGTGTCATGACTGAGTTTCTACTGGAAATGTGAGCCTTAAGCTCGGCCGAACATGAGGAGGCCTGCTTCCCCTGCTTAGGGATAGTGGCCCCGCCACTGGCCAGGAAGAAAGAGACATATACTGGTCACATTGTTCACAGATTGGCTGAGCAGAAGATAGTGTTACCCAGGGATCATTGGTGGCACGTCTGTTGGGACTGGGTGCTTTCTATGTTGATATGTTTATAGGCTTTATCTGTTTTTTTTTTTTTTTTGTTTTGTTTTAAGACAGGATTTTTCTGTGTAGCCTGGTTGTCCTGGAACTTGATCTGTAGACCAGGCTGTCCTTGAACTCTGGGACCAAAGTGCGCACCACCACTTCTTGGCAATAAACTTTGTCTTTGTTCTTGGCTGTCTCTTTGGCCCCTCCCACACATTGAGCTCCTCGACGCCTGGAAGGCTGAAAGACTTTAGGAATACATTCAGGGAGGATTCAATCTGAGCTCATTATGTCCTCCTAGTGTAAGTGTGTGTGCCCACTCATTTCTGTCCTGAATTTTAACTTCAGACCATCTTAGGAGACATAGAAGGTGAATGATGGTGTGGGTCCCTGACTGCCATCTTGAAGGGACTTGCCTATGCTTTCCAATCCAGATTACATTTCTTTGGCTGTAATATTCTTTTCTTATAGTTTTCCTGTTTTATGCTTTTTCCTCTCCTGAGCCACTTCAAATTTCATGTGGGAGAGCCTTGGGGCATATTAATAAGTAAGTAGCATCAAGCGCCAGCTCAAAAATGATGATAGTCATTCCCTAGTCTAAAAATAAGGACCCTGCCAGCCACCATGCAGCGCTTTTCCTGCATGGTAGCCGGCAGGGTGTGTGTGTATGTGTGTGAGTCACCAAAGGTGGTAACAGCAGGTCAAAGTCTCTGGGCGGGTCCCCTTTAAATGTCTCCATGTGTGTAAGGGCTGAAGAGATAAAACACAAACAAGATGGAGCAGTTGAGGTGAGGTGGCTCATGAAATTTTTTTGGACCATGTGCTGGTTTGAATAAATGCCTCCCATGGGTTCATATGGTCCAATGCTTAGGGAGTGGAACTATTTGAAAGGATTAGGAGGTGTGGCCTTGCTAGAGTAGATATGACCTTGCTAGAGTAGGTGTGGCCTTGTTGGAGGAAATGTGTCACTGGGGTGGGCTTTGAGGTTTCAAAAGCTCAAGCCAGGCCCAGTGTCTCTCTCTTCCTGCTGCCTATGGATCCAGATGTAGAACTGTCATCTACTTCTTTGGCATCATGCCTGCCTGTGTGTTGCTCTGCCTCTCCCCATGATGACAATGGATTAAACCTCTGAAGCTGTAAGCCAGCCCCAATTAAATGCTTTTCTTTATAAGAGTTGCCAGGGCCATGGTATTTTTCCACAACAATAGAACATTGACTAATATAGACCACATCCTGCCCCTTTATCTTCCTGCCCTCCACTGGTTGATGAATGCAGCTTCAGTTGGTTGATTCACTTTGTATTATTAGATTACCTAGACAAAACTAGAAAATACTAACTTAAGCCCAAAGTAATCTACATTGGTTATCAGCAAATTGCCCAAGTGAATTCTTCGAGACCCTTATGTCACTGGGGATCCCTCAGCAGCCCCTGAACAACTGGGGCTGGGTTTAAAGAGGCTGCACACGGGAGAAGAGGGCACAGAGATTCTAGGCTGGATACAAATTTTACCAGAGAACTGCCTTGTCTAGGGTGCGCGGTTTGCCCTGCGTTCTTCTGGCTGGCGATTCCACCTCACACAAGCACTGCTTCAGTGGAAGCTCAGCTCCTCAATCTCCACAAATTGCTCAGAGGTGGGTGCTGGGGGTATGACTCAGCAGAAAAGAACAGCTCCCGAGGTCAGTCTGTTCTAGAAAGGAGAGAGAGACAGAGCCGGGCAAAGCAGAGAGTCCAAAAGTGAGTTCTCCAAAGTGTTGGCTAAACGAGAGGAAAGAATGCAGACGTCTTTCATAACCCTGAGATGTGTCAGCAGCTGAAAAATAAATACCATTTCTGAGTTACTTCTGCTGTTTCTCTCTTGAGAAGGGGCGAGCCTCCCAAATAAAAATAACTTAATTTCAAGCAGCTCCCACATCAGCGGAGCTCTCTCCTGCAGAGACGGAACACTGGAGGCACACAGGTCAGCTGGGGACGCTGGTGTGACTAACAGATAAGCGTGCTGGAATAGTTGGAAATATCCACTAAGCAGCAGCCCATCACTCAGCGTGTCTGATCTCTTGGCATCTTCAAGTGATTTTATCTACTGAGAAAATGTGTTTTCCCATGGAGAGACATAAGGCCAACGGGGTAACTTTGGGGGCACGGTGTCAGTGACCTTGGTATTTCTCACCACACTCGTGGTTTCGGTGTCCCTTTTTGCTTCATGCTTTTTGTCTCTTGCGAGCACTCTGTGTATGTGTGTATGTGTGCGTGCTTGTCCAAGTGTGAAGTGTATGAGTATGTTCATGTGTGTGCGTACATGTTTTGTGTGTACATATGTGGAGGCTACAGGCTGATGCTGGTGTCTTCCCTTATCACCCTCCACCTTATCCTTGGAGGTGGTCTCTCTAACTGAACATGGAGCTCACACAATCAGCAATTTAAGAGCTTCAGGAATCCCCTGGTCTCTGTCTCACCAGTGCTAGGATTACAGGTCTACACTATCATGTCTAGCTTTTTACCTGGGTGCTGGGAACCCAAACTCAGGTATATACATACAATCACTCTACTGACTGAGCCATGTCTGTAGTCTCCTTTTCTTGATTTTTTTTCCTCCTTCTTACTTCTTCTATCTCAAAAACCTTTAAAATCAGTTTAAACCTCTCAGAGAAAAACTTTATTTATATTTGGCAGCTTGTCCTTTCCTATGTGTGAGACAAAAGATAAAATGTCCAGAAAGGCTTGCTGGATGTCAAATAGCTGTTTGTCCACATTGTGTGAATAGATTAAGTGTGAAAGAATAAGACAAATACAGATTAAATTTCATTAAAATCTCACACATGGTTTTAAAGTGTTGGACAAATATGTCTGGGGCCAAATCTGATTTGGGTGTAAGAGAAAATTCAGGCATGTTGAATAAAGAAGGAACAGTCTAGAAAAGTGTATCTATTCATCCCTCTCCATGGCCTGTGGGGTCAGAACTCCCTCCTGGGTTAACTAAAGCAAAGCACTGTTGAAAGGGATCGATGGGGCCGAGAGGTGGCTCAGCTGGTAAGACAACTGGTTTTTCTTCCGGGGACCTGAGTTCCATTCCCAGCAGCAACATGGTGGCTTGCAACCATCTGTAATTCTAGTCCCAGAGGGATTGAATGTCTTCCTCTGGCCTCCAAGAATACCAGGCGTGCATGTGGTACACAGACAGACATGCAGGCAAAACATTCATATACATGAAAAAAAATTTTAAAGAGAAAAAGAAATGGCCAGGAACATAGTCTGGGAGTACTTGGAGGCACAATGCTCTCCAAACACTGTGCAAGAGGCAGCCAGTCTCTGGGGTTATTTTAGCAGAGTAGACTTGCAGCAGACTTGTTCAAACCATTTAGCCTTCTGTCCACAAATGGTGGAAGATGAGAACTAGTCTTGTTTGTTCTCACAGAATTCTTCTGGTGGCCCAACCATTGGCATGGAAGCCATGCCAGGAGTGTGGCAGTCATTGCTTCTACTTTGCCTCTTCCTGCCTCACCTCTGTTAACCCATTATGTCTGCTAGTAGAATCCAGCTGACTAGACCTACCAATGGTTCTTGGAAGTATCCTGGCTCCTGTCTCTCACTTTAGGTCACATCATCTAACTAGCTTCCCAAAATCCCATTGCCAACCTTGTTTGTTTTCAATTCATTTTCCACGTAGAACACGGCATGAGCATTCTGGAGCCTCACCAGCTCCTGGCATCGTCTCTGATTCTTTCATGACTTGGTTAAATGCTTGTGAATTCCTAATACAATATGTATAGACTTTCACAACTTGGCATCTTTCTGCTTTCATATCTCTTGATAGGTTCCATCGTCTCCCTCACATTCCTTCATAGCTACCGGCCCATTGAATCAGGGAACTACTGGCCAGCTCTAACTGGGTAATCTGAAAAGAGCTGTCCTGTACTTCCATTTCTTAATTTGTAAAGTATGGATGATGGCAGCCCTTCATGGGTGATGGAGAATGAGTGTCTTAGTTAGGATTTTATTGCTGTGAAGTGACACCATGACCATGGAGACTCTTATAAAGGAAATATCAAATAGGGTTGGCTTATACTTCTGAGTTTTAGTCCATTATCATCATGGCAGGAAGTATGGTGGCAGGCAAGGTGCTAGAGAGGTAGCCCAGAGGTCCACATCTGACTCAGCAGGCAGCAGAAAGAGAGGGTGACACTGGGCTGGGCTTGAGCTTCTGAAACCCCAAAGCCCACCCCCAGGGACACACTTCCTCCAACAAGGCCACACCTCCTAATAGTGCCATACCCTATGAGCCTAGGGAGCCATGTTCATTCAGACCATGAGGTAAGTTGATGTATGCACAAGCAGAGACAACAATGGACTATCCTGGACGTTCTCACCCTCATTTTGTGTGAAGTGACTCTATCCCTTGTCTTTCTTCGTGTGTGTCCACCTCTTTTCACCTTAAAGTTTGCACTGCACATCAATATTATCCTCAGTAGTTTTCAACCAGAATTTTTGTAGTGTGGTGATCACCACGTTTGGATATATTACATATATTATATATTATATCACAGTTGCAAGGGTACCAGTGTGCTTCCATATCAGACCAGTGTGAGGGTAGGAACTGGGCAGGAATTAATAAAATTAACAGACAAGGAAAGATTCAGTCATTCTCTAATGCTTGCAGACCTTGGTATACCTGTATTTCTTTTATAAATAGATAAACAATTATATTATTTTTCCAAACAAGCCTCAGGAAGAACATTTACCATATTGGCATTTGGCAAAAACTATTTCAACATCTGAAAATGTTCCCTGGTCTACAACTCAAAATGACAGTGTGCCTCAAAATGTCATTGCAAGGCTGCTGGGATGATTAGGTTGGTCTTATGGCTCCTGCCTCTTTCTCTCTCTACCCGTTTCCTTTCCCTGACTATGTCCTTCCAACCAATACCAACTCTGGTTCCATCACTCCCTGCTTTCCACTGAGCCTATGCTTCCCCAGGTGCAGAGGGCAGCTGCAGGAATGAGCTCCTTATTTAGGTCTCACATAGGTGTGTCTGGACACAGGGTGCTATTCCCAGGGAGGAGGTGATTTTTCCCACCCCGGGCCAGCTGTGGCAGCATTTCATATTTGACATGGCTGAAGGATTCCATCATTCAAGTCAGCTATGGCTTATTAAAATCCCTGGGCTTGCTGGAGATGTATTCCCACATCTCTGCAGCTCATAAGACCATGGAAACAGACTGGAGTGGTCTTTCCCAATGTGGCTGGTTCATCCATGGCCATGTGAGTTGGAGAGAGTATGTGTACATGAGACACAGGGATACTTCAAAGAACTTTGAGCCTGAAACTGTCCTCGGAGACCACGCTGTTACCCTGTTTTCCCTTAGCAAAACAAAACATCCCCAAATTCTACTGTTTTTGCATGTTACAAAAAGTTGATTTTAAGAATTTTAAGCATATTTTTACCATTTAATAAGTAATGCAGGATATTTACTTTCCATCAATTTTACAACAAAAGCACAATCTTTAACAGGTATATTTACAAAGTATATAGTTCATCCTGTTGTATCAGAAACACAAAGATGGATGTTTACATGTTATTGTCAACAATGGGCAGAACCCACCTATGTGGACAAGTGTTCAGAATCCCCACATTTTGCATTTAAGAATCAGCTGGGTAAGAGCTGGAGTTTTGGGTCACATTGCTAAATGCCATTGTTTCTCTGAACTTGCCCCTGGAATAAGGGCCAGCTCCATTACCTGCAATGGAAGAAGCAATCTGGATGTAAATTCTCATGGTTTCTCACGTTTAACATTGGATTCTAAAATAGTTGATGTAGTATGAAAGTGCAAGTAAGATTTTTGGCCAGATAATAAAAATTTAGAGATTAGGCCAGAAAACTTACAAGTGAACTGGCAATCACCACTTTTTGGTTGCTGTGAAGTTCCTCTCCCTTCCTGTGGGCATAAAATATGGTCTTGCTTAGGATCATGAACCTAGGTGCCATGTTGTGAGGAATCCCCCACAACTGGTGAGGAACTAGCCCTTGGCCTAGTGGCCCCTGAGGAACCGAGTCCTGTGAAGGAACCTAGACAGTAATACCCTAACCCTCAGACCACATCTTATTGCAGTCTGTGAGTTAAACTCTCTAAACTCTTAACTCACTAAAATAACGGACGATAACCATCGTCTTAATCCACTAAAGTTTGGGGAATGTGCTGTAGCGAATAATTAACATACCCTACTTCCTAGTAGAACTTCAGTTATCTCTGTTCCTTCTACTCTGTTCCTCAGCCAATGGGTATGCACTATTTACAAACAGCTTAAGCAAAATCTTTCTGAACTCTGGCGGCTAGCAGGGGCA
Organism: Lophiomys imhausi; assembly: GCA_907164525.1. Lineage (NCBI taxonomy): Eukaryota > Metazoa > Chordata > Mammalia > Rodentia > Muridae > Lophiomys > Lophiomys imhausi. The sequence goes on from CAJQZJ010009840.1 coordinate 8,382,621, forward strand.
TGATTCACCAACATGCTCTTCTCTCTGCCTGAAATGATCACGATCACGTAAGCACATATGGAAGAAATCAAAGGGCACTGTTTGCTTCAAAGACAAAACAGGTTCTTTGTGGGTGATCTTAAAAAGATACCACCAGGCAGAGACTGTAAGACCATGAGTTCGAGGCCAGTCTAGGCCATACTGAGATCTCTCCACCACGGTGACTACGGTGACTACAGCAATAGCGACGACAGATGACAAAACATCAAGGGTAAAAGGGTGTCCCTGCTAGTTTCCTGCTGTGAACCCAGGTGACACTGGAAGGGATGAGACTGCATTCAGCTAGTGGCCAGGAAAAGAGAGGGAGGATCGTTGGGAAGTCTTGATGAGGGGGAAAGAATTGGAAGTAGCAAAGTAGCCCTTTTGTTCATATTCGATTGGCTAGAATTCAGTCACATGGCCATAGCACGTTGCAAAGGATGCTGGGAAATGTAGTCGAATCAAGGAGAAAGAGGCAGATTTTTGTCAACAAGGTACTGTCAGCCACAGGGCTCACACTTTAATTCTATTGTGTGAAGTTGAGTTGAGCATTTATAATGCAGGGGTCTTTCCACTAAGCATTGCAGGTCAAACAAGATGGGGAAAGTCCTGCCTTGCGAGGACACATCAGACATCACAGTCTAGCAGGGAGGGTCTGAGTGTATAAAGGTAGTTTGGAAGTGACATCTGAAGCTTTCAGCCACTGTTCCTGTGTGAAAATAGCAGCTGTTACAGACTGTTCTAATCCTGGGCAGAACAGTACACGATAATTCTGGGGATGTTTTATTCCCAAAACCAGGGGAACACAAAACCGCTTATTTTAAGCAGTACTTTGTCGGAAATCATGGACATGACGAACCTCTCCATCCCCTGGTGGAGGTCTGTGACCCAGAATTTCCAGGTGGCTGGTGTGGGGACCCATTTAGCCAGTGTTCCAAACCCCCAGCAGCCCCTACCTAATAGGAATGGCAACCTCAAAGGTGTTTGCAGTGTTTTTGGCCTGAGTTAGGAAGTCAGGGTGTAACTGGAACAAGATGTTCAGAAAAATAACTTGACACTATAATCAAGTCAAAACAGAGTAAATAAAGTCAGAATGATGTGTAACCGGTGACCCACAAAGTCCTTCTAGTTGCATACCTTGGGAAACCTTTGATGATGTGTACCTGTGTAAGAATGTTTATTGCAAGGCCTCTTGTCAGAGTAAAAACCTGGAAACATCACAAATGTTCATCATCAGTAGGATAAACTATGTTCTCACTACACGATGGAATATTATACAGCAGTGAGTGTGCATAAATGGTAGCCTTATGCTTTAGTGAGTGAGTCTCTATAATATTGAGTGAAAACCACAGGTTGTATAAGAATTCATGAGTGAGTTACGTTTTAAAGAGTTCAAAAGTGTACAACACAGAACTGTACAGCTTAGAGGTGTCTGGGTAGTATGGGGGGGTAATACGTGCGGTGGTACTGACGTGTGCTGGAGGTCAGTTGGGGGTGATATGGAGAGTAGATCTGGCTTCTGTCCCTCTGTTTCTGACTTTTCAACCTCTGACTATTCCTGGTCCTCCTGCTCTTCCTGCCTCTGCCAACCCTGCAGCATTCTAGCAGAAGTGAAGTCGAGAAGAGGAAGGAGACAGGAGGATGGAGGAGAGGGGGCGTGTGTGTGTGTGTGTGTGTGTGTGTGTGTGTGTGTGTGTGTGAGAGAGAGAGAGAGAGAGAGAGAGAGAGAGAGAGACAGAGAGACATAGTTTCAGAATGAAAGGAATTCAAGCTTCCTGACTCTGCCCGCAGACACAAAGCTAGAAGCAAACAGACCGGATGTGTCTGCACACTGGACAGCATTGAGCAGCTATTACGGGCCCCTCCCTGGGCAAAGCAGTCCTTGTGTTTCTTCTGATCCCATCCTTACCGCAGCCTTGCAAGTTCCCACATCTGCTCTCCTTTTAGAGCCAAGGAGAGGCACAGGGAGGTGAAGGAGACACTCAAGGCCATTCTCATGAGAATGGCAACTGCGGTCATCAGCCTATGAATACTTAGGTACAGGAGTCCAGGAACTCTGTCAGGCATGTGGCTTCATCTAAACTATTGCCCCTGGAATCTCCCCATTTCAGCTTGACAACACCCTTCCTCATTTTAATTTACTTTAATGTTAAAATTTTGCTTAGGGTCTACCAGGTGGAGGATATATAAACTATGCAGAGCCTTCCATGTTCTACTTTGGGCTGGAGACCCACTCCCATGAACAGGTGGCATAGTGCTTGCAGATGTGGTCAGCTTTGCAAATGTGGCATGCATTAGCCTGTGGGCAGGCTGTGCTATTACACAGTCCTAATGAAATTTGGATTTGCAGCATTAGAGTAAGCCATCCAAGGCAGCAAGGTTCCTGGCATTTTGTTGGCAGAAAGGGCCTGAAAGACACAGAAAAATTTCTATCATCATGATGGATTGGGCTATTTTCATCTTGTACAAAGTTAGCTGCAGTTGAAAGGTTGGGCAAGATAGCTCTTGATTAAATGAAAATTGTGTATGATGAGCACATAAATTATGTAGCGAAGCAGCAGAAAAATCAGGCAGGATTCTCATTACTGTTGTCCCCAATCCAGTTTAGCGTAGAGAAAGAGGCTGATGATCCCGAGCTTGTAGGTGTCCATAATTCACTGTTGGGTTTTTCTTTGGAGGAAGACAGTTGTTGGAGGTTGGGTTTTGGAACTGGGCATTAGCAGCTTTGGTTAGTGTCATTTGCATTCTTAGTGTGTTGTGTGCATGAATGCTTGTGTCTCCGCCTATGTGGGTCTATGCGTGTGTGCTGAGGCCTGAGGTTAGGAGCCGTCCTCCTCACTGGCCTAGAGCTTGCTTGCTAAGAAAGGCAGGATGACTGACAAGTGCAGCCCAAGGATCTGGCTGTCTCCCCCTCTGAGTGCTGGAATTGCAAACACACTCCAATCTGCCCGCTTCCCCCCACCTCCCTTTCTTCTAGAACTCCGGTCTTCATGCTCCCAAGGTAAGCACTTTATCAACTGAACCATGACTCCATCCCTCATTTTCAGTCTTGCACTTGTACAACCTTTGCTTCAAGCTTGTTATTCTATAGGGTACTTTCCCTACCATGATCATACCCAAGTGGCTGGTGTCTGCATCTTCTGGTTATTTGCTTGGTCTGACAGCCTTCACGCTGCCCTCTCTACTGTTACTCATTTGCCAGTGTCCCTAGACTGAAGCACTTGGCTCAGGCATTTGGAATGGAGGCTTAGTTACTGCCAGCCTGAAAGACTGGCATGAACTGGCATTTGAGACTTTTGGAACATTTAGGCTGTTGAGATGTCTCTTTGGTAGGGGTATAGGCTTCTCTGAGAGACAAGGTGGAGGATCAACACCCTTGAATTGACTTAAATTTGTTCCCAGGAGCAAGGCCCCTCTTCAGGAGTCTGCAGTTCTCACTGAGGTTTTTCTGGAGAGATTTTCTACTTCTGTCTCTCCCCAAAATCAAATGACTAGACTTGTCAGAATTTTGTCCAGACTTATTGATTCTTGAAAACAACAGAAAATACCCTGGTTGCCAGGAACACTGTTCTGTTGGGAACATCCCCTTCTCTAAGCACAGTTGCCTGTCCCCAGCGCAGTTCTCAGTGGGGGAACTCCACGTCCTTGACCCCATGGCCCCAGCAGGAAGAAGGTCTGTCCATGGCTGTGATGATACACTGAGTTTGGAGATTTGGTTTCCTAGAGAAAATGGTAGTTTGTTTTATACTTGCTTTGTTGAAGAATTTCGAAAAAGGAAAAGATGCTAAGGGCTGAGAGGTGCCCTGCAGGATGGGTGCTGGGGTGCAGGACTTCTCCACCTTTGCCACTTAGGCTGGTAGATTTCTTAGAGACCAAGTCAGGACAAAGAAATAGGAGCGAGAACACAGGGAACAGAGAACCAAAACGAAAGCCGAGCTAAAGCAACAATAAGCCACAAAGAAGCCCTGTGTGCTGTCCTTGGCTTCTGCTACATCACATACAGGGTGAACATTGTTAATATTCCAAATCTGAAATTTCCTTAAGAGCCACAGATGAAAAATTTTACACCATAAAACTTGATTTCATACACAAAATTAAAGAAAAAATATAACCACCTTCAGACTATGCAGAAGGCATACATGAAATATAAATGCATTTCTCAAGTAGACTTGTGTCCCATCTCCAATGTATCTCATTAAGTGTATGCAAATATTCCCAACTCAGAGTGACAACCACAGAGGGACCTCGCTGTAGAAGGCACTTTTGTGGAAAGACACTTCTGCAGTCTGCATGTGGAGGACCCTTGTCTAACCCTTGGCTGCCTTTGATCATTTGGATTACTTTGTGGAATCCTGTAGCACTCCAGTCCCAGGTTTGGTCTGTTTCTGTTTCCTGCCGCACTTATTGCATTATTTAAAAGCAGCCAGTGGGGCTGGGGAGATGACTATTGTAAGGTGCTTGCTGAGCAAGCTTGAGGGCCCTACTTCAGATCCCCAGCACCTACTTGCCAAGCCAGACACAGCAGTGTGTGCTCATAACCAGGCACTGGGGATGTGGAGCCAGGAGAACTTCTAAAGCTTTCTGGCCAGCCAATCTAGTCAATTATGAGCTCCAGGTTCAATGAAAAACCCTGTCTCAAAAATAATGTGGTAACCTAGAGAGGGAGCTACTCGTCCTCAATCTCCGCCCTCCGCCTGGATGCACCCACAACCACACTCTCCACACACATAAACAAGGATTTGGATAACGCTTTGTCCTCAGCTCTGCTGGACCCTCCTCTCTTTCCATGTCAAACCATTCTCAGTTCTTGTGCATGTATATACAAAAAGCCATGTGAGGAGTCGGGTTTATGGAAAGAAGAGAAAGGAAAGCCTGTCCTTCATCAAGTTAATGCTTGTTTTAAACCAGTATGCAAATTAATGGGCTTCATTTCATTTTGGCATTTTATATACACTTGTTTTCTTAACACAAGGTCTGTCTTAGAGATCCACCTGCCTTTGCTTCTGCTTCCCAAGTACTGGGATTGAAATTGTGTGCTATCAAACCAAGCTTTATAGGTATATTATTTTTGCAAAAAAAAAAAAAAAAAATCTAGAATGAAACAGAACAAAGTCCAGCATCCCAGGACTCTAGAGTGAAACTTCTCAAGCATGAGGGTGCACGAGAGTCTGCAAATTTTATCCCAGTGTAGATTCTCATGAGTGGGTGTGAGGAAGGGCCTGACTGAGAGTCTGTAAGTCTAAAAAGCTCCTGGTGGGTGCTGCTGCTGTAGGTTAGACAGTCACATGAGCTGGAGAGTCTTGAAAAATTCAGTCATTGTATCTTGGAGGTGGTTCCCAGTTATTTATAGTGTGGAGAATCTCCCTTGTTTTAAGGTTGAGAACCAAGGCCTTACAGCCTAACAATGGCTGGAAGGGCAGGGGTTTTGGAGGAGCCTCTGAGATGGAGCTTTATCACACTGCAGGACAGTGATGGGGTTGGGGGAGGGGTGAGAAGGGTCACCTTTGCATGGCATTGGCAGAAGGATTTCCAGTGTTTCTTGGAGGGCTCAGGGCAACTTGTCATGGCCTCTTTGGAGACACCCCTTAAGACATTCTGTGGTTTCAGAGAGTTCTCTGCTAATTCAAATCAAAGACTTCGGAGGTTGGAAAGTCATTGGGTAAGGACAGAATAGAACACAAAGTCCTCACTGTATCTTCTCCAGGTCTCTGATTCTTTCTTAGAGATGATCCTGAGAGAAGAGTTTGAGAGTTTAAAGACTTCCCTGTGCTGAGAATGTGGCACAGTTGGTAGGATGCTTGCTCAGTATGCTGCATGAAGTCCTGAGTTCTTCCTTCAGCCCTGCATAAAACCAGGCATAGTGTTGCATGCATTTAATCCAAGAACCTGGGAGGTAGAAACAGAGGGATCAGAAATTCAAGGCCATCCTTGGCTATACAGTGGGTTTGAAGACAGCCTGGGCTACATGAGACCTTGCCACTCACATAGTGGCTTCTCTTTTTCCCCTCAAAATGACACATTACTCAAGGTCAAATGGGTAACTGAGTTGTTAGTTGATAGAAGAGGAAGCCACCGCAAAATCTATCAACAGAGCACTCTACAAACTTTAATATAATAGGGCCAAATTAGGGAAGGAAATTAATACAATGGGGAAAGCTCAACCTATCTGGCTGAATGGGGGTCAGTTTGTAATCATGAAATTTGGACCTAATTTCTTTGGTATCACCCATAACTTGATTTTTTTTCAAATATTCTAGCACTCGGCTTATAAACTGTCACTTAAAATCATTATATTATTATTATTATTATTATTATTATTATTATTATTATTGTGTATTGCATGCTACATCATGCATGTGGATGTCAGGGGACAACTTTGTGGAATCACTTCTCTCCTTCTACCTTTCCTTGGGCTCTGGTGATCAGATTCAGGTCCCAGAGCTTTCATGGCAGGTGCCTTTACATTTTGAGCCACCTTATGAACCCCAAACTCACATCATTATTCTCCCACCAGTTTCCAGAATCAACTTGAGTGTCGCAGTATCTTCTATTTGCCGGCTGAGTCCAATGCTGCTTCTCTGGAAGCCATAAATTAATCTACCCTTTTCCACCATGTCCTTGGGCCTCATAAGTCATTCTGATTTCAATTGTTCTCTCACTCCATGACTAGGGAGAAAAGGCTATTATTCCAGGAATTATCATTGTATTTTATTAATAAGGGCCTGGATGATTTATAGCAAGGGGCCTCTGAAAGATTTGTATGTTGAGCCCTCCTGGCTCCTGTGAAATGTGAATACTGGTCAGCCCGTGTGATGCATGAAAAAAAAAAAAAACCCACGTACTCCCTCTTTCTCCCAGCAGGTAGCTGGTTCATCATCAGATGCTAGCCCTGGAGACCATTGGCAAGCTCAGGATCACTGGAAGGAAAGGACAAGAGATGTTTAACAAGAAATAGAATGGCATACTACAGGTGGGGTCATGGTCAAACCCCATAAATAGGCAGATGAAGGAGAAAGCCATGCTTGTTTGTAAGTGTTTCATACTCACATGATCCTATAAATCATATGTTCCTCTCTTGTTTTTGAGGCTTGTGTGAAGTTGAGCTGATGTGTCTGTAGATGGAAATGTAGACGTGCCTGTGTATTTCTTGCTTAATGCCTTGTTGCACATACCCAAATAATTAAAGGAGCTTGTCCTAACCATCATTTGAGGAAGCTGCATCTGGGCAGTCAGACTTTCAGTTTTGCCCCTCTGCATATTCACTGCCTTTAGGAAGGCTTGGTTCCCTAGAATGGACTCTCTATGCTTTGGGAGATTCCATTGGCTTGGGTTGTGGGTTCCACCTCTAGGTGACTCGTGGCCACATCTTCAGGGAGAGGTGGGTAAAGTGGGAGCTGCCCAGGCAGTGTTGTTGCTATGTTATTAAAATAAGGTCAAGTGCTATGAAGCATCTGATGCAGGGCAAGCTCTCGGGGACTGGTGGCAATCTGTCCCAGCAGAATGCCACTCTAATGCTTATCTGCCTTTGGAATTCCTCTGTTTGGAATTCATTCACCCTAGAATTCTGCATAGACCTGTGCTCTGCTGCCTTTCTGGAGAAACTCCCCAATGGAAACAAGGGAGTCTTCCCTTATTGTCTAAGCTCTATTCTCATCAAACCCTTTATCCCTGCCTGGCCTAGTCCCTGTATATGTATCTAGTTAAACCCTTCTTTCCGAACCAGACTGGGAGCTGTCAGCATTTTAAGTGCTTTGCCTCCTGCTATGTCTTCAGCATCTTTCATACCTCCTGTGATGAAGGTATCTATTCCCAGTGAATAGATAAGTTGCTTGGGCCACAGAAGTAAGAGATATAACTTTGGCTGTCATATCTCAGACTACTCTCTGAGAAGGTGATTCTGGTATGTCCTCTGAAATGTGTGACCTACTTTCTTAGACTGGTTTCCCCCTACATTTCTTTCAATAGATTAAGGCCCGTATATAGCAGTTTCATTTTCCTATTGTCATTTCAAGATCTACTCGATTCTAGGAACGTATCAACACCCCAAACATCAACAGTAATGCCTCTAGTATACAATAGGTTGAACATCTTGCTGCCTTTTTTCCTCATCTAATTTGCAGGAAGATTACACTGATGAGAAAGCCATTTTTTCACAAGTGTGAGAGGGGCTCATGCAGGTTCCTTCAGAGCAGTGATGCTTTTTGGCAGCCTTACCTCGACTACCGAAAGGAGAGAAAGACAAAGCAAAGCTTTGTGTGCTGCCTGAAAGCCTCTGCATGCTTAATCCCTCCCCCACCTCCCTCCTCACTGTTCTCCGTCTTGTATGTTCTATCTTTTTTTTTTTTTTTTATCTGTCAGAATTTCCTTTGAGACCCTTGATCCCAGGGTACATGGATCTGACTCAAATGGGGTGGTGGTGGGGTTTTAGGCACACATATGGGAGGGTGGAGACCAGTGGTTGACGGGTTGGTACAGAGATGGAGTCATCTGATTTCTCACCTAATATCAGTTCCCTTTGTCTGCATCTGTGACGGGGGTACTCAGGAGTGTTTTTCATAGGCTTTCCAAGACCCTAGTGGGATGAAGCAGCTAAGGAGTTTAATGCCATGTCTCCTCATCAGAGATATGCAGCAAAGGGAGGAGAAACTTACGGCTCATTTTCCTGTTCCCGAATGATTCCTTCTAGATATTCTTGTCCATTGAACAAAAGGTTTGGGTCTCTTTGGGATGAATGTACAAAGATGTCATTGTGGTCCCTAACATGGTATAGCCTCACAATTTTAATCGAAAGGATCACAAAGTGGTATATTTATGTTTGTAGGTTTTGGGTGCAGTACCAAATCTTGTCACTTTGACTAAGTAAGTAAGGGGCAATTTGTAGAGCACATTTCAAGGCAATTAGTTTGAGTATATTCCATCACACAGGGAGCCTGATGAATGCAGATTTGAGTGGAGTTGAATTTAATCTTCCTTAAATACATACTGCAGTTGAAACTAAGTTAAGGAGTGTTACCCAGTAAGAAGATCCTCCGTGAGACCCAGTTAAGAATGACTATAATTAGTAATTGTTGGTCTTCACAATCGAAATCCTCTGGGATTCCCAGAGTACTCAGAAGTACTTAAAACAGTCTGTCTTTTCAAAAACCTTGAAAACATTTTCTCAGTGATCTTGCTGACACAGTTAATTAACAGGTAGAACAATAGCCACAGAGCACTCTTAACTTGTGCTGAGGTAAATAGCAGACCCAACCTAGTTATTCCCAGCCCTTTGACATGTGAAATGAAGGTGAAAGAGTGGTACCCTATCAGAGATCTGGCTAGGAACAAGTTGGGGGAATTCTTAATATTTACTCCAAGCATTTCTCCCATCTTCTGTTCCAGATGATTCCATTGGTCCTGTGAAACTGTTTTCAGTAGTCATATCTCTAATGTGGTCATCTTGATCCTGAACAAGCCATTAGCAAGATGTTTATGGCTTGTTCAGGACCACTGTTCTCAACAACTCAGTGTGAGGGCCGTGCCTGTGGATATATGGACCTTCTGTGTTGCACGTATTAATTATCTAGATGGAAGCAGTTAGAGGGGGTGTTTGTGTTTAGCATCCAAGTGTGCATTTCATTACAAACAGCTTTGTTTGCAACGGCTTATTGAAATACACAGAAAGTGGGGAAAAAAAGAGCAGAGAAGGAGACTTTGGGTGGACTGCAGGACATGTGAAAGAGGCGCTCTGGGAACCTTCTGGAAATCTCTTAGGCTGCAGTCAGGACTGGGGCCTGCATGTGTCTTTGCTTCCAGAATTTCATGCTTGTCTCTTTGCTAGACATGAGTCAGGTTTGCTGGGCTGGGACTGAGTATCCCAGATCCCTTTGCAACTCAGCTGCCCAAATGCACAGAAGCCTTGCCAGCCCCTGGGGGAAATTCTGAGTTCCCCTGCAGCTGGGTTCCCACTGTTGTGGGGTAGTAGCTGAGGAAGGAGGCCTGGCTGCAGCTGGGGTCAGCCAGACTCTAATGATGTGACCATAGCCATTGTGAAAGCTTTAGAAGGGAGACAGAAAGTGTGTGTGTTAGGGGGGAGAGAATTAAAGGTGGATTTGAATTTGCCTTTTCTTTACTGATTGTACTTCTTAAAGGAAGGTAGTTGAAGAGGGAGGACCACAATGGGGTGTCCCAGACCTCAACACAGACATCCTCTGAGAATCTGAATGCAAATTCTCCATTTTGCAGCCCTTCCACTGACCAACTACCTCAGATACCCTGGAGCTGGGCCCAGCAGCCTGTGTTCAACAAATCTTCAGGATGATTTGTAGCAAAAGATGTCCTGAGGCAGTGTGTGTGTGTGTGTGTGTGTGCGCGTGCGTGTGCGTGTGGTGTGTGTGTGTGTGTGTGTGTGTGTGTGTAAAAGTATGAATGGTAGATATGGCAGCCTGAAGAATAAGGCCATGAATTCCTCCCATCTATCACACCACTCTTTATAACAGGACCTGGAAGATCCTCCCCTCAAGAAAAGGAGTCTGTACCTCCACCTTTTGAATTTGGCTTTTGCCGTCTGTTGGCCTCAGCAAATGTGATGAGAAAGAGAGGCTTATGAAATGCTCACATTTCAAGGCTTGCCCTCTTGTTGCTCTTGGGAATCCTGGATTGTGGCCATGTGAATGACACAGGCCTGCCTGCTGGGTGCTGAGTTCACCTCAATTACTTGAGCTCATGTCAATATAGTGCCTAAGTGATGGGTGAGACTGCCTGAGATCAGTATCCAGCCATGAGTAAGCCCACACAGCCCAGAGGAACCACCCAGTTCATACCCAGAATTGTGATGAAGAGCATTGTTCAGTTCCTGAGTTGTGGGTGGCTTGGTACAATGTTAAGTAATACGTGAACATCTTGTAAATTTTCTCTCTTGTTGGATACTTTTCTTGTTGGAATTCATGGCTGGGTAGAATCTAGAAATGAGGGTTTCAGAGTCATGAGCTCTTAGTGGCAGAGTCTGCCTTACACACTTCCCATCTGGGATTTCTTGGCTTTCTGCCCTTCTCATCTGTTGAATGGGCAGCTGGAGTCCTAACCTCGTAGAGTGGTTTTGAGAGCTAAAGGATCTAGCTGATGAGCTGACAGTTCTTTGCACCATATCTGATTGACAGTAGATATTCAGCATTTCTCTAAAAATGCTTTTGTATCTCTCTCTGTATGTGTGTGTGTATGTGTGTGTATGTGTGAGTGTGAGTGTGTGTGTGTGTGTGTGTGTGTGTGTGTGTGTGTGTGTGTGTACAGGTCAGCGTCATTTTCTTCTACCACATTGGTCCTGGGGATTGAACTCAGGTTGTCAGACAGGGTGGCAGGCGTCTTTATCCATTGAGTCATCTCCCGAGTCCCTCAACAGTGTTCCTCGCCATGTGGCTGTGGGCGTGATGCTGTTCATCACTTGGTAGACATTTGAGAGCATATGCCTTTTTTGTGGGTCACGGTTGGGTTGTGCAAATCCTACTGTGCTCTGTCACTCATTCACATTTTATCTTGGGATAATGGGATTTAACAAGGAAATGAATAGTGAAGTCAGCTTATGATGGGGTTGGGGGAGGAGTTACAACAGAGAAAGGAAGACTTGATCAATAGGCTAGGTAGAAATTTCTCTTCCAGCTGCCTGGAAGTCAAAGACAGAATGATGCTTGTACCCTCCCTTCATCCCATAGACGAAGAATCTAGGCCCAGCAGGGAATATGCTGATGGCTCTTAGGACACCAGGTATGTGTTTCCCAGATGTTTCTTCTCCAGTCTGGCTTACACTATCCTCTTCTCTTCCTTCCTTACAGAGCTGTCATCCCTCTATCAAGACTCAGGGGGTAGAGCATTGCAACTTGTTCCTCTCACCTGCTAAAATCTACAAACCTTATCACACAGTCAAGAATGATGGCCGAGCCTGGAAACATGGCTGTGACTTGAAGAGAGGTTTGTCAATCAAATGCTGTTGTGTTGAACTTCACAAAGATGACACTTAAAAACTTTCTGATGGGGAATACATTTTTTTTAATCCCTTTATTCTTCCCCATGTGGGTGGCTCATTCAATGCTCTCATGTTGGACCCTTAGCCATTTGAATGTGGTGTTCATCTTTCAAGTAGAGAGACATTTAAAGGAGGCAGGCTCTCAAACTTGTGGGTGACTCCCTAGCCTGGCTACCAATCCCTGGAAAGCTGTTATCTTAGAGGGAGTTACAAATACCCAGCGATGCTGTTTTTGCTGGGCCTTCTGCCCACAGCTTCTTTACTTGGGCTTGGCTGGTCTCCCACAGGCCAGGATCTTTAACAATTAGCCTAGTGTTACTGTAAATGACTTTCTAAGCCAGAGCTCCGTTTACCTGGTAACTAATCCCTAGTGATGGCGAAGGCAGTATAGTTTTTCTATAAACTCATCCCATTGATGGGGCCATCTGGGAAGCAATCCCTGTTGTGTGTCTACCAGTGTACCCTTGGGTTGACATAGATTCTTCTACGGGGCTTTAATCACCAGCCCTTCTTCATCACCAAGAAAGATACTAAGCCAGACTGATTGATTGCCAAGGAGATCTTGTATCTTCCATCCTGTAGCAGAGGGGACCATTCTCAAAGTTGTTAATCCTTCCTTTCCTTGGAGCACAGAATCATCTTTAAAACTAAAATCAAGAACAAGCAGACAAAAGCAACTTAAATTAAAAAAATTTTAATTGAAAATTTATATAATATATTCTGATCACAGTTTTTCCTCTCTCATCTCCTCCCAAATCTTCCCCACCTTCCCACCCACTCAACTCCTTGCCTTCTCTCTTTCTCTCTCTAGTTAGAAAACAAACAGGCCAAAAGAATCAAAGAATAAAATAAAACCAATGAAAAACGACAAGAAACACACAAACACACACAGAAAACCATAAAACACAAAATCATAAACCATAATATACAAGCAAAAGACCAGTAAGATTCCAAACAAACAAGCAAACAAACAAACAATCCCAAACAAATCAATTTAAGACAAAAAGTCTATAAGGTAACCACTATTGAGTTCATTTTTCATTGGCCATCTACTGCTGGGCATGGGGCGCTTAATTGTGGTTAATACACCTAGTGAGACTCCACTACAGAAAATTAACTTTTCCTTTGCAAGCAGTTATCATTTAGAAGTAGCCTTTGGTAATGGATGGGAAATCATGTCCACTTCTCCCTCTCAGCACTGGGACCCCATTTTGCTTGAACCTGTACAGGGCCCGTACACGCTGCCATAGTCTCTGTGAGTTCGTGCATGTATCAGTCCTGCTGTTTTTGGAAGAAACTGTTTCCGTGGTGCCTTTTGGCTCTTACAACGTTTCTGCCTCCTCTTCCACACAGCTCCCAGAGCACTGAGGAGAAGGATTTGATGGAGACATCCCACTTAGGAATGAGTGTTTCCAAGTCTCTCACTCTTTGTACATTGTCCAGTTGTGAGTCTCTGTGCCAGCTATCATATACTACGGGAGGAAGCTTCTCTGATGATGGCTGAGTGAGACACTGACCTATGAGTAGAGCAGAATATCATTAGGAGTCATTTTATTGCTATGTTCTTTTAGCCAAACAGTTTTTAGTTTTCCTGTAGTTCCATGGACTATCTAGTCTCAGGTTCTTGACCTGAAGAGCAGGGTCAGACATGTGTTCCATCTCGTGTGAGTGGGCCCTAAATCCAATCAGTTAGTGGTTGGTTACTCCCACAACATTTGTGCCTCTATAGTATCAGCATATCATATAGGCAGGCCAACTATTTTAGATCACAGAGTTTGTAGCTGGGTGGATGTTTACTTTTCTCCTCTGGTAGTGTGCAGAGTACCTTCCAGTACCATGAACACTAGTCAGTAGGAGTGAAGGCTCTAGTTAAGTACTAGCTTGACTTCTCTGTGTTCAGTGAGATATGTAAGAGTTGTCTTCAGCAATAGGGCTTTACTATTCATTTGCAGAGATCAATAGCCTTAGCAATAGTCCAAGTTATTTGGAGGTTTCCTTTGGCCAACAACTCAATTAGAAATGATCTATTCCTTGCACTGGAAGTTTCACTCGATGATGAAAGATGTGTAGCTGGTGGATTGTCTCCCCTATTATTTGTTGACTCCATTTAGATCTCTTTCATATATGTATCTATTTTAAGAAGCTTCTAAAGTAGTAGGTTTCCATATGGCCCTTCAAATGGCCCTAAGTGTTAGCTCTCCTTCCCTGTATTCCCTTTCTTACTTTTTCTTCCTTCCTCTTTTCTATTTAATCCTCCCATTCCTGTCTCCCTATCTCTCTTTAACTATATATTTATTTCACCTTCCTTGGGAGATGCTTCCCTCCCTACTAGTCCCATACTCCATACCTAACCTCTGTAGTTATACAGATTATAACCAGCTTATTTCGTTTAGCAGCTAACATCCATATTTAAATCCATATATAAGAGAATACATACAACATTTATCTTCTGGGTCTAGGTTACCTTACTCCAGATGATTTTTTTTTTCGCTAGCTCAATATATTTATCTGTGAATTTAGTGATTTCTTTTTTTTAATAGCTGAATAATAATCCATTGTGTAAATGTACCACATTTTCATTATCCATTCATCTGCTGATGGACATCTAGACTATTTGCAATTTCTGACTTTGTATAGAGCAGCGATGAATATGGTTGAATAAGTGTCCCTGTAGTTGAATGTAGTTCCTTTGGGTATATGCCCAGAAGTAGTATGGCTGGATCTTGAGATAGATTTATTCCCAGCTTCCTAAGAAACTGCCACACTGTGTTCCACAGCAGCTGTGCTAGGCTTTCCACTACCCCTGTTTTTGATCTGTTGTTTTGATCTTGGCCATTCTGTCTACTATGAGATGAAATCTCAAGGTAGAAAACACCAAGTTATAAGACAATGTGACAAATGATGCCCAAAGGATGACAGGCAGAAGAGGTTAGACTCATCAATAGCATTTTGTGTATAGTATAGATTTTCACAAACTAAGAGTTTACTCTTTAAGCATTCAATACAAAATGGGAGCCCAAGGATGCGGCTCAGGATGGAGTGCTTGATCAGTATGCACAGAGCCCTAGCTTGCATCCCAGTACCACATAAAACTGGATATAGCATATACCTTGCCATGTTGCAAGTTCCAAGCCAGCCTGGACTGCATGATATCTTATCTCAAAACAACAACCATAACAACAGCAATAAAATAAATAAACAAAATGGACCTTGAAATTTAGGAATTTCTCTGGTCATCACTTATCTCAGAGTTAGCAGTCCTAAGATCCTGAAGAATTTCAGGCTGGCATGTCAGACACATCTTGTGCATGAGCCAAAGCAGGCGGATAGACAGATCTTCCTCCAGGTAGGTGGATCTTTAGGACCCCAGCCCTCATGAACAATCAACTCTGGTACTGGACTTACTGCTTCATATTTGTTCTGTCAAGCCTGAAGCCAGTCACATGAAGTAGACTTCCAGGGTCTCCAAGCCCTTCCTCCTCCATGGTCAGTCTGTCTCCAGACCTAGGTTTTCTACTTTCTCCATTGGTGAGAACACCAACAAGGAAGATTCACCTTATCTGTCCATTATTTGGGGACTGTATTCAAATTTTCTTCCCCTCTTATCACATGAAAGCTGGTTTTCTTCCAGAGTACATACATGGATTCTTGGCTAGAAGGTCTTTCTGTTTTCTGATTTTAAGGCTTGTAATGGACCTAGGCCACATCCCTACAGCATCCTAGAAATCCAGTGGAGTTAGTGAGGGGAAATATTTACCAAGGCCTGGTCCCACTTAGACCTAACTGTTGGGAGCTGAGCTTCAGAATTTTTTTGGAACATTCTCTGTTGATATAATAACTGCCACAGTTGAGACTCACAGCCTTTGATCAATGGCAAACACACACACACACACACACACACACACACTCATACTCCTGGGGGCTATTTAGATAAGATAAAAATGTTTACACACAGGCCTTAAAAACAGTTTAAAAATCAAAAACCAGTTTTTGTTCACACAGGACCACTCAGTCACTCAGTCACTGCCTTGCCTGCACCCAGCCATGCACTACTCAGAGACCATGAAAGGGTGGAGTCAACATTCCAGTAGCTTCACATCTGCTGGTGGAGACTTAGAAAATGATCCAAATGCAGCATTTCAAACCGTGGTTAATACCAAAGATGTATGAAGAAATATGCTGAAAGAATAGTACATGCTGAAAGGGCATGGAAGAACAGGAATATGCTGAAAGAGTTGAGCAAAGATGGGATGGGGTTGGGGAACAATTCCCCAAGGAAGAGCTGCACATGAGAACTGGAGAGATGGCTAGGCATTCCTAGGAGAAGGAGGGTAATGAGAAGGCTCTCGGCAGAATGAGTGAACAGAGTCTGCAAACATTGGAGAAGAGAAGGGCTTGTAGTCTTTAAAAGGTCTTGCAAAAGGCTCATTCTAACTGAATCAGGAACCACACGGGAGAGTATCTGGAGATGAAGCTCAAGACCAAGCCAGGGACCATTATCCAGGTCATTTGTGATCCAATCTTGAGCTGCAGAAGAACTCCAGAGGGATAACAGGTCTCTGCAGCCCAGAGACCTTACTCTGTGCTAGGTCTGGGAGAATGGAGTCATAGGCATGAATAGAGAAGCAGGCAGCTACTTGGAGGCAGCTTGACTAGCCCAGGTGAGAGGGTGCTGCTGTTTCAGATTAGGCTGGGGGCGGGGGTGTTTCAGAATACCGCAGGAATAAAAAGAAGCAAAAAACTGGTATGGGAGTGAGACATGGAGTTAGTCATGCCTTCCTGAGTCAAGCCTTTCCTGGGTGCTGAGTCATGGGCTGAATGCTGAGTCATGACTTCCTGGCCACCGAATCATGCAGACACCCACACCATTTACTGAGATGGAAGCCCCAGGGAGCAGCAGAGCTGAGGTGGCAAGGGGTGTGTGTGTGTATGTGTACATGGATTTGTGTGTCTCAGATGTATGCATATTACTTTGAATAAAAGTGAAAAAATAGATTTTTCTTTATGTAGTCCTGAAATATTAATATTTAGACACATTTGAGAGGAATGAAGTGACAGATTTCTTTAAAAATTTTTTTGATGAAAATTTGTGTAGATATTTATCATGTACATGTTGTTTTGATATATGTATGTATTGTAGCATAGCTCACTCAAGCTAACATGCATGATACCTCACAGGCATATTTTTATTTTTTGTGGTGTGAATATTCAGACATGATGCCATTAACTATTGTCCCCACATTGGACAAAAGACATCTTAAACCCACCATTGTCTAACTAAAATTTGTTTTTGCTGACTCATACTTCACTGTCTTTCCAGCAGTCACCCAAAACCACTCTTCTGCTTTCTGCTATATGGGGTCAATTTTTTTTCAGTTTTGATATATGAGACAGATTCTACCTTTCTGGCCTGATTTATCTCATCTCAGGAAACATAAAGTTGTACAGGGTCATCTTTGTCGAGGAGGAAGATGGCGTTGTCATCCTTTACCCAGCCTGGTCTTTGTATGGTTTCCAGTCTACTGGAAACTACGAGATTCGTGTGTTTTCCTGGTCCTGTGGGCAGATAGTATTATCATCAGAGGGGGACTGAGACTCCGAGAGAAAGGTAAAGGTTGTAGTCCAGGCCTTACAAAGGTTCCTTTCTGGTTACCCTTACAAAGGTTCCTTTCTGGTTACCCTTTGTTTGCTGAGTACCCAGCTAGCTGGGACAGTTGTATGTAGTATTGAGCACTGAGCTGAATCTGGTATATGAGTAGGATGATGGTGTTGTCTTTCCCTGCTCATACCTGTGGGCTTTTTTCACACTGGGTGGGCAGGGTAGAACCAGTTGAGCTGTATCAATGTTGGCACAATCTCATTACTGTCATGGCCGGGGGAGGGGGTTGTCTTAGTTGCTGTTCTGTTTCTATGAAGAGACACCAACACCAAGGCAACTCTTATAAAAGAAAGGATTTAATTGGGGGCTTGCTTATGGTTTAAGGGGGTTAGTCCATGATTATAATGGGAGGAAGCATACAGGCATGGCACTGGAACAGTAACTAAGAGCTTTATTTACTTTCTGATCCACAGGCAGTAGATAGAGAGAGACATTCAGTCTAGGGTGGATTTTTGAAATCTCAAAGTGGCACACCTACTCCAACAAGGCCATATCTCCTAATCCTTCTCAAACAGCTTCACTAGCTGGGGACTGAGCATTCAAACATATGAGCCTACAGGGGTCATTCTCACTCAAACCACCACAGGGATTGAGGGCATGGTTTTGGTAGCTTCTACCAGTAGAGTTGCAGGTTTAGATGGCTCAGACCCCAACAGGATCTGTACCTAGTGGACATTAGGGGCTCAGAGCTTCTCATGTCCATCCTAAAAAAAGACTGATTATCTCTAGAGGGCTAGTGGAGTGCTCTCTCTCTCTCTCATACACATATGTAAACTGGAAGGTAGGTTCATCTGAAGTCTGGACAGTCTTGAGCACTTGAGCTCAAATTCCCTATGTCTTAGATGGCCTAGGATATGGATGGATGGCTCCCTGGGTCAATCTTGGCTTTAGTTTGGTCTTCTCCACTTTGATTATTTCCTCTTGGCTGCTAATCTAAAACCCCCATTCGATGAGGGCTGGGCAAAGTCTAATAATGAATTGAATTTGTTCATCGTTGTTGTAAAGGACTAAAGGGGTCAACAACCACTGAGTTCTCCAGTGCTGAGGTGATGTATTCGTGAGCAGCTTTCAACCAGTCCTCTCAAAGATAACAAAAGACAGGATTTTGCAGCCACTGGTAGATTATGGCCATGATGGAATTGGGACCCGAAGGTTGTCTCTGAACACCTTGCGAACTCAGTTGATGAACTGTCTCCTGAAAATGCCTTTTCTGTGTTTATGTTTTATTAGCCGGAGGAATCCAGTCCCTTCCCCTCCCCAGTTCCCACCTCAGAAATGTTCTTGAGCATCGGAAGGGGGGTCTCTCAGTGTCTCTTTTCTCAACCTCACCTTTAGTCTTTATTCCAGGCAGTTTCTTTTCAATATACATGTCAGCAGCACACACACAAAGACTGTAAAAGTGTGACTTCTCAAGAGGAGCTGTGCCCAGCCCAGGTACTGGTTTGAGGTCTTAAGATAGAAGAATGCGAATGAAGAAATGGTAGAGTCTGATGTTACAGTTTTCAGATGGGGAAGTGGTGCAAAGAAAGGGGAGAAGAGTGATCCAGGATCCCCCAGCTAATATGTGACAGATCCAATGTTAGATCCTCCTTAGTTCATTATCTCCTCCTTTCTCTACTGTTTCGTATCTTACTATTGGCTGTAATCTCTCCACATGCTAACTGCTGTCATCATTTGTAACATAGGCTAGATGTCTCTTCTCCCAAATGCTTAGGGCCAGACATGTTTCATATTTCAATTTCTTTTTCAGATTTTGAATATTTCCAGAATCATAATGAGATGCTTTGCAGTTGTAACACAAATCTAAGCATCAGGTTAATTTATAGGTCATAAATACCTTGTACATATAGCTTAATATAAATTATTTCTCAGTGGGACTGTATTTTGACTATAACCTGTCATGTAAGGTCAACTATAGCACTTTTTGCTAGTGATATTATGTTGGCAACCAAAATGTTTTGGAGTTTGGGATATTTTGCATTACATACTTTTGGGTTAGGGATATTCAACTCATACATTAGTGTCTGTTGGCATATTTTTTTTAAATGCTACTTTATTGGGCTCTTATCCCTCTACCTCCCTTCCAACCTTTATTCCACCCTAAACCCTTCCACACACACACACCAGGTAAGCAAGACAGAAAGTTAGAGGGAAAAAGGGGCACAAGTCTCTTAAGACTACTTCCTGCTGATTAGAGTCATCAAGTTCTTTGAGGCAAGTCCAAACTTCATAGTCGGGATATCTCCAACGTCTTCTTGTCAAATCACAACAGCATCAGCCAGGAGCAGCAGGGAGGAATAGCAGCCTCTTCCTCCTTCCTTTTCTTCTTCTTCTTCTTCTTCTTCTTCTTCTTCTTCTTCTTCTTCTT
>CAJQZJ010009840.1:8402673-8424024 GCA_907164525.1 Lophiomys imhausi
TCTTCTTCTTCTTCTTCTTCTTCTTCTTCTTCTTCTTCTTCTTCTTCGAGTACTGCTGTCCCTCTCTGTGCTCTGGCACTTATTCCCTCTCTAGTGTCCCCAGAATTAAACTATCTGTAGCTGGCAAGGATCCTGCCCCTGCCAGGGCATGAGACAATCATAGTTAATGGCTGTGGACACATTGAAGCAGCCCCATATCCCATACCTGGGATTAAAATGAAAACATATTTACATAACTAGGTTTTTAAAGAAACTAAAATTCTTACTACAAGTGCCCCCCCCCCCCCAATCCTAAGAGATGCCCCAAACTGCAGATCACACTGAGCCCTGTGGAGACAGAATGTGGCACTTTAGCAGCCGATCTGATAAACAAGGTGACTAGAGGAATAATGACTGAGTAGCAGATACTTCATGGATATGCTGGACAAAGGGATTATGCGGATTCCAGACGAGACACAGCTGGATGGCATGAGATCTCATCCTGGCACTCAGAATGGCTTGCAATTTAAAATCTGTGAATTATTTATTTCTGGAATTTTCCATTTTAATGTATTCAGACCACAGTTCAGTGAGGAGAGCTAAAACTATGGGAAATCAAACTGTAAGAGATGACACTTGAGATTGTTTGGCATTTGACAGAGTCCAGTTTAGAAAGGCTTGTAGCCTGACCCTGAATGCATGGGTAGGAGCCAACACCTCAGAGCAGACCATAGGGCCGGACTGGATTCTGTGTAGGTACTTGTGTGAATTCAGCTGGTCCCCATGACTACCTGTGACAAAGGCATTTCTGTTATCCTATATTATATAAACATGCTCCAAGAACCTTAAAAAAAAAACAGCCCTGTGTCACACAGCTCAGAATGATAGGAACAGGGATTAAACCCACTGATGATTTATATATCCTTGACCCCTTGAAGCTGCTGACTCAGGATTGCTTGTGTTCTAGAACCCCATCTGTTTTGAAGCAGAATTTGGCGTCTAAGGAATAAAGTAGTACATCTGGATTTTGGAAAAGTTGGCCCACAGGAGAAAGCAATTAAGACACTTGCTTGTGTTTCCGACTAATTCAACCAAATGTAGGTGCAGTGTGCTCCGTATAGTAATCTTTTTTTTTTTTTTTTTTTCGGATGGAGAATCTACTGTCCTTTCCTTGCTTTCCCTGAAGCAGACTTAGCCATGCAATCCTGCCCTGCCCAGTAATTTAGAAGAATAGCAGACAACCAAAGCCAGCCAGATCCTCAGGGAGAGTCCTAGGAGGCAAACTATAATTATCTCAATTAGCCTCTGAGGGGAACGTCATTTTACAACCCCTTCTCTGACACAGAACAGAGTGTTAATAATGTCTCTTTCTGGTGAAGGAGTGGCTTGCAGCTCGGAGTCTCCAGGTTAGCATCTTGTCTCTAGAACTTCTTCAGGGAGTTCTATGTATCTCAGGGTGGTGGTGATGACATTGAGGGCTTCTAGAAATTTCTGAGGGTTTCCATGCTGGAGAGGGAAATGTTTAGGCTTTCTGCCAAGTTACATTCCCATTAGGAAGCAAGCAGTCTATGCATATTCCTATGCCTAATTAATTGCTCAAGTTGTGGCAGATTTCTAGTGATTTTTCTAGAGAGAGTTCTTATTACCCCTGGGCTTGAGGAGAACCTTGATGTTGAGGGTGGGTGGATAGCCTCAACAGTTGAAGGAGCTTTTCTACTCGGAGGCTTCCTGTAGGATTCATTTCAAATTGACACACGTCAAAATTACAAACACTGAAGGCATGGGCTGAACTTGGGTTTTATGGTGAAATAGATATGTGTTTAACTCTAGGCTTGGTCACTTGTTGATGGTGTTGTTCTGTGTGAGTTACCTAACTAAGGTCAATCCCACGAGGCTAATACTATGTTGAAAGACCTTACTACAGGTTAGCTGGCTTCCTCCCGCACTAGCCTGTCCCTTAGGGTGACCACAGGTCCCATGTGTAGGTTTTGCTCAAGAATGGGCAATGCTGTAAAATGTGTGTGTGCATATAACAGTGTTTAATGAAAAAAGAGACCATGAATTTGAAAGAGAACAAGAAGGGTATATGGGAGGGTTTGGACAGAGGAAAGGGAAGAAGAAATGATGTAATTATATTATAATCTCAAAAATAAAAGAAGTAAAAACCAAAAACATAAACCTAGCAAGCAAGACAGGTTTTTTCCCAACTACTGTTTAAGAGGAAGAGAGGCTCTAGTTTGAACTGCGTTTGAGTCTGAAATAGGTAACTAGAGATTATAAAGGGAGAAAATGGAGGAACAGAAAGAGACTACTAGTTAAGGGCAAGAAAGGAAGAATGAAAAAGAAACTGAGTGCATGCCTACATTCCCAGTACTTGGGAAATGGAGGTAAGAGAATCAAGAGTTCAAGGTCAGGGTAGATGAACCTGCCTGTGATGGGGAAAGAGAAGGAATAGGTGAGAGGGAGAGAGGAGAGGTGATATACATACATATATATTCTTATATACATAAATACACCCTGCTCAGTCTGTATAATGTTATTTGTATGTCTATGTTTTCTGGGTTGACCATTTGGTATTGGGTAACCAGTTGGTGTGCGGCTTCTCTCAGCATTCCTTAGTTCCCTGTAGTTCTTTATGTAGGTTGAGGCCTCACGGACTTTCTTTCATCCACTTTAGTATGTCTATTGTTGTTGTCCTTGTTCAGCTCATCTTTAGGCAGTCATGTTGTTGAGACTTTATGGGTGTAGCTTCTGACATACCTAGGAGACACATCTCACAGCACATTCCCTGATCCTCTGGCTCTTAAAAACCCTTCTACTTCCTCTTCTGAAGTGTTCCCTGAGCTTTAGGTACAGGAGTGTTTTGTCGACATTTCCACCGGGCTCCACGACTCTGCTTTTGATTAGTTGTGGTTTCCTGTAATAGTCTCCATCTGATGCAAAGAGACTTTTTCTTGTTGAGGGATAAGATGCACACTCATCAATGGGTATAATGTCTTACTTTTAACCCTTGTCAAACACTTCTGCATTGTCCAAGGCTCACCTCCCTGACCTATAAAACAGGGATGTGTGTTTTTACCTTAGCTACATTCTGTGATTTTTGACTATCATTACTGTAACATTGTGTACCACTGGAGTTACCACAGAATCTTCCACCATGGAAACCATACTTTTTAAAACACACAATTACTGGTGGTATATTGAGTGAAAAACAAACAAATAAAACATTCCAAATTTCCAAAACATAAAAGGAACAGGAGATAGCTCTCCCAATTACCACTGAAGGGAGAGGGACAAGAGTATCTTCAAAGAGTGAGCCACCTGTGTAAGGCAGAGTTGCGTTAAGTAGCAAAGCTGGTCTTAGAACTTAAGACTGGGCCCATGGGAGACTTTGATTCATATATAGGACAATAGGAGAGTTGGGGCTATGCAGTCAATTTTTCTTACTGGGGTGCAATATTTACCATCATGTGGGTCACTGGGATAGAGGGAGTGGTAGGGCTGCTGGCAAGGGTCCTAAGAGCAATGCCAACCAAGAAGACAGGACAAGATTTATGGTCTAGTTACTATGGATAAAACCAGGCTAGAGGGCAGAGTGGGAGAAGTCTTAACATCTAGGCTATTCAAGAAAACCCTCAAGACAACAGGAAAAAAGGTGGTAATCACTATACAATGGAAAAAAGACCTGATCAGAAAATATTTAGAAGACTCCCAGCACCTCAAATAATAGAGGGGTTTACAGTAATCAGATTAAAATTAGAAAATAATACATCAATCCCTATGTGCTGAATTGAATCTTTATAACTATTAGAAAGGGATAAAATACCAAATAATATTAGGATGGGAAATCCAGCACCATTGTGCTCTGAGTACAGGTACTTCCTGACCTATGATGAAGTTATTTATGCCCAATGCACTCATTGTAAGTTCAAAATATAGTATGTTGGAAATGCCTTTAATCCACCTGACCCATATAACCACTGTGGCTTAGCCTAGCCCACTCTATAAGTGTGATCAGAACCTCTCATTAGTGTACTATTGGGCAAAATTACCTAGCGCAAAACCATTTTATAACAAAATGTTCAATGTCTCATTTGATTTAATAAATTTTGGACTGAAAGAAAAAATCAGAATGACTATGTCTGTGTTTCTGAACTCTCGTAAATTTGGAGAGTCTAAGTCAGAAATTGTCTATATAAACAAACAGGGGTTTTCTAGTTTCATTTCTGTTGCTGTGATAAAATACATTGTCAATAACTATTCAACGAAAAACTCGACCCAGCAGTGAGTCATGGACCCTGTTGCTTGTTAGTGGAGCACCTTACCCTAGCTGGGTGGCCATATCAAACCCCAGTACAAGAGGAAGCTCTTAGCCTCATGTGACTGATGAACTGAGGGGGTTTGATATGTGGGCACTCCCCTCATCTGAGGAGAAGGAAAGGACAGAGATGAGGATGAGGGAGGGAGAATGGGACCTGGAGTGGAGGAGGGAGGGGACTTTGATCGAAATGTAACTTGAAAAATAAAAACATTGTAAAAAAACAACTTAGGAGAGGAATGGGTTTTATTAGTTTGGAATTCCAGGTTACAATCCATTACTGTGGGGAAGTCAAGGCTGGAATTTAAAGCATCACATCCCCCAGTCAAGAGCAGAGAAAGAGTAAATGAATCCTTTCTTGCTTGCTTGCTCTCAGCTATCCTTCTCTACTCTTATATAGTCAAGGGCCCAGCCTATGCCTGGGGAATGGAGACACCCGTAATGGGCTGGATCTTTCTACATCAATAAATAATTAATACAATCTCTCATAAACATGTCCATAGGCCAGAGATTTTCAGCCTGTGGGTTTCAACCCCCTTGGGGGGGATCACATATCAGATATCTTGCATATCAGATATTTACATTATGATTCATAACAGTAACAAAATTATAGTTATGAAGTAGCAGCAACGTAATTTTATGGTTGGGGAGGTCACCACAACATGAAGAATCGTATTAAAGGGTTGCAGCAGTAGGAAGGTGGAGAACCGCTGTCATAGGCCAGCCTGAGCTAGATAATTCCTCATTAAGACTAGTTTACCAGGTGATTCTAGGTTGTATTAAGTTGATAACTATAACTAACTAGCACAAGGAAGAACCAGTGTGGGTCACCTGGGCAGAGAGGTGCACGGTCATCATAGAGGATGCTTGCGAGGGACCAGGCCAGATCATCAAAAGCAATGTATCTAGGTCTTCAGGACAGAGTGAAGGTTCCGGGAAGCAAAACAAAAGCATTTGTATACACAAAGCTAATGAAGGCAGTATTGGAGTCAACAGAATAAAATGGTCATTCAGAGCAAAAAAGGAGTAGAAAGAGAGCTGCGGAATGGAGTTAAAAGAGAATAAATAAACGAGAAGACCAGAACCTTGCCTGGTTACATTTTGTGATCAAGAGTGTGAGGATTTCATGCCTCAGCACTTTAGGTTAAAATGCATGTATGAAAAAAAGGCCACTGGTCTGAGTCGAGGGAGGCCCCTTTGCTTGTTTACATGGTCACTTTCTTGAGGTCTGGCAAGATGCCACATATGCCCAAATATTTTTAAATGAACTTTGGGGGGCTGGAGAGGTGGCTCAGTGGTTAAGAGCACTGGTGTTCTTCCAAAGGACCTGGGGGTCCAAATCTCAGCACCCACATGACAGTTCATAGCTGTCTGTAATGGCTGGATGTGGTGGCACACGCCTTTAATCCCAGCACTCGGGAGGCAGAGGCAGGTGGTTCTCTGAGAGTTCAAGGCCAGCCTGGTCTACAGAGTGAGTTCCAGGACAGCCAGGGCTGTTACACAGAGAGACCTTGTCTTGAAAAAAAAAAAAAAAAAAGCAAAAATCTCGTATAGTGCCAGTGGTGTTTGCAGAGCTCATGCCATGGTGTTGGCTGGGTAGGACGCTCTACAAACTACTAAGATGAGTTAGTGGGAGTATTCTTAGAACTTGAGGAGGACTGAGGCTCAGACAGCTGAAGTGACTGGGTAGCGGCAGCCCTGTGACTCACACCTGTATGTCCTTGTCCTGTCCAGTGGCGCTGGTCCCTAGGAGCATCACTACAAGTGGGACGTGAGCGCTTCTCTGGGGAAACTGGAGAGAAATGTCACTGGCATTATGTCACATGTCACATGCACTCTTCTGTTTTTACTGCTTTTGTTTTTTGTTGTTGGAGAAATTTTGCTATTTGTGGTTAATCCTAAATTGGTGGTTAGCTAACAACATGCTGTAATGGCTTTAACACAACTATTAGGAGTTATTTTTAATGTATTAGTAAGTGTCTCTATAAATATATATGTTTATTAATTAAAATTAAATTAAAAGTTAAATATATTTTTATTCAAAAATAACTTTTTCCCCAGGGAAACTCTCCTTTCGTCTATCACCTATAGATAATCGCAAGATTTTTCCAGATTTTTTTTTCTTTTTACTAAGAAACTGAAAGTGAATTTTTGTAGTAAGGAGAAGAGAAGGCACCCATAACTGGGCTAGAATCCCGGTGATGGAAATTCTAGAAGCTGGGTCCAGTTTAGCTAACGCAGAGCATGTGTCTCTTGTGGGCAGCGGAGGGGGTCAGAAATAGCTCACTCTGCCTCCACAAAGTGGCGTTCCATGTTTAGACACAGCTGGACTCTCCAGGCCGGAAGTTGAAGTCTCTGGAGGGAAGGTGCTCTCAATACTGGAGACATATGTGGAATCTGAACAGTCGGGCAGGCGCTAAGTTTGCTTGAAATTTTGGTCTTAAGTTTGGCTCAGCTTCTAGGACATAGTCTCAACAAAGAGAGATTCCTGATTCTTCTCACAGGTTCCCAAGGAACTTCCCATGTGGGACTGGCGAGGTGAAGTAGCTTCTTGGTAATGGGACGACAGATTTGATCTAGGCTGCCTGATTTCGAAAGTAACAGAAACAGAATGAACCACCTGTTCTTGGTTGATGAATAGACATGCTGCCAAGCATTAATTGTTCCTGATAATTTGATTTTTGTTGTCTGCTGAGAGCATCTCCAATGTGTGCGTCATGGTGGTAACAGAGGATAAAGTCTGATCCAGACACCTTTCTCCAGCTCTAGCCCATAGACACCCCCAAATATTTTTCCTTTGGGGTTCTCCTGTCTCCCTATGTACTAGCTTCATGAATAATCTCTCTTTTGCAAAACTCACTTCAGTGGTTGGCATACCACTCAGCAGGCACGATGGGTGTGGCTCAGTGACACTTCAGTGATTTGATGATCAGTGACTGATGATTAATCCTGCCTATGGACTTGATTAGTTCTGGATTCAGCTAAGAGAGGACATCCAGACATGGGAAGACATACTCAAAATCTGAGCAGGACCTTTTGGTGAAAGCCCAGACATAAGCAGATCCAAGGGGAAAGCTTTTACTTTTTGCCTCCTTGCCTTTATGTCTTGTTGGCATCTCCTCTCTTTGCAGTCATGTACCTATTGCCACCCCTGCCGCATCCTGCAATAGCATCAGAACCCAGATCCTCTGGCTTTCAAACATGAACTGAAGACCTATGGCTCTCCAGGAGTCATCCAAACCTTTGGTATCAGGCTTGGATTGCCGAGGCACCTAGCTTTATGGACTGATCATCTACTGGCTCCTAGCCCCTCCAGTGAGAAGACAGCCATTGCTGCTTTATATCCTGCATGAAAATATCCTTATGCAGCACAGTGTCATGAGCAATGAGTAAGTACAATGAGAATTTTAAAAGACCATGACTAAGAATTTCAATGTGGTCGCCCTAGAATATCAACCCTTAAATATAGGGTTCTACTTGACTGTATTTTCACCAATCTATAAAGCCCTGCCTTATCATGGCCCAAAGACATGCGGCCTTTGGCCTCATCTTTCCAATTTTATTTCCTCATTGGTAGGTGAGCATAAAAATCCAGGCTTCCAAGATGGTGGCATAAATACAAGGAAGTAACAGGGACAGAGAAAGATGATGACCTTACTTCCAGTGCTCACATCGTGATTTGTATTCTTTCCATTTTGTTTGCAGCTGGTGCCCCTGCCTCTTCCAGTAGGTTCTGGCTGCATCAGAGCTAACCTGAATCCTTTTGATGAGGGGAGGCTCAGAGGCTTGGCAGGATCTAGGTATCATAGACACTCCATTCCCTATTTCTCGGCTTCTATTGGCAAAGAATAACAAGCAGTTCAACAGACATTCCAGTTGGTGGGCCAGTATTGGAGGAGCAGTGTTATAGAGTATATTGGGCACCTCAAAAGAGATGGTGATTTTTCCCCTTTCCTTGCCTTCAGGAAAGTGGTTCTGCACTGCACACAGAGGCTCCAAGAAGTCACAGCCATCGCTGATGCCCCATCACATCTGAACCGTTCACCAGACCGTGTGAGGGACTACCCAGGTCTTCGGAGTTTCTAAAGTTGTGTAGGTGATCACCTACATGCAGCCCAAGCCACACAGCTGTGATGTCACCTTTCCTGAGACACTATGAACATCCCCTTTCTTTGGGTAAGGAAAAAAACGAACCAGAGAGGTGAGAGGGTCTTCCTGGAACAATGCAATTAATTGGATGTACGATCTGTCTTGCCACTTCAGTTTGCAAAGTATAGTCTTCAAACCAGAAAGAACAGCCTCTTAAGGACTGGGTAGATGACTCGGCCAGTCAGGTCAGATCTGTAAGCATGAGGACCCAAGTTTAATTCCCAGAATCCATGTAAAAAAAAAAAATCTGCGTGCATGATTGTGAGATGACTCAGCTGGCAAAAATTCTTGCCCTCAAGTCTGACAGTTGAGTTCAATTCCCAGAACCTAAGTGTGCAAGGAGAGATGAGGCTCTTATAAGTTGGCCCCCTGACCGTCACACATGTGCAGTGGCATGTTTGTGTGTGTGTGTGTGTGTGCATACACACATGGACACAAACAAATGTATCAATCAATAAATAAGTTAATTAGTGAATGAATGAACTGAAAACTGGCTATGATGACATAAGTTTGTAATTCCAGAGGTTAGGAAGCAGAGATAGGAGAGTCCCTATGGTTCACTGGCTGACTAGTTTAGCTGAATCTGCAAATTTCAGGCAAAACATCTAAAAAACAAAACAAAACAAGGTAAGAAACAAAATAAAACAAAAACCAAAAAAACCAACAACAAGGATGATGGGATGTAGCGAATATGATCAAAATATATTATGTCGTCCATGATATTGTCAAAATATAAATTAAAAATATTAAAAAATAGAATCAAGTTGAATGGCACCCATTCTGACCTCCATAGGCACATGCACACACACACACACACACACACACACACACACACACACACACACACATGCGCATGCACACACACTCAGAGAAATGAATCTTCAGTGTGTCCTTATTATCTGTAAAAGCTGTCAATATCCAGAGACCCGCCCCTTCCTGTTGTAGCAGAAAGCCGGAGCCCATGCCCTGCACATCGTTGCTAGTGCTCATCCACGTCTAACTGGACTTCAGTCTCTTCTGTGTTCGTTCTAACTGGGGCCCCAATCTGTCCCAGTGACAGTATCAGCATCTCTTCTGGTGACCATGGGCACAGGCATAGTGAGTGACAACAGGGCCTTGGGCCCAGCGACTTCAGTAGCCAACAACAGAGACTATTCGCACAGCTGTGAGAAGGGCTCCAAGCATGGAGCTTCAAACCCAGCCTTTCCTGGCAGAAGTCTGTTCCCATGTTTCTTGTGACAGATGTGGCCCTACCTTTGATCCCTCTTTCCAAAAAAAAAAAAAAAAAAAAAAAAAAAAGTTCCATGCTCCTTTCTTCAAGCTCTTTGTTCCTGGAGTAGCTCCGTGAGGAATCTGAAGAAAGGCTGTGGGAAACTATTTGAATACAGTCCCTGGTGGGGGAAGCCGCTGCCCCTCCAGCTGGGCCCAGGTGGTGAGGATACAAGCTGTGCTGTGCTGGGCTGGGCTCCATAAAGCCGGCTCTGTGGGCCGCCATCACTGCACACAGCCTGCTGAACAACTGAAACCTCCATTCTCTCAGCCCCGCCAGGGGAGAGAGAGCAGGGTGGGTGTAGCACCTCCTTTCTCAGGGTGTTTGGCTTTTTTAACAATGCAGAGCAGCTGGTACAGGAGAATGTGGTCAGGAAGCACACAGTACCTCGTGGGTGGGTTCTCCCTCTTGGGGCTACTCCTCTCCCCAGTTGGGCACTTTGGATAGCCGCGGTGCCTTCTCAAACCTTCCAGTTCGCATGAATCGCAGAGGGCCTCCTGGCCGTGAGTCTCACAGGCTCCTTTGTGATGGCTTTTCAGGTTGCTGGCCATAACCTTGCAAAAGCCGAAGTCTGGAAAGCGTTGTTGCAACCGTTCCTGACTGAATGGCACTGAGAAAACATTCAGCCCTCTGAACTGTTTCCTCGGGTGAAAGACAAGGGTGTCACTGGGGAACAGGTGACATGGGAAGCTGTATCCAGCAGGTCTTTTATCCAGGGTATCCCTTGCTTTTAACACAGGGCAGGCTTGACCAAAGCTATTGTCTCCTCTGCAGGAGCTAGTGCACACAGGCTGCTCCACAAAGGGAGCCTAGCTCTACACCAACCAAGAAGGAAAGAAAGAAAGAGAGGGACAGGGTTAGTTTAGATGTTTACACACACTTCACACACAGTAGTCACAAAAAACGGTTTTTTCTTTTCCTATGTCAGTTTCCTTTCCATATAATTAGGTTGGATTTTTCTCTATTTCCACGGAAATGTGTCAGCATTCTAACAGGATCAACTGCAAGCTTCTATACAAGATCCTTCAGTGAGCTCTGGATGGAATGTCTGTCAATCACACCTTCAGTCCAACTGCTATGGTCCCACAGGACAGAACCCTAACCTCTACTGTCTGAACTGAAAGGTCCCGGTTCTGGGGTTCGGACACAGCTGGGTGTGGTGTGCAGTTGATACTGGGAAGAGTGGGTCTATCTTGGTTGTTTTCTCGGCATCTTGCATGGGCTTTGGTCTTGCATGGGCTCTTTGTAGGATGATAGAGACGACCCACAGAAGCTCCAGGATAACAGACCTGGCCGAAGACATCCACTTTCTGGAGCAATCCAGATTATTTCTGGTGCCAGTGCAGTCCACGACCCAATGGTACGTACCCTGGCAACACAGAGTCTCAGCTCATGTTCACTGGCATCAGCTCATGAGGCCCGGCCTTCTGGCATTGTTGTCTCCCTCCCAAACAAGGGATTCTTGTTCCTTCCTACTATCCACTGCCACCTGTGCCCCTGTGGAGCCCTGGGTGAGGGTGAGCTAGCATGAATACCATGTACAAGGCGTCAACTGTAAGATACTGCACTTACCTGAGAGGACACACCAATTAGCAGATATAAACCCCCCCCCCCCCGCCGCCAAAAAAAAAAGCTTAAGAGACACTACCACATAGAAAAAGGAAGCTTTTTCTTCTGTGGCGTGAGGATTGAACCCGGGGCCTTGCACATGCTGGGCATCTGCTTCCTATAGATGCCTTCTCTGTTTTGAACAAGGGTCTTGGCATGGTCACTTTGGAGTGGATCCTGGGAATGACATAGCTTACTACATTGCTGAGTTTCCCCAGGAAAGGAAGGTCCCATAAGCTCTTCTCCCCACGAGCCACACTCCAGTTTCCTGCCTGGGTGTTTCTTTGAAACCTTAAAAAATGTGGCATCTTGGCTGGGGATGTGGCTTAGTTGATAGTTTGCTTAGCATGCATGAAGCCCTGGGTTCAAACCCAGCCTTGGGTACACCAGGTATAAAGGTACATGCTTGTCATCCCAGCACTGGGGAGGTGGGAGGGAGAGAATCAGAACTTCAAGGTCATCCTGAGGTACATAGGAAGTTTGAGACAAGCCTGGGAGATCTCTCTAACCCCCCCCCCCCAGTTTCTTTTTCTTTGTGTGTGTGTATGTGTTATTTTATTATGTGTGTGTATTCATTCTTGTTCGAATGTGTGTAAATGTATGTTTACACATGTGTGGATAGGCCCAAGGTTGATGTCAGTAGTCTTTTCTTAATTATTATTATTTTCACTTTTTACTTTATTCATCGAGGTAAGATCTCTCCATTGAGCTAAGAGCTCGATGATACAACTAGTCCAGCTAGGAAGCTTTCCTCAGGGGTCCCCATCTGCCTCTTGAAGCACTGGGATTATAGGCAGGCCACCATGCTCACCCAGCATACATCTGGGTTTCTGAACCCTGATCTTCACGATTGCTGGTTGTGTGGCAAGAACTTTAAGCACTGAACTGCCTCTCTAGCTCTCTCTTGCAGCTTTTATTTTACTCCTGGTTTTTAGTGGGAGTCAAGCAGGGCAGAGTCCTTGTACTTGATCCTAGAGCTTTGGCACTGGAGTCCCTCCCAGAGAGTACAGCCAACAAACAGCCAGAGAACTCATTTTTCAATCAACTGGTCTTTGCCCAATGTTTCTCTATTTTTATCTATTAGTATTTAATTATTCAGATATGTATTAGGTACTTATGTGTTGGGCTATTTTAAAGTTCCCACAGAATGCTCTTCTGCAGAGGACTTCTCAATAGGAATGTAGAGCTTTTCCACCCAGGGCTACACCAGCAGCCCTTGGAGGGCTCCAAGCGTTCAAGAGTGGAGGGGCTTCTCCCCGGGTCTTCTGATTTAGTAAGTGCTGGGCCTCCCAGGTGCCGCTGCTGCCCAGGACCCACTTTAAGAACCATTGGTACAAAATCTAGAAAGTCAATATTAAACATGTAGATAGTTCAGGGCAAAGGTGTAGCTCAGAAGTAGGACCATCCCTGTCTGAAGGCTCATTTCAAAGAGTTCAACAGAGAGAAGGATGTCTCAGGGAAGGTTCCCATGAATCTAGCAGCAATTCAATGGGAGTAGAGGGAGGAAGAAGTTCCTGAAGAGAAAAGCTGTGTGAAGAATTAGAGACAGGAAGCCACATGGTTGTTGCATTGGATTGAAGTTTAATTTCTGTATTAATTATTTTCCTGTTGTGATAAAATGCCTTGGCAAAAATCAGCTTAGAGGAGAAAAAAAAGTTTATTTTGGCTTATGGATTTAGAGGGATAGGGTACACCATGGCAGGGAAGGAATGACAGTAGACAGGAAAGCATGGCTCCAGGAGCAGAAAGCTGAATGATCACATTTTCATCCATACCCTGGAAGCAGCAAAAAGGAACAGGAAGTGGGTTGAGGCTGTATGTCTTTAAAGCTTGCCCCAGGTGAAGCAGTTTCTTCAGCAAGGACTTGCCTCCTAATGGTTCCATACCCTCCCCAAAGAGTACCACCAACTGGGAACCAAGTGTTCAAATACATGAGCCTATGGGGGGACATTTCTCATCCAAACCATTGAAGTTGCTTAAAAGAGAAGAACAAACAAATGGCTTAAACCCATCAAGGGCTAATTTCTCTTTCAAAACAAAATCTCAGGGCAAGCAGTCAGTGCAGTTAGGAGGCTGCTTCCTCCCTCTGCTTTGCCATGTCTGCCACATGCTTTCCAGATGGAGTTCTACCAGGTTGCCTCTATTTCAGAAAATAAAAGGAAAAAAGGTAAAGGGAGAATAGTTATTACTTCTAGCTGTGTCAGCACTCTTGAAAAAGACATGTCCGAAGACTCACACCCTTAGACTCAAGACACAAAAGAAGATCTTCTAGCGGATCCAATTGCAGCCTTGAAAACCAGGAGGATGGATGCTCGGTAGACAGCCATGATACTCTTAGAGGGACATGAAGTTCTTGGCATTCCCAGAGTCAAAGGTGCCAGGGGACATGTGTCAGGAGGAACTTGGTGCCAGTTTGAAAAACAGCAGCAGCAGCAGCAGCAGCAGCAGCAGCAGCAGCATAGGAAGGGGTGACATGGCCTGAACCTCAGGGTGGAAGCGGGAGGGTTTCTCCTTGCAGAATGTATGGGCTTGGGGTAAGGCAGTAGAAAAAGAGGAGGCCTTTTAGTGAGTGGTGGACAAGAGGC
This sequence comes from Lophiomys imhausi, assembly GCA_907164525.1. Classification (NCBI taxonomy): domain Eukaryota; kingdom Metazoa; phylum Chordata; class Mammalia; order Rodentia; family Muridae; genus Lophiomys; species Lophiomys imhausi. The sequence continues at coordinate 8,416,583 of CAJQZJ010009840.1, forward strand.
CAGTCTTGTCTGGGGAGCAGTGAGAGTGAGAGTGAGCCAGTGAAGGACAGGGAGAGATTACCATTGGGAGCCTGGTTGGAGGAAAGAGACATCATGGTAAAATGTGACAGGTACAAGCTGGAGATCAGTCTGCTGGAAAGATCTTCTTTAAGTTGCATCTTAATTTTATACTCTTGGCTTCAGGGGTAAAGAAAAGCATCATATAAAATGTGCAGTTGCATTTGCAGTGAGCTCTGAGGAGTCGGTCCCTGGTGTGTCTCAGTGCCCCAATGTGAAATCCTGAAGGAGTCCTTTCTGCATGTAAAGTTAGAGCAGGCTGCGGGTGTCTGTGGTTTTCTTCCCCACTGCAGGAATGTACACAACCTGCCTGACTTCCTCTGTCATGGCATCCAGGAAACACTGAGACAAATGAGCTGATTCCTGACTGTTTTTGCTTTGGCTTTCTATCACTCTCGGTATACTAATCGCTCTATTGGCTGTGTTTGTGCACATGAAACATCACAGGAAACCCAGTTGTGCTAACTGGGCTACAAGAGGTGTGCAGAGTGCTGATGGGTGGGTAGACTGAGAGGGCTGCAGTACCCAGCAAGACTTACCCAGGTGAGACAGGTGTGCAATGGTGGGCTGGGGAAAGTGTAGCAGTTGTGTTTGTGTGCCACGTCCTCTGACTGTGTCACTTTCCCCAGGGGATTGAAGCAGGTGACTTTGTGCTGCCAGGCCTATGTGAGTCTTACATGTGTGTTTATGTATGTGTGTACATACTTATGTTGTGCATATATGTATGTATGTGTGCAACATGTATGTGTGTTGTCTGTGCCTCTGTGTGTTATATATGTGCCACAACTGGGAAGGAAGTTTGCTGAATGGGTTTCATTTTCATCCTCATGGCTGGAAACATGACAATATGGGAGCTTCCCTGAAATACACACTTTGTCAATATTTCCTGGTTTAGCTGTTTTCTTGAGACCAAAGTTGTTACTCAAATGGATTGAGACCAGTGTTTTATTGAAGTCTTGATTTCTACTGTTTGTATTTGCTTGTTTGTTTATTTATATCTGTAACTACATTCGACCAAATGAGAACTACATATATTCTATACTAGTGACAATACTGCTTTGATGGGAAGATCCTGGTCAAACTTTAGTTAATAACCTATTAGGAGGTCTTGGTGGAGATAATACTTTGCTCTGAAAAGTGACTTCAATATTTTATGTTTTGATAATGTTTGAACTTATCTGCTGCAGTGATGGACATACAAAGAGCATTTGGTTGTATGTAAAGTGGCCTTATTACCCTCTCTGTGACTGATGATTTCTCATGGCCAGACCTGCCTGCCTCTCTTGCTTTGTTCTACCCATCACTTACTCACTCATTAATCAGCTGACAAACCAACTAACCAACCAGCCAAGGAGTCATGCTGTAGGTCATCCCTGGTTGAACTTCCTTTCTACTTTAGACTGAGTGTCCAGTGGTAAAAAATGTAGGGGAAATAGAGCTTGGATCGTAGCTGCTTCTTGTTCTGGACTGTATTTCCATTCTTACCTTGGCCCGCACCCATCCTTTCCTTCCCATTGATAACCGTCCATTCCTTGTCTGCTCATTCAGTACCACCTGATTGATGCATCTCTCTGTTCTGGACTCCTGCTGATGTTGGGGGGGAGGAGAAGAGACAGTTTCTGTCTTTGTGAAGCTCTCATTCCACTCTAGTGTTTCTTAGTGGACAGAGCCACTAGCATTTTGTATGTACTAATAATGACTCGTGCAATGTTCATGGTCACAGGGGAGTCATCAGTACAGGTCCCACCCTCTAAAGGCCTCCATTGGCTTCTCTTCCCATGGCGAAGGCACAGCAAAAAAAATGCCTTCTGCCTTTCCCACACGTTGGAGGGGTGCGTGTTGTTTAGACAATGGCTGGTAGGTAGGCTCTAGCAATGTTCCTCTCAAGCCTGCAGTGCAGTGGACTGTTCACCCCGCACCCTGGCATCCAGAATGTATTAGTGTGGCAAGGAGGCCATAACAAAGCAACTCAGTCTGTGGCTTAAGCAACAGCAGTTTATTTTCTCCCTGTCACAGAGTGTCCAGGATTGTGGTATCAGCAGGATTGGTTTCTGGTGAGCTTAACCTGGGTTTGAAGACATGTCCCGGCATGGCCCATCCTTTAGTGTCTTTTCTCTTATAAGCATACTAGCCCCATCTTTGACCCCATTTCATCTCAATTGCTTCCTTAAATGTCCTACCTGTAAATACAGTTATGTTAGTAGTTAGGAATTCAGAATATCAACTTTAGGCAAACACTGCTCAGGCCATAGGGCAGGGTAAGGTATCCATCTAGCAAGGTCTAGTGCACACACCTACCTGCTTCAGACCTGGATGCTGAAGTGAGCAAGGGGAGGCAATGTCCTGCAGGTTTTCAACAAGCGAGGTGATGGGGGCAGGCAGTGCTTCTAGTACACTGAGTTTCCAGTGTCTATTCTATACTGTACATGCCCATCGATGGGAAAGGCAACCTCTGATCTTCCCTAAGGCATGTCCACACTTTGGCTCAGCATCTCTCTGGTCTGCTGTTCCTGCTGTGTCACCCAATCCTCCTCTCTATGTTCCTCCTGCAGGCTCTCTCAACTTCCTGATACTCCTTTTTTATATTAAATATAAATAATAATAACAATCAAATAATAAAAAAAATAATAATAAGGGGCTGGAGAGATGGATCAGTGGTTAAGAACACTGACTGCTGTTCCAGAGGACCTGGATTCAATACCCAGCACCCACATGGCATCTCACAACTTGTCTGTAAATCCAGTTCCAGGGGACTTGACATCCTCATACCAGATATGTATGCAGTCAGAACACCAACGTACATAAAATAAAAATAAATTACTTTCAAAAATTAGTAATGAAGAACAGTAGACTACATAACACTCTTTTTCTTGCTTCCAAAATGAACTGCAGTAGATTCTGTGGCCTGCAACAGAGAGAAGCTTCCTAAGTACAGCATTCCAAATCATGTTCTGTGTTCTCAGAAACATGCCATTAGGTGATCCTGTCATTGTGCAAATATCATAAAGTACATTAATATAAATCTATATGGTAGAACCCACTACATAGCAGGTTCTGAGGCACAGCCAAGTGCAAGGCAAAACACCGATCTACTGGTCGGGAGGAAGGACACAGTCCTGAGAAACGCACTCAGTCGCAGGGATGGATGTGGACCCATCACGTCAGACACAGAAGTGGAGATTACCATTTCCTGTCATTTCATGCGAAGGGAGGAACGATAAGAGAAAGCCAAAATGAAAAACAGCTTCCCAAAATGTGGGATTCTTCATTAGAGAGGGTCCCAGAGGGAAACAACGTTGGAAAATGGTACATACTCCATGACATTCTCAAATCTTGGGTAGCCACTAGTGAGGAAGCATGTTTAGTAAACCTTTTCTCAAGTACATTTGACCATTAATCCCTTGTTGTTCGTGCGGCACCTGCTAGCATCAGGGGCAGCTCCACATTAGGGGTTGGATACTGATCTGAGATCATCTCAAAGCTTTCCATAATAAAGACAGAACTTGAAAGACTCCATGTGTGATATTGTCTTTCTGCAGCTTCCTGTACTTCTGACTGAATCAGAAGGGTCTGACTGTTCTCAGCAGCAGGAGGCAAGGCTGTCTGGCTGCACTCCTGGTGGCCACATGGGACTGTGGCTGATATCAGTGGTGAGTCATACAAGGCCACATTTGGTACATGAGTGTTAGACATGAGTCACAGGCACATGGAAGCCTTATTCATCTCTACCTTCCTTTGGTCCCTAATCCTTTGTAATGCCTACTTTTATGACGTAACTCCGGGGGAATTAAGCTTGGGCAGCAAAATGATGTAATTAATTTAACTTGGTTTCAATTAAAGTCTTCCAGCAGTGTGACATCTGACTATGTCAATTTCACAAGGATGATGGCAGCAGGTGGCTAGGCGTGTCCAGGCGTGAGTGCTTGTGTACATGCGTGCATGTGAGTACATGCCAACTCAGAGATTTGCTGGCTAGTCTTGAATACCTTAGGCTTCCCTGAAACATGTACTTGTGCCAGTATTTCCTTGCTTGGCTATTAACTTGGGAAAAGGTTGGAGACTTCTGGACACCAAGCCTCTCTTGATCCTGGAGTCTTCTGATTCCACTCTTGTCTCTATCTACTCTAGCTACTCTCTTCAGAAATACATCTAATATTCATTCCAAATGAATCCTAAGCCCTACTTTGGTGGGGGAACTGTGAGAGAGTCACTATCCTTTGGTGTTATAGCAAGCAATTAACCTAGTACATGGCTTTTTTTTTTTTTTAGAGCAATGCTTTGAGCTGAAGGAATGACATAATTAGTAATAACTCTGCCTCTGTTATTGGGAAATGACAACAGAGTAGCCTTAAATCTATTTGGAAAAAAAAAAAAAAACCAAAAACCAAAAAACAAGATCCTTTCTCTGACTTCTGGGACCAGTTGGTCCATACTTTTTTTCTTATTGATTTTCTCATTCAATCTATGATTAAAGATGCTTGTGGAACAGATGAACATCTCATTCTCCCATGGCAAACATGAGTTGGCTAGCCACATCCTCTTTCTCTCTCAATTCACTCCCTTATGCCCTGGGGCTTGGTTCTTCTGTCTGATGTAAGAGCACTGTATCAAGGACATAGTGCAGCCTGTGTATTTCCACAATGGCAGGCTTCATTGAATGACGAAATTCCCAAGCAGTGTTGGTTTGGTTGGCCTCAGTTTACCAAGAAGATCCAGTTTCTCTTGATAGCTGGCAGCTAGCTATCAGGTTATTGTGTTTCCATCTTAAACAGGAATATTAACTCTCAGATTATACATCACAGTTCATGTGGTTTTGTGTGTGTAGGGGTGTGTATGCTTATGTTGTAGATGACTATAAAAGGGTTAAAGACACAACAGAGTTTACAGAGGCCTTATCGGAGGCAGAGGTAGAGACCGGATACACATGCAAAGAAAATACAAGATATTAATGAACCTAGTTGGAGAACTGCTGAAAGCTGAGGCAGTCATGGGCAAGGTGTCTGTGCTGGCTGATTTTCTGTCAACTTGGCATAACCTTAGACATATCTGGGAAGAAGGAATCTTAATTGAGGAAATGCCCCCATTAGTCGGGCCTACAGGCAAGTCTGTGGGGCATTGGTTTTGATTAATAATTAATGTGGGAGGACCTAGATCACCATGGGCAGTGCTATCCCTGGGCAGGTGGTCCTGGGTTCTATAAGAAAGCAGGCTGAGCAAGCCATCCATGGAGAGTAAGTCAGTAAGCAGCACCCCTCCATGGCTTCTCTTCTAGTCCCTGCCATAAGTTCCTCCCATGGCTTTCCTCAGAAGGGAATACTGTGACCTGCACTATCTAAACCAAATGAACCCTTTCCTTCCCAAATTGCTTTTGGTCATGGTCCTTATCATAAGAATAGAAACCAAATTGAGACAGGAGAAAAAGTGTTTGGATGAATAGATCAATTGATGGATGGATTAGATGGACAGAGAGCAATTTGACTGGACTGTGTCAAGCAGTGGTGATTGTGCTATGTGATTGGATGACAAACTGGTAGGGCCATGACCACCACAATGTTAAATGTCCTTTTCATGGGGTCTGTATCTTTCATTAATCTGGGGTGTTCTATACTTTCTCTGGCCTAATGTTTCTCATATCAGCTTAATATGGCCATGTATTCCTAATCTACTTTTATAACTTTATAGCCAGTACCTTTAAACTTATACAAATATGTTATTTATCATTCTGAGCCTCATGGTTGGTGCTGGCCAGTTGGTAGTAACACACATGCACACTTGGGCCTCGTGAATGTGCATGCACACACACATACATACGCACACACACACGTACACACATATCCTGCATCTACCTACATCTGTGTTCAAAGAAGCAATTGCTACATTGCAAATTGGAGTCACTCAGGGCAAGGCATAGCCTGAAAGCCACAGTTTATAGGTCATATTTTAGAGTAGAATATAACCTCATCCCCACTTTGTCCCCATGACCCCCATGTTTCTGGCCCTTTATCCACATGGAGGGCTAACAGCTCTGAATAGGACAGTGGAGACCTGAGCCATCCCTGCTGAGTAACTCACATGTTCTCTGCAGCCTTCGGGAAGCAGAAATGGCTAAAGCAACATTGATTTTTAACTAAGAGTCAGCCGAGGGAAGCCAGCCTTGCTTTTCCTGTTGGCTGGAATGTTCTCAGTTTGCACAGGGAGTCCAGAGGAGAGCGCTGAGCAATTGTTCCCAGGAGGACTCTACTCAACATTCCACCCACCCATCCACATTAGTCAGTGGGGGTTTTCAAGTCCTTCTCTCACAGTGATACGCTGAAGTGGAGTGTCCCATTTGGCCCAAGCTGAGAAATGTCTGACAGGCAAGTCCCCATTTTCTCTTTACTTCAGTTCTTCCAGGGAGGAATCATCATCACTTCCTATTTAAAAATGAGACAGTTGAGACTTCAAGAGTGTTTTTGGGAAAAAAAAAAGAGTGTTTTTGATAACTCAGGCTGCCATAACAGCATGCCATAGATTGTCTGGATTATAAACAATGGTTCTGGATGCTGAGAAGTACAAGGTCAAGGTGCCAGATGATTTTTGCCTGGTGAGAACCATTTTCTGACCCATAGGTAGAGCCTTTGGCTGTTCCCACATAATGAGAGGGGCAAGGAAGAACTCCAGGGGTACTCCATCTCATTCCTGGGGTTCCAGTGTCATAAGCAAATCATCTTCTAAAATGATTCCCTTGCCAACACCGTCACATTGGGAGTTAGATTTACAGCACATGATTTCAGATAAAGATCAAATACACAATGAAGGGGATACATGCCTTATCCAGGGTGTCTCAGCTATGAACAGGGGAACAAAGGCTCACTCAGTGAACCATTTATGGAACATCCGATCTGCTCTAGGTACCATGTGACTTTCAATGATTGAGATTTGACTATGACCAGACATGGGAGTTCAGTTGGAAAACAGGAAAAACAAATCAATGACTTTGTAGAGCCAGGTGGGCTCTGAATGCATAGGTCAGCATTCAGGTGGAATGTGGGACCCTAGCCAGACTATAGTTTAGGAAGGGTTTTAAAAAGTTAAATTCACATATTTTTTTGGTGTGTGTGTGTGTGTGTGTGTGTGTGTGTGTAAATGTGCTGAACCAGCTTGCTGCCTGCTCCTCCAACACACACACATGCACATTCTGTACTCATTTGAAATGACGTTGCCCATATTGTGACTCTACCCATATAATAGGGATAATCTCCATCTTCAAATTTCATTGCTTTAAGATCATGGATACAATTTTATCAATTAATATCTAGTTCTAAGCCAAATGTGGTGGCACACTCCTTTAATTCCAGCACATGGGAGGCAAAGGCAGGTGGATCTCTGAGTTTGAGGCCTGGTCA
>CAJQZJ010009840.1:8424034-8459796 GCA_907164525.1 Lophiomys imhausi
ACATGGGAGGCAAAGGCAGGTGGATCTCTGAGTTTGAGGCCTGGTCATAGAGTGAGATCTAGGACAGCCAGGGCCACACAGAGAAATCCTGTCTCAAAAGACCAAAATAAAACTAAATCTAGTTCTCACCTTCATTTCTACAATTCTTCATATTGTCTGATACATGTTAGATTCTTCAAGAAAGCTCCCACCTTCTCAGACAGTATTCATATCTGATGCACTTCTTAGATATTTTCAATTTAAGAAATTTAAAATATATTCCTTTTTCTGTTTAAGCCAACTGGAGCCTTTTCCTGTTGCTTATAGATCTGGCCTGGTGCACACTAATTTCCACAGTGCCGGGAAAGGTGAGCTTTCCTGCACTCCAGAGAGTGGGAGTGTGAGAATGGGTTCTGCAGCCAGACTGCCTGTGATGGATGGAACACCGCTGCTAGCCAGCCAGGGTACGGTCAACCGCTTAACCACAGTGAAAATCAACTCCAGAATTACGAGACCGCATAACGGTAATAGCGTCTATTGCTTTGAGTTGTGAAGAAGATGAAGGGAGTTTGTGCACTGAAAGGTCTGAGAACACCATATGTATACAGACTAAGTGTGGTGGCATAACTTCTTCTTGGTACAATTTCCCAACACCTTGCTCCCTAGGTCATTTGTTTTCTTTGGAAAGTTGATCTAAAGGAAGGCACTGCTTAGTGATCCATTTTCCACTGAAGAGTGACAGTAGCATCTGTGTTCATTGTGAATGGTGCTCAGAATTCTTGTAAGGAAAGACTAGGAGAGTCTGTAGATTGATGGTTCTCAACCTGTGGGCCATAACCTCTTTTTAGCAAACTTCTACCTCCAAAAATATTTATATTACAATTCATTACAGTAGCAAAATTACAGCTATGAAGTAGCAACAAAGATAATTTTATGGTTGGGGGTCACTATAACGTGAGGAGCTGCACTAACAGGTGGCAGCATTAGGAAGGTTGAGAATCACTGCTCTAGATGATATATGTAGGGGCAAGTGCTCAGATGTAGCTCAGTGGTAGAGTGATTGTCCAACATGGGTGACACGCTGTGTTCCATCCCAACAAGAAAAACAAAACCATAACAACAACAACAAACAAACAAACAATTCTCAGAGCTTCAAACCTATCAGTGTTCCCATGAACTTGGGCCAGACACCAACCTGCTGTGTCACTGTTCCTTCCAATGACTGCCGGAGGTAGCCCTTATCACTGCTATTCTCCACATGCAGAAACTGAGGCTCCAGAGTAGTCCCTTGCTTGTGTTCATGCAGTCAGTAAGTAACAGCACTGGGGTTAAAAGTCTCAATCTGGCCGCTTCGAAAATCCCTTCCAGTAAGTCATATTGACTATCCCCTGGAGAGAGATGGGGGTAGTGTGTTTGGCTAATTGCTTTCCAAATCACCTATTAAAAACAGTGATTTAGAAGGATTTTCCCTCTGTGGACAGGAAATCTGGGATCCAACCAGCTGCCACCAACCAGCAGTGCCAGTTCTTTAAGAAAGTCACAGAAGAGGTAAGTCGCACTTCACTGGGTTCCTCGGCTAGTGTTGCTGGGTCACCAGAGCCACCTCACACTCATACGTGGGATTGCATGGAGAAGTCTGAACAAAGAAGAGAAGTGAGTGAGGCTTTTAGCTCTTGCACAGACAACTCCATTTTCAGGGCATTCATGTCACTTGTCTTGATCAGAAATGGGGCTTTTAGGGAGACAACTCTTTACCCTTGCCCCATCCACACTGGTCTATCTGAACTTGCAGGTTTCAGCTTGAAGATGAGTTTTCTTTTGGACCTAATCTATTTTATGTTTTATAGGGGAAAGTAGAAACTATAAAAACACAAAAATCATGTTCTTACAGAATCTATTTTCCCCTTCCTTTTATTTTATTTTTTGGGGGATTGGGGCTTTGAGACAGGATCTCACTGTGTAGCTCTGACTGTATTGTAGCTCACTCTGTAGGCCAGGCTTGTCTCAAACTCACAGAGACCCACCTTCCTCTACCTCCTGAGTGCTGAGATTAAAGGAGTGTGCCATTATGCCCGGTTCCCCCTTTTTCTTATACTTGCTAATCTTGTAATGTGGTGTCTGGCAGGCAGAGAACTGTAAGTGACAGAAGCCTTCTCAGTCAACCCAAGTGTCATGGTATGGTGGCTTGAACAAGAATGTTCATATGATTGATTACTTGGCCCCCATTGGTAGAACTGTTTGGAAAGGATTAGGAGGAGATGTGGCCTTGTTGGAGGAGGTGTGTTGCTGGGGATGGGTTTTGAAGTTTCAAAAGCTCACACCATTCCCAATGTCTCTCTCTGCTTTAAGGTTGTTGTCTCAAGATGTTAGCTCTCAGCTATGCTCCAACACCGTCCCTGTTTGCCATGCTCCCAGTCATGATGGTCATGGACCCTAACCCTCTGAAACTGTAAGCCCAATAAGGTCTTTGTTCTATAAGATGCCTTGGTCATGATGTCTCATCACAGCAATTTAAAAGTAACCAAGACACCTGGCTTCACTTCCAGACAGCTTGAAGCTTCTTTTTATAGGCAAAATTATTTTTCCCCAAATCAGTATCCTATGGATACCCCAAACAGAAGCAGGAAACATGGAGGCTGCCCCAGGTGATACAGGACCAGAAAGGAGAGCCTGGGTACCAGCTCCCTTCCCTTTGCTAAAAGAAAAAAACTGAGACATTTGAAGATCTTAACTGACTTTACTTCATGATTCCAGAATCGGGTAGGCTTCAGAACCAGAACAGCTTCAATGAACTCAGGTTTGTAGTGTTGCTAGGAAGCAATTATGGGATAGAAATTGGAAATGATGAAGAGATTGGTTCTAGATCAACATATGCCATATTGGAACATTGGTCACCTGTGATTGATTGAAACTTGGATTCTGTGATTGGCTGGGACTCAGCTATTTGTTACATAAGTATACACTTGAGCCAACATTCAGTTAGCTTGTGAACTAAATTAGATTATAGCTTATCTCTTGAGTTCTCCTGAATGGATATTTCCTAGAACATACTATCTCCCAACCTTTATGGTTCCTCCCCGGACCCTCCGTTCTTGTGGAATGCAACTTGGAAACCCTTGACATTCTCTAACACCCACTTCTCAAAAATTAATAATTTCTGCCTGTGTTTAAAAATGGAGGAGGAAAGAGACATTTGGCCCAAACTAAGGCAGTCTGAATGAAGGATTTAGTTAATAATCTAGCATTGATATTAGCTCATCAACTGTGGTACATGCACCACACTAACAAAAGATGAATTGGGAACCAGGAAACAATGGGAAACTCAACTCAAAGTGGGTATATAGGAATTCCCCAAACTGTTGTTAGAAGTTTTCTCGAGATCCCAACCCATTCTACAATTAAAAGTTTATTCTAAAAAAGGTTCTATTCCATTACATAATGTTTTCTAGTATGGGAAAGGGTTTTTAAAAAATTCAGCCTGGTTCTCTCTAGTTATTCATGGAGCCGAGAGGGATTTAAAACACTGTGAAGAGAGTCTAGACATGAATTTGTATAATCCATGTCTCACTTCACTGGCTTGAAGTACAGAATAAGGTCATATCTTTAAAAATATATGTCTTAAGGACTCTCATGTCCTGTAGGCTGACTAGGGAATGTTGTTTTGCCAAGCCTTTGGCCCTAACCTGGTTCTGTCTTCAAGAGTCAAGGTGTGACCTGTGGCCTAGACGTCATAGTCCTCATGAGTCTAGGAGAGTTGGGCAGTGGTCACATCCTCTATGGTGTCTGCTCAGCTTATAGCCAGGTCTGGTACCTGGTAGCCTGGACTTCTTTAAGTACCCACATCTCCAGACCATGAACCCAGGGCCAGGTGTCCCATGTGTCCTTAGGATCAGGGAAATAAAACTGGTCAGATAGTTTATTGATAGGGGTCTTGCTAAATGTGCTTTGACCAGAAGCCATAGTTGTCCTCGGTTCTGTTCTGGCGGGAAGCCAGAAATGCCAGAAGTGTTTGGGGCTCTGGTTTCTTTCTGGTTTTATCTCTTATAATCCTAGTAGTCATGCTAGTAATCTTTGAACCTCATGTCTTAATTTTATTATCTCCCCTCATTTATAGTAAATCTACATTTATATGGCCCTGACATAATCTAGCAACCCTGGATACTTTTGATGCTCCTCTAAGACCTGAAAGTCATCAAGAGTCTCCACTCACTGCAGGCAGGCAGATCCCTGTGAATCTGAGGCCAGCCTGGTCTACAAAATGAGTTCCAGGACAGCCCATACAAAGAGAAACCTTGGCCGGGCGTTGGTGGCGCACGCCTTTAATCCCAGCACTTGGGAGGCAGAGGTAGGCGGATCTCTGTGAGTTCGAGGCCAGCCTGGTCTACAATGTGAGTCTAGGACAGCCAGAGCTGTTATATAGAGAAACCCTGTCTCGAAAAACCAAAAAAACAAAACAAAACAAAAAAAAAAAACAAAGAGAAACCTTGTCTCAAAACACAAAAACCAAAACCAAGTAAAAAAACAAAACAAGAACAAAAATCCCAAACCAAAACTAAAAACTAAAAACACAAAATGCATCCTCTTAAAAAAAAAAAAAAAAAAGAGCCAGGTGTTGGTGGCACACGCCTTTAATCTCAGCACTCAGGAGGCAGAGGCAGGTGGATCTCTGTGAGTTCTTGTAGGCCAGCCTGGTCTACAAAGTGAGTCCAGCACAGCCAGGCTGTTACACAGAGAAACCCTGTCTCGAAAAACCAAAAAAAAAAAAAAAAAAAAGAGTGGAAACCCTAACTCCTTATATTCCCCAATTTCAACCAGTCTCCTAAATGATTTTAGAGTCTCAATTCCTAATTGGTGGATGGGAAAGGGATTAGTAGCCTTGGAGGCCTTTGAGGATGGGTCCTTCCCTCTTAGTTTTGAATTCCTATTTCTTGGTAATAGATAAAGGAGAACATTATAACCATCTCCTTGTGGGCCTCCTGATCAAAAGAAAGAATATCTTTGGCTCTGGGTGGAGACATGGCAGTCTGATCCGTTCTAAAAGTTAGACTGTTCCATACTGTCTTAGTTAAGGATCCTATTACTGTGATAAAACTCATGACTGTAAAATGCAAGGGTTTTTTTCCTTTGTCTGCCCTTGCTCTGAATAATGACATGAGACCTATTATATTTATTAAAAACTTCAGACACTGGGCAGACACTCAGCTTTTCTAACCAGATAACACTGGACTGGCCTACTTCCCAGTCATGTGGCCCACTACATGTCCTCTTATTCTTTCCCTGGCACCTTCTTCTTTGTTCTGATGACCACTCTCCTCACTCTGGTCCCCACCTGAGACCCTATTTCTGGGCTTGGAAGTCCTACCTTATCCTCTCCTGCCTAGCTTTTGGCTTTTCAGGACTTTATTTAACCAATCAGAAAAGTGATGGAGTACAATATTTACCAAGACAGGAAATGCTTCATAATAATGACAATGCTACAGTCTGGACTGCAGCCAGATCTCTGGGTACACAATACACAGTTTTGAATTTGAATTTGAATACACAGTTCACAAAAACATCCTCCAACACAGGTCCAAAAGCAACTTTGTGGAGAGAGGGTGGGGGCGTATTTCACTTTCTGGTTTATAACCCTGTAGGGAGTTAGATTAATTTAGATTTAGTAAATATCTGATACAGTCTCTTAATTCGGGGCATGAAGATCAACTTGGCTGTGAGTGATTAGCTTATCAGCTTGTGGAAAAACAAGGATGAAGTCAGGTGAAAACAGGAAACAAACAGGAGACTTAATGGACTGAAAAACAAGGTTGAAGCCAGGAAAAACAGTAAAGACTTAATGGACTAAGAAACAAAGTATTTTGGCCTGGCATTGTTTTCAGCTGCTAAGTGGGTGGAGCCCAAATTAAGCTGAAACAGTGTTCCTCCTATTTAGGACAGTGCATGGAGCCCTATCCAAGAGGTCCCAGATGCTAGAGAGCTCCGAGAGTCCTGCTGAAAAAAGTGCTGGCCATCAGTTGATGGCCAGATTTCCCTGAGGCAGAAAGAAGCTGGTGAGCAGAGAAAGCCTCAGAAAGACACCAAAAGGCCAAGGACTAAACCCTGTGGCTCAACTTTTGCCTAGAAGGGTGTGACCTGTCTGAACAGTGGCCTAAAGGAAACTGTGGCTGGCTTTAAGGACTGAGGCAGAGCATCAGGGTTGCTGATACAAAAGAAATAAGTTGGCCTACAGATAGCTGAGATCTCCCAGCGAGAAGAAAGCATCAAGCCTTATTTAAGGTGAGATGGCAATTTACTCTGACGGATCTACATCTGAGATATCTCAGAAAAAAAGGACTACTAAGTGCATTAAAGGGTCTACCACAGAGATTGTGTTCCTGATGACTGAGGACCTGCCCCAGAGACTGTATCCTTCTAAAAGGTTAGGAAAATAATTATCAATAGGTTTAGTGGATAGGTTAAAGAGGTTGTAGTGAAAGGAATGAAAATTTTAGAGACCCCCCCTTGGCAGGCAGTGAAGCCAGGCCCACTGGGTTCCAGGAACTTAGCTGATCATAAAAAGGGTGGAACCAAGAATAAAGATCAGTCGAGTCATGAGCCCCAGGTTCCAGGAACTAGTTAATCATAAAACAGACGACTATCTTGGGCCCCGGGTTCCAGGAACTGACTAACCACAAAGTAGATAGCGAAATAAGATCAGGTTCATTCCTGAGAAAAACAAGTATAGGGTGTGTTTCCTGCTAATTAACTAAAGAATGAGTTGGTACTTTCCATTTGTGATTTCCCCCACCCCCTTAATCTGTGATGCTCCCCTATAAAACCTTCACCCTCAGGCAGCTGGGGGTCGTGAACTCCTCTACCCCTGTGTGGGATACGAGTTGTGCCCTCAGTGCACTGACCCCCTGAAATAAACCTCTTGCGATTGCATCAAGAAGGTCTCTTGTGAGTTTTTGGGTGGCCGTGATATCCTGAGTGTTGGGAGAGGGACTTCCCTCCCCCGGGTCTTTCAGTAGGAATTTGTAGGGTTAATAGTTAAGAAATTGTTGGTATTTGTTATAAGTGAATATTGTTAATAAATAAATAATAATATTTTAAAAGTTCTGTTACATAACCCTATCACTGATGGAATTCAAGGCAGGAACTCTGGGCAGGAACCTGAAAGCAGGATTGGAGAAGAGGTTGTGGAGGAGGGCTGCTTACTGGCTTGCTCCTCATGGCTTGGTCAGCCTGCTTTCTTACAGCACTCAGCACCACCTGGATGGCATTGCTACAGTGAGCTGGACCCTCTTTGTTTTTTGCTTGCTTGTTTGTTTTTATTATGTAACTTTTTATTTGTGAATTTCACATCATGCACTCCAGTCCCACTCATCTCCCCATCTCTTCGTACCCACCCTCCATCCCTTCAACCTCCCCCCAAAATTGAAAAAAAAAAATCTCGAATGGAAATTGTAGTGTGACAATGTGTCCCATAGTATATACCCTTTTGACCACACATCCTTACTTGCAAATGTTCATTGCAACAAGTCCTTGTGCTGGTTCGAGGCCTCTGGCTTCTGCTGGACTATCAATACTGGAACCTCACTGCACTTCTTTTGGATATCCTGCTGTTGCCCTATGTCATGGAGATCCTGCAGTTTTGGATCTGTAGGGCTGGCCCCTTAACGTGCTCCAGCAGTTCATAGATGAGGCAGATGAGGTATGGGCCAACTTAAAGCCCTGAATCTGGGCCTGGGTGGTAGTTTAGTTGGTCAGCCCACCAGCTCTCCTGCACCAACACCACCAGGGTGAGCTCTGGTTAGTTCACCCAGTGCCACAGCTGGCAAGGGGCAGAGCCAGCTCTTTAGCTTCATGCCCTCTAAGTTGGCTCACCCACACTCCTCCACTTCAAAAAAAAAAAAAACAAAAAACAAAAAACAAAGACAAAAAAACAGGGCCAGCTCTACTGTGTTGCCCAGGCAAGGCATAGTGCCTGTTTTCCCACAGCTGGTGAGGGACAGAAGAGCTGAGCCATCTTACATCAGTCATGAATCAAGAAAATGCCCCAGAGGCTTGCCCATAGCTCAGTCTGGTGGAGACATTTTCTCTCTTTTTTTTTGGTTTTTCAAGACAGGGTTTCTCTGTGTAACAGCTCTGGCTGTCCTGGACTCACTTTGTAGACCAGGCTGGCCTCGAGCTCACAATGATCCGCCTGCCTCTGCCTCCCAAGTGCTGGGATTAAAGGCGTGCGCCACCACGCCCTGCGAGACATTTTCTCAATTGAGGTTCTCTCTTCCAAAATGACTGTGGTGTGTCAAGTTGACATAAAACTAACCAGCATGGGCTGGAGAGGTGGCTCAGAGGTTAAGAGCACTGGCTGTTCTTCCCAAGGTCCTGAGTTCAATTCCCAGCAACCACATGGTGGCTCACAGCCATCTACATTGAGATCTGCCCGGGCATATATGTAGAGCAAATACTGTATACATAATAAATAAATAAATGTTTAAAAAAAAAAAAAACTAACCAGCACAACACACACTATTTTCATCTTGCTTAAAACTTAATCCAGCAGGGAGGGCCTGTCAATCACCTGGCCAGGAGCCCGCCCCCCCTGTGAAAGCTGGTTCACGGGAAGATGCTTAGGAGATGAGAGGAATTACTACAAGATTAGATCTTGTACTTTGCTCAGAAGCCCATTCCTCCCATGCAGAAGCTTACAGAACTTTCCGCACAGCAGCACATTATGCATGTCAGAACTCAGAGAAACATCTTTCGTCCCTTCCTTCTCTTAATGACCAAAATACTGAGCATGTTTTACCTATATATACTTTGGATATCTGTACTCTTTTTTCTCAGAAGCCCTTCCCCTTCCACAATAGCTACTCACGAACCTCAATTGCTGAAGAGTCCTGCTTTCTTAGGCCCTAACTCAAAGGCGTGGCTTTCTCTCTTCTTTTTCTGCATCTCCTCTCTTCTAGCAGCTGCTGAGATCTACAGCTTGCCTGCTTTGTTGTTTTCTTCTCAAAGTCTAATTATACTGTCCTGGGGCTTGCTTCTAAGTCCACTTCTAAACTCTCTTATTAATGAAACTGAGAACCTATGAAAGGGAACCTCAGTTTCCCTGGTAGCATTTCCCCCTAAATTACAACCCTATCCAATTTCCTGCCTGTTGGGAACAAGAAGGTAGATACTCATAGTTAGTACAACAAAGGTTGTATTTTATCACCCTGAGGGTCATTACACAAGGTTCACACTCTACCTAAATATGGTCCTAAACCTATCTCCTCAAGGCTGCTCACCTGTGTGACATATCTTAGCTGTCAGATCTGATCTCTAACAGAAGGCTCAGATTGGAGGGTCAGGATCCTGGGGGAGACTCTCCAGCCGCAGGGCAGATCAAGGTGGCATCTCTTTATGTGTGCAGAGCAGAGCATTGCTCTCGTTCTCTGCTTGTATACTGTCCAGTGGGTGTCACGGGTTCTAGGACTGGGTCTGGTGATCTTGAGTGAGTGATGTCACTGAGTTCTGGTATCAGGTGCAGCCCTGGATTTAGTGGGGATCCTATGCTATTTTTCCATGTCTAAAAGGCATTTTTTAACATGCTCACTACACTGCCCCAGCCTGAGCCTTCCCCTAGAGCACTCTTCATTTGGTTTCCCAGCACTGTGCTGGGTGACTGTATGACACATTGAGACACATGGCTAGGTCTCACATAGCAGAAGAGGAAGCAGGGTGAGTGTTGGGACACAGACCCCAGCCCAGAATAAGCATCTGAGGCTCTTAACATACCAGAGTGGACCTGGCCTCCAGGTTCTCCCAGCTTGCCTCAGTCCCTACCTGTTACAGGACATGCTGGCATACCCAGACATTTCTCTCTCTCTCTCTCTCTCTCTCTCTCTCTCTCTCTCTCTCTCTCTTCCCCTGAATACATGCACTCTTCCTCTCTCTTTCTCTTCCCCCTCCCCTCTGTCCCCCTTCCCATTGTGACTTCCGTGGCCTCTTTCCTTGGGACCAGTGAACCCACGCAAGAGCTGCATCCAATAAACCTGCCTTTATATACTCTATTTGTATTTATAAACTTGTATACTCTAATCTGGCTTGGTTTGGATCATTTCACCTGTGGAGACTGTGCCAAGAAAAGTAACTTATCTTCTGGTGCCATGACTCGGGTTTAAATCAAGGTTCATTGGCAGAGAATGTGCTAAACAGAATAATTTATCAGTGAGGAGATAGGGTTTTCCTTACACTGGAGAAGAGGGACTCAGGTTCATGGCCTGTGGTGTGGGTAGTTCAACTTGACACAATCGAGAATCACCTGGGAAGGGAGTCTTAATGAGAGGGATTGTCTAGGGTTGTGGGCAGGTCTGTGGGAGATTGTCTTGATTGCATCAAATGACTTGGGAAGACCTAGTTCATTGTGTGTGTGTGGCAGGGTGGGGGTCGGCCACTGATCCTGGACTGTTTAAAAGAGTGAGCTGAGGGCAGACAAGCCTGTGTGTACTTATTCCTCTCTGTCCTTGCTTATGCATGAGCTGACTAGCTGTTCCCTGTTCCTCTTGCCTGCACTTCTCTGCTGTGGTGGACTGTATCCTGAAATTGGGAACTAAAATAAAATCCCCCCCCCCCCGCCAAGTTACCTTTTTAGAGTATTTTATCACCAAAATGGAAAAGAAATTAGGACCACCTGTCCTGAATTCTAATTGGCTCTCAAGAGTAGAATAGTATTTACTCACTATTGTCTCCTTCCTTCCTTGCTTGCTTCTTTTTTTTTTTTTTTTTTTGTGATGTTTTGAGATAGGGTTTCTCTGTGTAGCTAGCCCTGGCTGTCATGGAACTCACAGAAACCTGCCTGCCTCTTACTCCTGAGTGCTGGGATTAAAGGTGTGCCTTTCTTAAAAGTTAATCCTGGTGGGCCTGACAGTCAACTGGAATCTTAAAGTCCTATCTCATCTTTCTGGACCTCTATTTTCTCATCTATAAATTGGGATTCATTGGTGAATCCAGAGGCAAAGCTAGGGAGGACTCCTGCAAGGTCCCTGAGAGGTGTTACCATACGGGAGCAGACTGAGCCTCAGGGCTGGGTGGGGAGCTCTGCTCCACACTAAGCCCTCCTTCTTCTAGGGTCAGCCTCCTGAGCTCTGCCTGGCTCTGTAGGACTCTCAGTTTCTTCCCAAAGCTTTTAGGTTGCGAGACTGTAGGGATTTGTTTTCCAAACTGAATTCCTTTCATTCTTCCTCTCCACTGACATGAAAAGGAATCATTCCCAGGACCTTCCCAAGAAAGACAAAGCTCAAGGTCTAAGGAGGTTCAATTCTTCTAAGAAACATTTTTTTTTCCCTTTTCCCTTCTCCACCCTTTCCCACCTTTCATTGCACCCAAGTGTACATTGTTTTTAAATGTCAAAGAGGAAAAGAAAGAGAGAGAGAGAGAGGAAAAAAAAAGTCTTTTTTGCTTCTGAATGTCACATTCTGGTGAAGGGAAACAGCAAGAACAAATAGCTGAATTAAAGACATGCTGATTTTTTTTTTTTTCTTCCTGGCCTTATTTAGGCTTCCAGTCTGGGTCTCTCTTCTTCACTCTCTGGTCTCCCTCCTGTTTCTCTCCCCAGGCTGGCATTGAAATGTCAAATACAGCAGTTTGCAGCTGAAAGGGGTCCCTGGTGGGAACTGAGTGCCCTTCTAACCCTCAGGCTAGGTTCTTCTGCTTCTCTTTGCTTTTCTCTTTCTTGTGGGCTGGTTTTCACCCGCAGATGTTGTTTGAGATGGAGGGTGGGGAGCAGAGGAACGCTTTGCACCTGGGAGTGAGAAGGAGGCGGTCCTCACACCCTTGGCTCCTTTCTTAGCATTCTCTAGCCTCTGGTGGAAACTGAAAGGGATGTTTCCCTGGGGTCTTTGTGTTCCCTCTTCCCCCACCCCAGAAACTCTTGATATTCAGAACTCCCACCATGCTTGGTCACTGGCACGCCCCACAGGGCGTCTCTGTGCAGGCTAGGCAGTCAGGAGAAAGCAGGAACACCCTGTATCATTAGGAATATGTAAGGCAATGGGACATTTTGCAATACTCAGAGTTGCTACAGATGTGGGAAACAGATATTTTCTTAAGTTTCTGGGGGAGAGTAAAAGGGTCCAGTCCTTCCAGGTGGCCTTTTGTTAGATAGATTCACACTCTTAGAAAAAGTGCAAGTGTCCCTAGCTGGGGCCTTGAATCCCAGCTATAGGAATGCAGAGGCAGGTGCATCTTTGTGAGTTTGAAGCCAGTGTGGTCTACCTACATAATGAGTTCCAGGCCAGCCAGGGCTGTTTAGAGACATCCTATCTCAGGGGAGTTGGTGGGGGAGTAGAAATGTCTAACACAGCAACTTCACTTGTATAGATATTTTTTCCTAAGATAATAATTACTCAAGTGGGTGAAGACTTTTGTCCAAGGCCGTTTGCCCCAGTTGATGTTTGCAATATGGCTTGATTACAAGTATCCCAATTCTCTCTCAGTAGAGGATTTAAACAATATGGTGTACTGTCTGATGACAAAGTATGTTGTAGTCATTGAAGACTGTAATGTAAGGCTGGAGAGAAGGCTCAGGTTCTACCAGAGGACTTGGGTTCAATCCCAGAATCTATGTGGTAACTCATAACCGTCTAGAACTGCAGTTCCAAGGGGATCTGATATCCTCTTCTGGCCTTTACAGGCACCAGGCATGGGAGTGCTGTGCAGACATAGAGGCTGGCAAACTATCCATACATGTAACACAAAATAAAGTATTTAAAAAAGAAAATAGTAATGCAGCATTGTATCTGCTGATGGGGAAGATATGCATGCACATAACAGCTAGGGAAATACTAGATCATAAAAGAAATCATCCTTAGAAATAGAAATTATATTTGAATTTTAAAATGTCTGTGTTTTTGTCTGGGTGGTAAAATTCTGATTAATGTTGACTGACTGTCTTCTTTAGAATTTCTTGTGGTTTAGGGGCTGGAGAGATGGCTCAGTGGTTAAAAGCATTGACTGCTCTCCCAGAAGACCTGGGGTTCAATCCTCAGCACCCGCATGATAGTCCACAACTGTCTGTAGCTACAATTCTAGGGGATTCTGGCACCTTGAGACATATATGCAGGCAAAACACTGGTGCACATAAAATAAAAATAAATAAATCTTTAAAAAAGAATTTCTAGTGGTTTGAATTATTATATCACAAATATTCAAGTTATAATAAAAAGCAGCAATTATTATTTTCCTAAGAATACAAGCTAGCTTTTGCCCTTAACTCCATCTTTTTTTAAATGCTTTACAAATAAAAATCTCCTAGTAATTAAAATGTTTACCTCTTAACAGGAAACCAGAGTGTACTTGTTTTGGACCCCAGAGAAACAAAACATCTAAACAGTATGAAACTGCAAAACATGGTGAAGCTCTCTGTCATTTCCTGTCACATATTATTTACACTGGACCCTTTGTGGAAAGGTTGCCAGCCACCACTCCTGTGCTTCAAGCCGGGCCTGTGTCACCTGTCTCTCCTTTACCCTGACTTGCTTTTACATAGGACCAAACTCCCCATGGCTTCTCTGTCATCATACATCATCCTAGGTTCCCCTGTCTGTCATTGCTTCTGGAGCTGTTAGAATTTTATGATTTTGCTCTTGTAGTCTGTGCTGGTTAGTTTTTTTTTTTGTCCACTTGATACAAACTAAGGTCAAGTAGAAAAAGGGAACCTCGATTGAGAAAATGCCTATAGGCAAGTCTTTAGGGGCATTTGCTTGATTAATGACGGATGTGGGAGAGCCCAGATATAAATAAGGTAGACACTGTGGCTGGTGTCACCCCGGGGCTGGTGGAAAGGTAGCTAGAAGAAAAGCTGGTAAAGCTATGCTCTTCTGTGGTCTCTGCTTTAGTTCCTCCCTCTAGGTTCCTTCCTGCCTTGCTTGAGTTCTTGTCTTGGGTTTCCTCAGGGGTGGATTGTGACAGGACACATAACCCAAACAAAACTCCTCCCTCATCCAGTTGCTTTCAAGTCATGGTCTTTCTCACAGCAATAGAAAGTAAACCAGGAAGCAGTCAAAGATGGGTCCTCACCTCCTACGACCTGTGGGAAGGCAAACCCTGCGCTTTGGCTGTGACAGTGCCATGAAGGTCTCAGTTCTGACTCACTTTTGTCAAATGTAAACTGGTTTTCCCTGGGAAACAGGTTGACTTACATTTATTTATTTATTGTTCATTCATTCATTCATTCATTCATTCATTCATTCATTCATTCATTTATATTTTCTCTTCTTCTTCCTCCTCCTCTTCCTGTCGTGTTGTTGTTTATTCTGTTTTGACAGGCTCTCTAGCCCAGGCTGGCTTTGAATTCACTAAGTAGCTAAGAATGACCTTGAATTTCTAACCCTCCTACCTCTACCCATTGAGTTCTGAGCCACCCTTTCAGCTCTCTGTCACTTCCTCTCAATGTAACACCGCAGACAGATGCTCTTACCCTTCCCTCTAGCAGCTCCTTCACACCTCTGTCTTTGTACTGTCTTGGGCTCTTGCTCTGTCTGATACATAATTTCCCTACTTGTCCTTTTTCCAGCGCAGCAGTTCATTCACTGTCCTCTTCCTGTTTGGGTGAAAAACCTTCTCTTTCTCTTTCCCTTCTCCCTCCCTCCCTTCCTCCATCTGCCCCCCCCCCCCCCCCCCCCCCCCCGCCCTTTCTTTTTGTTTCCTCTAAGTGAGATCTTGTGTATTCCTGACTGGTCTTTAACTTGTTATGCAGCTCAGGGTGTCCTAAACCCCTAAACTTCCTGCCTCCACCTCCCTGGAATTACAAACATGTGCCACCTCATTCAGTTTATATGCTGCTAGGGACTGAACCCAGGGTTTGTGCATTCTGAACAAGCTCTCCACTCACTGATCTATATTCCATCTTCCCTCCCTCCCTCATTCCCTCCCTCCCTCCCTCTTTCCCTTCCTCCCTTTTTCCCTTTCCTCCCTTCCTCCTTCCCTCTGATTATTCCTTCTCTCCTTTCTCACAGGGTCCTACTCTATACCCCAGGCTGGCCTCAAACCCTGAGATTATAAGTGTATGCCACTGCCCCACAGGGAAGCTTTCTTGCAACTTTCCTGTGCACTCATTAGATTCTGAACTTCTTGATGGCATGGGGACTATGTAGCATAGTGGCCATTGGTGTTCTTTTTATGTTTCTCCATTCTGAGACTCCTGAATTCCATGGGCCACAATTAATCAATCATAGGCTTATAAATAATTTTACTTCCCTGTCCTCTGCTCTGGCAAACCCCAAGATTAGTGTTTCTCAATATTGTTCAGGTGCAGAGTATTTTGAAGTTCCTATAATGAGTGAGAAATAGTATGAAATTTCAATAAAATTATTTTATTATGTGAACTGGAGATAATTTATTAGTGGAATGTATAGTAGTATGTAACCAGTATAAAATCACAATCACAGATATATTGAAAGACCGGAGGAGGGAAGTCCCTCTCCCGACTCCCGACACTCGGGATATCACGGCCACCCAAAAACTCGCAAGAGACCTTCTTGATGCAATCGCAAGAGGTTTATTTTGGGGGGGATCAGTGCAATGAGGATGCCACTCATATCCCACGCAGGGGTAAAGGAGTCACGACCCCAATTTGGGGGAGAGTAGGCTATTTAAACTACAACCCAAGGGGGTGAGGGGAAATACAAGTGGAATGTACCAGCCCATTGTTTACCACAACTGAAAGGGGTGAGGGGAAATGCAGGTGGAATGTACCAGCCTATTAGTTAGTCAGCAGGAAACATCTCAGGAATGAATTTAATCTTACTTTACTATCTAGCTAGTTCCTGGAGCGTGGCTGGCCTGACTCCACTGCCTGCCACTGGGGTCTCTAAAATTTTTATTCCTCCCAATATATGTGACCATAAAAGACCCCCCCCCAAAACCTAGTCCTCCTTAAGCCCAAATATTCAGATAAATCATAACTATTGTTTCCATTTTATTTTATCTTATTTTGAGATAGAGTCTTACTATATACCTCTGGCTGTCCTGGATGTCACCATGTAGACCAGGCTGGCCCTGAACTCACAGAGATCTACCTGCCTCTGCCTCCCAAGTGCTGGGATTAAAGATGTGTACTACCATACCCAGCCTTCTCCAATTTTTATTTTATTTCATTTATTCATTCACTTGATCAGTGTAAAGAAATCAGAGGCTAACTTAAATTGGCAGCACTCTATTCACCTAATTCCTCCTCAATTTTGAGAGCATAACTGAATTGATTAGTAAGGTTTTCAGAAATTACAAGGCACCGGACCATTCTCCAATGTTCGTGTTTGTATATCCCATTCATCTTTGCAGCTATGATGTAACGGACCCTTTTATCATTTTCATCATTCGTATGACAAAAGAGAGGCTTACTGTTGAAGCTTCCAGTGTTTCTAGAAGGTAAAATGATGCTATCATGCTAATATAAAGTAAACACAGACCAGAGAGTTCATGCTAACTCATCAACTAGTGAGAGAACAGGTAGGATGCTGAAGTGCAAAGGCGCAAAGTTTTGCCCCTCCAAAAGTTATCCAAAGCCAGAGCATATACAGGCATTCAGACTGCACAGAGCAGCAGTCATGCCCTCCACTCAGGACCAACCGGCCTTCCATGGACAAGGAAACATGCACCACTCTAGGTTTTCCACAACAGAGGGAATCATGAAGTAGCTGAAGTCAGTACAAGGTGGTGACCCACAGTGTGGACTAGCCAACATATCCAGTTGTCTTTTTTGGTTCTTTTAAAGACCTTCCTGTTTTCTGCATGGGATTAGAGACATGTTTAAGGTCCTATTGGCAGGACACAAACCCCAGCCACCTAGATCCAGTGGTCCTAACAACTGTTCTGTGTTTCAGAGCTGTTAATTGAAGATTACCCACACTTTTTGGAGTTGTTGATTTCTTAGCATCTTTTTCTTCCTTGCAAAAAGTGCAATGATTCTAGTTTTAAGAAATGAAAGGAACTTCTTTGTGTGAATTTCTTAATAACTGTCAGGCTTAAGCCTGAGACCTCAAGTCTGTCTTAAGCACCACCCACTTGAGGGGAGTGCTAGTAATCTTCAGGATCCAGATGAACAGAGAGGGTGAGAGAAAGTCAGGGTTGCAAGGCTAGTCTAGTGAAGCTGTGATTGACATCCACATCCGTCCCATCCGTCCCTTCCGAGGCTTAGACTTGTTCTGTGACAAAGTGATTGCTATTTTCAGAGGGAATTTGTAGCCTTCACTCCCACAGAAACTGTATTGTTTGTGATGTGCTGGGTCATCCCGAGGCCCAGGAGATAGGGCTAGGAAGATAACACTCAACTGGAGCCCCCTCTCTGCCCCAATCCCTCTGAACTCCAAAGTCCAGGCTCTGTCCAGCGTGGTCCCTGCCTGGCCTATCAGTGGGGCTGGCCTGGGTCCTTGTGAAACTTATGGACAGCACTGCAGACTTCCAGGAGCAGAAACCCAGGGAAGGGTGCCTTAAATGCTGGGCAGTTAATTCAGCTCTTGAAGAGCTGCTTTCCTCATTTGAAAAAGGACGATAATTATAGTTGTGGGGAGTGAAGGAGCTAATCCATGGGAAGTGCCTGGCAATGGGCCTGGCACCGGCTGGGTTCCCAGTAAATGTCACCTATTCATATATTTCGCTGACTTTGAGATGTTCTTTATTTTCCTTCATATTAACATCTCTGAAATTAGCGTGCTTCTTAAAATTGATGGCCTGTCATGGTCTCAATGGAAGCATTTTGTTTCTTCTAATGTTCTCTAAAACAATAGTGTTTCTGACAGTGAACTTGGTGAAACATGGGACACATAAGTGTCCTTAGGTACTGTGTAGTCAATCATAAGAGAGTGGAAATTTGGGGAATCTCATGTCTGTTGTCTACAGAGCGTCCCTGTTCCTAGTGGCCTCTCAGTACTGAAGTGAGTCAATGTAAGCTGAAAATCAAGATGGGCAGGCAGGCGTGTCCCATTCTGGTGGGAATCTCCAAAATCCCAGGTACAACTTCTCACTTGAACTCTGGTGGTTCTGGTCTGGTTTCCTACTGGAACACTAATGGTTAGGGCAACTTGAAGGAACTCTGATTATCTTATTATGTCTTCCTCTGCGCGTGGGTCTCCAATTTGCCTTGTAACGTTTTTCTGAGTTACTTCACCCCAATAGGTTCCATTTCTCTTTGATTTCTTTTGCAGAGAAGCACTGGAGAAGGCACTCAAGGTCCAAAAGGACCTAGTGACGGTTTCCTATGAGTTCATTGCAATAGCAAGTCAGGAAGGAATCTATCCCTCTCTGACTCACACCCCTCTGCTGCCTTGTTCTTTTTCTGCTCAGCCAAACGATCAAAATGAGATTTGGCAGTGAGAGAGCCATGGGGGAGGGTTCCCTTCTTGTATTTAAGGTGAACCTATAGGAAAGAATCAGCTTAATGAATGGTTTGTTTCCTTTGCAAAAGAACCATCTGGGTTTAGATTTCATATTTACTATTTAAAACCCTTTCAATTAGACCCTTGGGGTTTCCCAGGCCTGCCTGGGGGGGGCCTCTCTCCAAACCTCCCTTCTTCTTTCCCAAAGCCTGGGACAAATGTTTGTTTTTCTCACATATTCATCAAGGCTAGGGCTTCAGAAAGCTCAGAGGCCCTCCATATTGACATGGGAAGCTGGAGCCTGCTGGGGAGTGTTCAGCTGAGAACAGTATTTGGCATGTTTGCTTCCTGCCCCATGCCACCATTTGTGGAGAACTTTAGGGTAGCGGGTAGGGGGGCTTGGCACATTGGCAGAGGAGCTCACTGGAAGCTCTCAAGGTTGAGAAAAGAAGGGGACTTTCTCATGGGTTCCCCCCTCATTCCCCTTGGACTGTATCAATCAGTTTCAGGGAAACACTAGTGAGAAAAAAGAGAGTGTCCTTCACAGGAAAAGTAATTACAAAGGCCACCAGCTAGCTTTGTAGGTTTTGTTCCTGCTGGCTGGCGCCTTGGTCAGAGCACTGGGGCTGCCCAAACACAGCTCTGCTTGCAGGGACCTGCTATTCTGGGGCTCCAGGAGGACTGAAGGGAAAGAAGGAAGTGCTGGGAGGGGTGGACAGAGCTCTGGCTCTGGAATCTTTGGAGACCATCTCTGCTTGCAGAAAGCCATGACAACGGCTTTCTGCAAGTCTCTGTAGTTGTTAGTGTGTCCAGAAAGGCAATCAGTCTGCTTCCCAGAAATGTAAAATGTAAGTGGGAGTGTCAAGGGCTGCTGGGCATTTCACTGGCACTCCTAAAATTCGACTCTCTGTTTGGAAGAAGGCAGAATCCATATCTAATACTATTTCAATATAAGTTTTGGAATGATAGTTAAGGCAGGGAAAGGAGAAAGAGGAAGAAGACCAGAGCAACCCCAGTTTGTTTAGACTCCACGTGGGCTCCAGGAGGCTGGGGAGGGGGGATAAGGGGGCAGGGGTGGGGTGGACAGGGGGCGGGGATGCAAAGCTGCAGTTTTGGTAGCTGGAGGCTATTTTATCTTCTGAAGCCACTGGTGGAGGAAACCCTGGCTCGACTGCCCTGACATACTGCTCAGCTGAGCTGGGAGTAGGGTGGGTGTGTGTGGGGTTGGGGATGGGGTTAAAGGACCCTTGTAGAGTGAAGAGTTATATCTGCCTTCCTGACAGCTGTGTGCAGGCAGTTGCGGGGTGGGGGGGCAGGGAGGGCATATGCGGTTCGAAGCCTGAAGGGGGAGGCAGGCCCCGAGTGGGTTGCAGACCCACCTACTGTTGTGAGATAGATTGCAGTCCTATATTGGCAAGTTCTTGTTTGGTATGGATTAAAAGAGGATAAAGCTGCAGACAGGGACAGTGGCTCCAGGGTAGAAAATGGTCTGGATGAAAATGTTGGTCCAACTGCACGGTGGTATATGTGGCTTTGACCCTAATATGAGGTGTTGGCTTTATAGAAATATCATTATACTGAGACTAGCTTTTGGAGGCTGCAGAAGAGGGAATATACAATTTTTAAAACTCAAATGAGTCTAGGTGAAAAAGCATGTAGAATTAAAAAAAAAATCACACACACACACACACACACACACACACACACACACACACACACAGACATGAATCTCATCCATCATCTTATTAATAGGTAGTTTCCCAGAGATGTTTTGAGACTTATCAGTGAGCAAATTAATTAAGCTCTTTTTTTTTTTGTTTTTTTGTTTTTTTGTTTTTTCGAGACAGGGTTTCTCTGTATAACAGCTCTGGCTGTCCTAGGCTCACTTTGTAGACCAGTCTGGCCTCGAACTCACAGAGATCCGCCTACCTCTGCCTCCCAAGTGCTGGGATTAAAGGCGTGCGCCACCAACGCCCGGCTTTAATTAAGCTCTTAAAAGGTGATGCTGAAGCATCCAAAGGCGTCTTTGGCCTTTGACAAGGGGCATGCTGCTCCGGGTCTAATTGTCAGAATAATTGTTTTTTTTTCCCCTGCAAATTACCTGTAGCAAATGCAGCCCAGTGCTTTTGTGTGTTTTTAATTATCTATAGGCTCTGAGAGTGAAGGCTATGTGGGATATGTGTTTATGAAATATTTAAGCTTCTGTAGGTGTTAAGCTACCTATTAATCTTTCCTGGCTGGATTCATTTATTTAAAACAAATCATGATAGTTGGATAGCTGTTTAGGGCATGGGGTTCCAATGAACGATACTTATTTTCATGATATGTGGGTTTTGTCAGGGATGGTAACAAAATACACCCAGCTATTCTCAAACTCTGCTTGCTTGCTGTTGCAAGAAAGACTTTTGTGGGCATTGCTGTGGCAATTGACACTAGTCAGACATTTCAGAATACAGGCCAAGGTGCAAAACAGAACAGCGTGAGAGAAGAAAAACCTGTTGGGTGGAAATAGAATCAATTGCATTAAAAAAATTAAGGCACAGGGTTATAGTGAAAACAATACAAGGAGAAAAGTCAGAAACTCTTGTATTTATTGAGCACTTTATTCATTTTATTGAATTGTGGGTGCACCTAATGTATTCCAAACTATGATCTTGGTATGGGGGTATGCCGTCAATGATTGCCATGGAAACGGATATATGTGTCTCATCTTACAAACGGCTCAGAAACTAAAGTGCAGTGAATGGAGGGAGGTGGTCCAAACAGAGTCGCTTGAGAAGTAGGCATCAACTGCATGCATCTGTGCGTGCACTTGAGGGCTTGTGGCATGTGTGTGTGTGTGTCTGTATGTGTGTCTGTCTCTGTGTGTGTGTGTGTGTGTCTGTTGTGTTCATTGGCATCACTGATGGAGTGTCTTAAACAACAGGAATCATCTCATCTTTCTGCGGGCTAAGGCTGAAATCATGTCAGCAAGGTTGATTCTTCTGAGGCCACATTATATGGATAGCTATCGTCTTCCCCCTATATTGTCCCTCTCTGTGTGTCTGGGTCCTGACTTCTTGTAAAAATATCAGTCACATTGGGTTAGGATTCATGCTGGTGACTCCATTTAAACTCAGTTGCCTCACAGGTTCTATCTCCAAGAGATGTAGTGCATTTTGGGATACTAGGAGTGAGGGCATTGTCCTATGCATGTGAGGGACAAAATTCAAGTCTTGATTTCCTGAGAGAAAATTAAATACAGTTTCCAAGTCTCAGAATTGTGTTATACAGATATGATTATTATTATACAGGCAACACACTGTAATCCAAGAACTGCAGGCTTAGGTTGAAGTGTAGTGAATTCAAGGCCAGTCTGGTTTAAATCATGAATTCCAGACCAACCAGGGCCACATAAGATTCTGACTCAAAAAAACAAAAACTAAGTTATAAGTAAATGAATAAATAGAATGCTGATAATAAACATAATATTTAAAAGAAAGACTTTGAAGAAATTTAGTCCTATTCACTAGTAATTCCTCTTATTTTTTTAAATATAGTATTAATTTTTGGCAGTGATGGGGACTATACACAGGGCACTGAGCATGCCAGGCAAGTACTCAACTACTGAGCTGCCTCACTGGTAATTTTTATGAGTTGATTGCAAAGCTCAGGTTTCCTAGAACAATACCTTACAGAAATGGAGTCAGAGGAACCTGCTCCACCCATTACTCTGGGATGCACACGCCTTGATATGCAGATGATAAAGTGATGACGTTCTTCATCAAGCTTAGAGGGTCAGTGCTGATGGCTCCATGTTATAAAAGGACTACATGCATCCAGCTGTTCACTTTCAAATAAGAAACATTATGATGCATGCATATCACCCCAATAAAAGAAACAACTTCAAAACTTCAAAGGCAGCCACTGACAGAGTTCTGGATAGGACTAGCTTCAAGCCCACAACCTTGGTGTATGGGAGTGCTCTGATAGCCCAAGAATGCAACTGAGAGTCCGCTACCTGGCACCAAAGCCTCAGAGCTGAATGCATACAAAGTCCAGCAGCCACAGGACAATGTGGCTGCTAAGCCATTAAATGTAAGAAACAAAATTAAATTGAGAGGCTGGCAAGATGGCTCAGGGGTAAGGGTGATTGTAACGGGACTTTTGGGTACGTTATTGGATTCTTTTTCCTACCTCCCTACACCAAACCTATACCTTCCAACCACCCAGCACTAGGTAGGAGAGAAAGAAGGTGAGAAGGGGAAGGGGCATTGATATCATTAGACTACTTCCTTGGGGCTAATTTGACCTTAGTGGTCAGGATATCTCCAACCAGCAACCAGCAATCAGCAATAGCAGCAGAGCAAACAGCAACAGGGGGAACATCAGGGTCAGCAACAGGGAAAGAGCAGTAGCCGCCCCAGCCCCTCTCAGGGCTCTAGCATTTATCATACTGTTGAAGAAACTATGTGCAGCTGGTGAAAACCACACCTCTTGCTAGAGCACGAGGCAAATCATAGTCAGCTGCTGTGGACAATCTGAAGCAGCCCCATAGTCTACATTTGGGATAAAAACAAAAAACATAGTCTCAAAACATTTCCGTGTTTTTAAGAAGCCAAAACTCTCACTGTAGGTGATTGCTGCGAGACTGAAGACAGGAGCTTAGTACCTGGATTCCACGTGGTAGGAACTGAAGTCCAACCCCAGCAAGTTGTAGACTGACCTCCACATGTGGGCTGTGGCATGTGCACCAACACACAGAGAAAAACACATATACATAGCAAATAAGTTAATAAGTGAAACATAAAATAAATGGTAGCAAGATGGAAAATAAGGGCTGGGATATCGCTCTCCTGGAGTGCTTTTCTAACTGCACATACCCTGACTTTGAAGCCCCTCCTCCCCCTCCTCTGCAGGTTTCCCAGAACTCTGATAGGAGGGACTGGAAGGAGACCTCCAAACTAGGCTCCCTCTCCACCTAATGTTTGGTTGGGGGTGTCTGCAGCCTCTCCCATCAGTTGCTAGTTTTTTCATTGGAATTAGTGAATGCATACCCAAAGAAAGGCAAATTTTCTTTTTCTTGGAAAAAAAAAAGAAGAAGAATAAAAAGAAAAAGATCCTTTAAGGCAAAAGTACCTAGTAGAAAACAGGAAGGCACTTTACATTGTCAAGTTGAACATTTTACATAAGAAATACTTGGTGAATGCCTGGCATATTATAGTGCTATGTAGACATGTGTCCTGGATCTAATCTCAAAGGCCATAATACCCAATTCAGAGGCAGGGAGACTGAGGTTTAGAGAATTATACAAGCAACTAGGGACAGATTCAGGGTCTGTGCCCAGGCCTGGTACTTGCCCACTATACTCTTCTCATACACTCAGCAGCCTGTGAAAACACATATTTATGGGAGGAAATAGAGCATGTTTATGATCATGTTTCATTGTATACGTGTTTAAAACTCTCACAGAATAAAACAGTTTTGAAAGAACAAAACAGGTGAAGTAATTCAAGCAAACAAGTTAGAGGACAAGACTGTATTTCAGAGAGAGGAAAGGAGAACACAACCTCAGAGCATGCCAGGTTACAATACAGAGAAAACCCAGGTGTGGTGGTTTGGATGAAAAATAGCCCTCAGAGGCTCACATATTTGAAAGCTTGGCTGGCTACCTGTGGTGGCGCTGTGCAGCCTTGCTTGAGGAAGTACTTCACTGGGAGGGGATTTTGAGGGTTTGTAGCCTCAGCCCATTTCCTGTTCTCTCTCTCTCTCCTTCCTGACTTTCGGTCTGCATCACCAGCCTTCTGAGATGCCCTCATCTGCTACCATGGACTCTATCTCAGCACCTGTAAGCTAAAATGAACCCTTTCTTCCCAAAGTTGCTTTGGGTTGGGATATTTCATCATAGCAGCAGAAAAGTAAGTAATACACAGTGTAACGGATTAATTTAGGAGCTGCGTTTCAGGCTGACTTTTTGGAAAACAACGGAAAAAGAGAGATGAGAAATCCAGGAAAAGTAAGCAACTGTAATCATAGATTTGGTGTACATTTTGATCTATAAATGGACAGATGCTATGGATGGATGGAATATGTCCACGATGTGGGTATTTTGTTGGAAACTTTGAAATTGTTCTGAAGTAATAAGCCCTCTAGCAAACTAATGCACAAGAAAAAAGGGGGAAATAGTTAAAGGATTAATTCTAAAATATATACTAGAGTCAGATAAATTTCTGGTGAGTTATTTTAAAATTTTAGAGAGAAGCTTGTTTCTCTCCTGAAGAAAATAATGGAAAAAACCCAAGTTCATAAAGCTGGCTCAGTCCAGCTTTCACTGTAACACAAATTGGAAAGTTATAAATAAAAGGGCACGCTATGTGGAATAGCATGTGAAATTTTGAATCACAAGACTAAATTAAAAACTGGGATTTACTTTAATTTGAGGACAGTTTTGTGGGAGATTTTGTTCCTATCACTTACACTATTAAATCCCACAAGAACTTGTCAAGACCATGCTGAAATACAATTGGTAAAACTTAATTCATGCAGGAAAGAATTTAACCGGCTCCTCTCACAAGCATGCTAATGGTAGCACTCACATGTAAGCAACTAAGCAAGAGTTGGATGACACGATGGAGAAAGATTACATTAGCAAGAAAATTCACACAATACCCAGGAGAGATGCTGCCGAGAAATGCATGCAAGCTTTGAGACAAAAATGTCCAAACTTCATTGATGGATATAAGTGGAGATTCGGGTGATGGGACATATACCACTTACAGGACATAATGACGTAAGTGTGTTAATGAGCTTCATAAATCTTAGGCAGAATTCCCAGTGTGTGTGTGTGTGTGTGTGTGTGTGTGTGTAAAGTTGACAAAATGAATCTATAGTCATTGGACTGTGACTTTAAAAGAATAATGACTGGCTATGAAATATGTTAAAGCATATTAATAAAATGCACAATGGAATCCTACTCAGTCATCAGAAACAAGGAAATCATGCAATTCGCAGCCAGATGGATGGAACTAGAGAAGCTCATCCTGAGTGAGCTAACCCAGACTCAGAAAGATGCACATGGCATCTATTCACTTATAATCGGATTTTAGCCATATAGTACAGGATAACTATTCTATAACCAATGCACCAAAAGAAATAGGAATATAGACTTTGTTACCTGTTAGTGGGACACTTTGCCCTAAATAGAGTTGCCATGTAGGCACTCAGTACATGAGGAAGCTCTTAGCTTTCACATGACTGCTGAACTGGGGTCGGGGGACAGATATGTAGGGACATCCCACTCCGGAGGAGTAGGATAAGAGGAAGAGGGGTAGAGGGGGGAGGGTGGAACTGGGAGGAGTGGAAAGAGGGCACTGTGATGGAGATGTAACTTAAACAAATAAACATAAAATTAAAAAGAAAACAAAACAAAACAGTAAAACTGGGGTTGTAGCTTAGTTGGTAGTGGGCTTGCCCAGCATGCATGAAGCCCTGGCTTGCATTCCCAAGCATCACATAGAACCAGGTGTAGTGGTGAAC
This sequence comes from Lophiomys imhausi, assembly GCA_907164525.1. Taxonomy (NCBI): domain Eukaryota; kingdom Metazoa; phylum Chordata; class Mammalia; order Rodentia; family Muridae; genus Lophiomys; species Lophiomys imhausi. Next base: position 8,449,864 of record CAJQZJ010009840.1, read on the forward strand.
GGAATGAAAATTATTAAAAGACCCCCTAAGTCGGCAGTAGAGCCAGGCCAGCCGCCAGGTGATTCCCGGAACTTAGCTGACCATAAAAAGGGTGGAACCAAGAATGTAGGTCATATGGGTCATGGGCCCCCAGGGTTTCAGGAACTGGCTGACCACAAAGTAGATAGCAAAACAAGATTAGGTTCATTCCTGAGAAAAACAAGTATAGGGTGTGTTTCCTGCTAATTAACTAAACAATGGGCTGGGCTGGTACTTTGCACTTGTATTTCCCCTCACCCCTTTGGGTTGTAGTTTACTCTACTCTCCCCCAAATCATGGTCGCGGCTCCTACCCCTGTGTGGGATACGAGTGGCACCCTCAGTACAATGAGCCTCCCCCCCCCCCAAATAAACCTCTTGCAATTGCATCAAGATGGTCTCTTGCGAGTTTTGGGGCGGCCGTGATATCCTGAGTGTCGGGTGAGGAACTTCCCTCTCCCAGGTCTTTCATTTGGTGCATTGGCCGGGAATTTGCAGCCATCCCAATCTCCACAAGAACCCACTTGAAGGTGAGATTTCTGTGTCTTGGTCCTATTTCTGTTGTCTTGTTTGTGAGATTTTTGTCTCTGTGTCCTGCGTTTGTCTCTGTTGTCTGGTTCTGTTATATGGTTTGCACAAAAGCTGAAAGTTGACTTCGCGAAGGTTGTTTTCGGTTTGACAGCCGTTTCTCTTGAGGAGACGGATGGGTGATCAGGCAGACGTACTAGTGGATCAGCGGCTGTAGCCCTGGGAGACGTCCCAGGAGGACAGGGACCCCAGGGACGCCTGGGAGGGTCCCATCTGGTTGCCGGGGACGATACAGTGGTCCTCTTGAGAGAGGGGACACGAGAGACCTCCTGGCCATCTGTTTATCTGGGTGCCAGGGAGGATACAGTGGTCCTCTTGAGAGAGGGGACGCGAGAGACCTCCCAGCCGTCTGTTTCTCTGCAGTGGTGCTGGCATTTGAGATTGAGAAGGATTTTTCATAATGTTTTTCTGTGTATCTTGTGTTTGTGTTTTGTGTTACTTGTGACAATGGGACAGACCGTAACGACTCCTCTAAGTTTGACACTGGATCATTGGACTGAAGTTAGAACTAGGACTCATAATTTGTCAGTTGAGGTTAAAAAGAGACCGTGACAGACTTTTTGTGCTTCGGAGTGGCCTACTTTTGAAGTCGGGTGGCCACCTGAAGGGACTTTCGACTGGACCATTATTTTTGAGGTAAAAGCTATTGTCTTTAAGGAAGGACCAGGGTCTCATCCCGATCAACAGCCATACATTACTGTTTGACAAGGCCTGGTCCAGCACCCACCCCCATGGGTAAAACCTTGGGTGAGAGAAAGAAAGCCAGGCTCCCGAGCCCTGGCTCTCCGTGGCACAGAGCCTAAATCAAAACAAAAGCCAGCTTCAGAAACAACACCTTCGGCTCCGCCTAAGATCTATCCCGAGATGGAGGAGCCACCCGAGTGGTGGAGCCCGCCGCGGCCACCCCCATCCCACCAGCCACCCCAGGCGTCCCCACGCCAGCCCTGGCTCTGGCCCGAGCCTGGAACTACAAGGAGCAGAGGGGGGAGGGCCGGCCACTGGCACTCGGAGCCTGAGAGGGTTGAGTCCAGAGGGACCCGATTCCACTGTGGCTCTACCCCTCCAAACGGTCAGGCCCCCCGTGGACCCACCAGCTTTTCAACCCTTACAATATTGGCCTTTCTCCTTGGCTGATTTATATAATTAAAAAGCTAACCACCCGTCTTTCTCTGAAAACCCTGCTAGTCTTACAGGTTTGGTGGAATCCCTTGATGTTTTCTCACCAACCCACCTGGGATGATTACCAGCAGCTTTTGCAGGTTCTCTTTACTACAGAGGAGAGGGACAGAATTCTCTTGGCGGCACAGAAGAATGTCCCAGGAGACAATGGGACCCCCACTACCCTCCCGAATGAGATCGATGCTGCGTTCCCCCTTGATCGACCAGATTGGGACTTCAACACGGCTGCAGGTAGGGAGCGGCTAGCAGTTTTTCCGCCGCACTCTAGTGGCAGGTCTCAGAGGTGCACTCGGCACCCCACCAATTTGGCCAAGGTAAGAGGAGTACTTCAGGGTCTTGTTGAGCCACCGTGCATATTCCTTGAGAGGTTGATGGAGGCCTATAGGTGGCACACTCCCTTTGACCCACCTCTGAGGGACAATGAGCGGCTGTGGCTAAGGCCTTTATAGGAATCTTGTTAGAGAGGCAGAGAAAGTATATCATAAGAGAGAGACTGAGGAAGAGAAACAGGAACGAAAGGAGAGAGAAAAGAGAGAGGACAGGCGGGATTGCAAACAAGAAAGAAACTTGACTAGGATACTGGCCACAGTTGTAGGAGATAGAGAGAGAGAGAGAACAGGGCCTAGACAGACAGGGAACCTGGGCAACAGAAGACCTAGACCGAATGGGAATGGAGAACAGAGACGCTGGTTGGAAAAAGATCAGTGTGCCTATTGTAAAGAAAAAGGACACTGGGCTCGAGATTGCCCAAAGAAGAAGGGCAAGATCCCTAAGGTCCTGGCTCTTGAAGAAGATGATTAGGGGCGACGGGGCTCAGACCCCCTCTCTGAGCCTAGGGTAACCCTGAACGTGGAGGGAACCCTTGTAAACTTTCTGGTGGACACAGGAGCCGAATATTCAGTCCTGAGACAACCACTGGGAAAATTAAAAAAACAGAAAAACTGAAGGCACAGACTTAGTTTGCTAAGGAAGTGCCAGAGATGACGTGGGGGAACTCCTACTTCTATGATATTGGCCTTAAAATTTGAAGAAGAATACCGGCTCCATGAGCCTCCTGGGCAACAAAGGGCCCTGGATATCAGTGACTGGTTAGCAAAATTCCCAAAGGCCTGGGGTGAAACCGGAGGCCTGGGGATGGCAGAAAGAATTCCTCCCATCGTAGTGGGACTGAAGACCAGTGCCTCCCCTATTGGGGTAAGGCAGCATCCAATGAGTTGTGAAGCCAGAGAGGGGATCAGTCCTCACATTCACAGACTGTTACAACAGGGCATTCTGGTTCCTTGCCAGTCACCATGGAACACCCCCCCTCTTACCGGTAAAGAAGCCAGGCACTAATGATTACAGGCCAGTCCAAGATTTAAGACTCTGTTTTAGATTTAAAGGATGATTTTTTTCTGCTTGGAGTTACATCTAGACAGTCAACCCATCTTTGCTTTTGAATGGAGAGACCCTGACAATGGACTAGTGGAACAATTGACTTGGACCAGATTGCCACAAGGATTCAAAAACTCCCCTACCCTCTTTGATGAGGCTCTTCATCAGGATCTGGCCTCCTTCAGAGCTGAAAATCCTCAGCTAACATTGTTACAGTACGTAGATGATTTACTCTTGGCAACATCAACTAAATCTGAATGTCTCCAAGGAACCAAGAGACTGCTGGTGGAACTTGGTGAGTTGGGGTATCGGGCTTCTGCTATGAAGGCTCAGTTATGTAAAATTGAGGTCACCTATCTGGGATACACCCTGAGAGATGGAAAGCAATGGCTGATGGAAGCCAGGAAAAAGACTGTCACCCAGATTCCTGTCCCGACCACCCCATGCCAGGTAAGAGAATTCCTGGGCACTGCTGGTTTTTGTAGACTATGGATTCCGGGTTTTGCTATGCTGGCAGTCCCCTTATTTCCCTTCACCAAGGAGGGAGGGTGTGGTGAGCCACAAAACTGTGGTGAGCCAAAACCCTAAGATGGCGCCTGGCTTATTGCCAGAAAGCTCAAGCTTAGCTGTAAACAAGCCTTAGTTGGTAGCAGCTGCCTAGCCCGGTGTGCTTCCTCCTTTTGTGAGCCTATCTTGGATCACCAGGTGGCATGATCTGATTGGGTTTGAGTAGGCATATAAGGGCTTGGGGGAGGAGAAGCGGAGACACAAGCAGACAATCAGAGACACAAGCAGAGAAGCAGAGACACAAGCAGGGATTCGGAAGACTGTTTTCAAGGGACCTGAATAAACTGCTGGAGAAGAGCTTTTGCGAGTTGCGTCGTCCTTGCTGGTCGAGGGGGACGCGACAAGTGGTGGACCGTACGGGAAACCAGAAAAGACTCAGAACTCTTGCAGTTAGGGGCAGTGCACTGGTAAGTTCCCGGGATAAATTGGGACAATAAAGTTTCGCGGAAATTGCGAACTAAAGGTAAAGTTTCGCGGAAATTGCGAACTAAAGGTAAAGTTTCGCGGGAAGTTGCAAAGTATAAGGTCTCCGGAGGGAGCAATAAGGACCTCGGTAAAGAGGCAATAAGGTCTCCGGGAGGGAGCAATAAGGACCTCGGTAAAGAGACAATAAGGTCTCTGGGAGGGAGCAATAAAGTTCCGTGATTCGGACGAGTAGAAGACACAACTGGCAAAGCAAGGTGAGGAAAGCAGAGTGCCTCACAGAAATGGAGCGAATGCTGGCCTTGCTGGCCTTTACCAGTTGCTGGGATAAGCTTTGGAGAGATCTAGATTTTGCCTGGGAGCAAGGTACATTGCAGGGAGGAGCACGGCCTATTTGGAGTTATTGCAAGGCCGTGGAAAAGGGACAAGAGGCATTAGAGCAGTTAAAAGAGGAGTGCTTGGTCAAATCTGGGAAAGATACTTCGGAAGAGGATAGCTCAGAGTCTGAAGAGGAACTTGAAATGTTAGCAAAGGAAATGGAGAAGTCATCTTTGAGGAAAAGTTCTGACTACACCCGGATAGAGCCCTCAGGTACGGGGCCGCCTGTGTTGGCGCCGCCTTCATATAATGAAACTTCCCCTCCGAGTGGTCCTAGTGGGCGGTCATTCTGTCCAAATGTCTGGAGGGAAGTGAGACATGAGCTGTACTACCCTGTCTTTCAGGATGGAGGGGGAAATCATTATCATGAACCCCTCGATTTTAAGGTAATTAAAGCACTCGCTGAGTCTGTCCGCACTTATGGGATTAATGCTGCTTTCACTGTAGCTCAGGTGGAAGCTCTTAGTCGTTATTGCATGACTCCTAGTGACTGGATGAGCTTGGCATGTGTCTGCCTGTTCTCTGGGCAGTATTTAGATTGGAAGGCTTTCTTGATTGAGTTTGCTAATGAACAAGCTGCTGCTAATTGTGCAGCAGGAAACCCAGCCTGGGATGTGGACATTCTTCTTGGGCAAGGTCGATTTGCTCAACAAAAACTGGGTATCCGGCTCAGGTGTTTGAGCAAATCAATTTAATCGCAACCAGAGCTTGGAAATCATTGCCTAACAAAGGGGAAGTGAATGGTAATCTAACTAAGATTATTCAGGGTCTCCTGGAGCCTTTCTCAGACTTCGTGGCTAGAATGGTTGAAGCAGCTGGAAGGGTATTTGGAGACCCTGATTTGGCAATGCCCTTAATTAAACAACTTGTGTATGAGCAATCTACAAAGGAGTGTAAAGCAGCTATCACCCCTTATAAGAACAAGGGGTTGGAAGCCTGGATGCCTCAGTGCAGACTGCCGCTACCTTGAATAATTTGTCAGCCAATGTAGCCACGGCCTTGGATGTATTGTGGCAGGTGGCCCAGATTGGCTGTGAGTGGAAAATGACTGGATTGTGTGTGACCCCTGTGCCATATCAAAATTATACTGTAGGTGCAAATTTGTCTAAGCAACTCTCTCAGTATCTTACAGGAAATTGGTCTGGCGAGTTTGATAAGCTGATGCAGAATCTGAGAATTGCCATCGTGCATGTGAATTCCACCTGGGTTGATGTCTCTGTTGCTGAGGACTGTCAACATGGATCCTCTGAGCCATGAATCATCTGAAGGAATGGGCAGCAATGGGTGCCCTAGGGGGCATGCTCTTCTTAGTCAGTTTCATTGCCCTATGGTGTATCTGTAAGATGAGGATTTCACAGAGGAGAAGTAATGCCATGCTGGTGCAAGCCTTTGCTGCCTTGGAGGCTGGACAGCCGCAAGCTTGGTTGACTGTCCTGAAGGACTAAGCTATCATCACGCTCAGGATGCGAGGCTAAGCACTGCACTTGGGGTCAGCTTCTAGCGACTTCAAGAAGGGCATGTTTGATTGCATATGGGTTGGTATCCTAGTTTCCCATCTCTGAGAAAAAGATACCGGACGGGTATGGCACCAGCCTGGTTGGCTACTGGGCGTGGGGTTATTACAATGTCCTTTACATGCATTTCAGAGATCAGACCTTTACCCTTGCCTGTTGCGTTTTAAAACAAAAAGGGGGAACTGTGGCGAGCCACAAAACTGTGGTGAGCCGAAACCCTAAGATGGCACCTGGCTTATTGCCAGAAAGCTCAAGCTTAGCTGTAAACAAGCCTTAGTTGGTAGCAGCTGCCTAGCCCGGTGTGCTTCCTCCTTTTGTGAGCCTATCTTGGATCACCAGGTGGCATGATCTGATTGGGTTTGAGTAGGCATATAAGGGCTTGGGGGAGGAGAAGCGGAGAACAAGCAGACAATCAGAGACACAAGCAGAGAAGCAGAGACACAAGCAGGGATTCGGAAGACTGTTTTCAAGGGACCTGAATAAACTGCTGGAGAAGAGCTTTTGCGAGTTGCGTCGTCTTTGCTGGTCGAGGGGGATGCGACAGGAGGGGGATTCACCTGGACCTCTGAACATCAGAAGGCCTTTAAAGATGTCAAAAAGGCCTTGTTAATGGCACCAGCTTTAGCCCTACTTGATTTAACCAAGCCTTTCACTCTATATGCGGATGAAAGGACAGGGGTTGCCAGAGGCGTTCTTACTCAGACTTTAGGACCTTGGAAGAGGCAGGTGGCCTGCTTATCTAAGAAACTGGATCCTGTTGCAAGCACATGGCCCACATGCCTGAAAGCTATTGCGACTGTGGCCTTACTTGTCAAAGATGCTGCTGATAAACTGACTTTGGGACAGCACATTACAGTGGTGGCACCCCATGCCCTTGAGAACATTATCTGGCAGCCCCCTGACTGGTGGATGCTAAAATGACCCACTACCAGAGCCTATTATTGACTGAAAGGGTGATATTTGTCCCCCTTCCCCCGGCCGTCCAGAATCCTGCGACTCTACTACCTGAGGTGGATGACCGCTGCCCTGACATCCTGGCAGAAGAAACAGCTTCGTGGTTGAAGGGTTGGCTGGAGAATCACCTTGTGATATGGTTAAAACAGAGGATGGTAAATGAGTCCTGCCTCAGAAGAAGGACGTGAGTTATGTCACCAATTTACACCGTCTGACTCACCTAGGAGAAAAGAAACTACAAGATGTGGTAAGGTCCTCTGACTATTATGTAATTGGACTTTCTGACCTAACAACAGAAATAGTCAGGAACTGCAAAGCCTGTGCTTTGACTAATGCCAGACCTTCCATGTATAACATGGGAAAAAGACTCAGGGGAGATCGACGGGGGGGGGGGGGGGTGCTATTGGGAAATGGATTTCAAAGAAATTAAACCAGCTAAATATGGAAACAAATATCTTTTAGTTTTTATAGACACATTTTCAGGGTGGGTAGAGGCCTTCCCTACAAGGACTGAGACTGCCAATACAGTGGCCAAGAAGATTCTTGAAGACATTTTTTCCGAGGTTTGGAATACCCAAGGTAATTGGGTCTGATAATGGACCCGCTTTCGTTGCCCAGGTAAGTCAGGGACTGGCCACTCAACTGGGGATTAAATGGAAATTACATTGTGCCTACCATCCCCAATGTTCAGGACAGGTAGAAAGGATGAATAGAACTCTAAAAGAGACCTTGACTAAATTAGCCTTAGAGACTGGTGGGGGGACTGGACAGCGCTCCTTCCTTTTGACTTGTTCCAGGTCAGGAACACCCCGGGGGACGGTTTAAGCTGACACCTTATGAGATTCTCTGTGGGGGGCCTCCTCCTTTTACTGAGGCGGGCAGAATGTTCGATCCTTATGTTGTCCTTTCTAACCCCTTGTTCACCTGCATGAAAGCCCTTGAAGTAGTTTGGCGTGAGGCCTGGGAGCAGCTCAGGGAGGCTTATGAAGCTGTAGACCAGAGCATGCCTCATCAGTTCCAGGTTGGAGAAACCATACTCGTCCGGCGCCATCGAGCTGGGAACCTTGAGCCTCATTGGAAGGGACCATACCTGGTGCTCTCGACTACCCCCACTGCAATGAAGGTAGAGGGCATCTCTGCTTGGATCCACGCCTCACACATAAAGAAAGCTCCTGAACCTCCTAAGGATGAGTGGGGATTAAAAAAGACCGTGGGCCCTCTTAAGCTACGCCTGCGTTGCAGGTGCTCTCCAGATGGGGAATGACAACCCCCATGCCCCTCAAAAACGTACTTGGCAGGTAGCTTCCCAAACTGGGGAAGTCATCTGGTCAATCTCTAAGGTAGCCCCCTCCCTTTCCTGACTTCTGCCAGCTAGCTGCAGGCCTGGAACAGTGGGATATTCCTGAGGCAGACCCCCAGAGCCTCCCTGAGAGGGACCCTGAACGAAGACACCCTAAAAGGCTAGGAGCAAAGTTCGGTGTGGGAGGCCAGAGGGATGCCGTGGGCTGGCTCAACAAGATTTTTACGTCTGTCCAAGGAAAGGTAGGGACAGGAGTACAGCTAGGCAGTGTGGAGGATGTTGGCTCTGTTTAACTTCTGGACCCCCTTACTATGAGGGCATCGCTGCATTGGGTTCTTTTAATAACACCACCAACCATGACGCCTGCTCATGACATGAGAAGAACAAACTGACCCTAACTTAAGTATCAGGAAAAAGGACTTGTTTAGGAAACCCACCTGCTGCCTATAAACACTTATGCAATGAGACCCTGAGGTCTCCAAAGACTTCTGATACCAGATACTTATATCCTGGCATAGATAGATGGTGGGCCTGCAACACAGGATTAACTCCCTGTGTTGCCACTAATATCTTTAATGATACCAAAGATTATTGTATGTTAATGCAGCTTATGCCTAGAGTACTCTATCTCCCCACAGATGATTTTGTGGATGAGTTTGATTTCCGCCCTAAGCGATTTAAGAAAGAGCCTATTTCCCTGACTTTAGCTGTAATTTTAGGATCAGGTGTGGCACTGGAACAGCTGTCCTAGTGCAGGCCCCTCAGTACTTTCATCAATTAAGAGTAAGTGCCGTACAGATTTTAATGCTGAAACAACAATATCAAGGGTTACGGGGACAAGATAGTAATAAATAGGATGAAACAGATGTATAGGTTCTAAGATTAGAACAATGGACTAAAAGGAGTGGGGAATGAAGGGAATGAAAATTATTAAAAGACCCCCTAAGTTGGCAGTAGAGACAGGCCAGCCTCCAGGTGATTCCCGGGACTTAGCTGACCATAAAAAGGGTGGAACCAAGAATGTAGGTCATATGGGTCATGGGCCCCCAGGGTTTCAGGAACTGGATGACCACAAAGTAGATAGCAAAACAAGATTAGGTTCATTCCTGAGAAAAACAATTATAGGGTGTGTTTCCTGCTAATTAACTAAACAATGGGCTGGGCTGGTACTTTGCACTTGTATTCCCCTTCACCCCTTTGGGTTGTAGTTTAAATACTCTACTCTCCCCCAAATCATGGTCGCAGCTCCTACCCCTGTGTGGGATACGAGTGGCGCCCTCAGTGCACTGAGCACACCCCCCCCCCCCCGAAATAAACCTCTTGCAATTGCATCAAGATGGTCTCTTGCGAGTTTTGGGGCGGCCGTGATATACTGAGCGTTGGGTGAGGAACTTCCCTCTTCCGGGTCTTTCAGTGGCATGCACCTGTAATGCTAGCATTTGGGAGGCATATGCAGGAGGATCGAGTTTATCCTCAAACTACATAATGAATTCAAGGCTAGTTCTCAAAACCAAACAAAAACCCAGCAGACTTATGAAGGCAGAATGGCTGGCTGGTCCTTAAGTTGTCTTCAGGAACTCAGTTCACAAGCAAGTGATCATCACACAGTGGGAGGAGGAAGGGATCTTTCCAAACGGCA
>CAJQZJ010009840.1:8480100-8496450 GCA_907164525.1 Lophiomys imhausi
TCTATCTATCTATCTATCTATCTATCTATCTATCTATCTATCTATCTATCATCTATCTACCTACCTATCTATGTATCTAAGTATCTGTGTATCTATGTATCTATCATCTATCTATCTATCTATCTATCTATCTATCTATCTATCTACCTACCTACCTACCTATCAATCTGCCTATCTCAGTGATTCTCAACCTGTGGGTTGCAACCCCCTTGGGTCGCATATCAGATATCTTTCATATCGGATATTTACATTATGATTCATAATAGTAGCAAAATTGTGGTTATGAAGTAGCAACAAAACGATTTTATGGCTGGGGGTTACCTCAACATGAGGAGCTGTATTAAGGAATTGCAGCATTGGGGAGGTTGAGAGCCACTAGTCTATTGCTTGTGTGGGTGTGTGCATCTCAGGATTAGTATATATGACTGTGCGCAAGTGGGTAGATGTGGCGGAAGTGTTGAAGAGCAGGTCAATGGCCCCCTTAGTTTTACAGCATTTGCTATAGACTAAAGATGGCAGGCACTTTCTTAGTATTACATCACTTAGTATCTTCAGTGTTACACAGCAGAGATCATAATCTACATTTACCAGACCTGATAATAAAATTTAGAGCCATTAAGTATCCTGCCCAAGGTCATACTGGGGAAGGGTAGAGCTGAGTCTTGACTAAAATTTGTGACCTTCTCACCATAGCAGATTTCCCAATGTAGCAAGGCACTGCCACCAGGCTACTGATGTTTTTATTAGGGCAAAGAGGCTGGCAGACAAGTGCAGATGGAGCTGAGCTGTATTGGCCTTGAGAAATAGTGGTAGAAGAAGTAACTGCGGGGTCTTTGAGTAGAAATTAAGTATTGAAACATTTCAGTGGATGGAAATCTCCATGAGTATCTGGACCTGTGTGCCTGGCTTTACAGGCAAGCTGGTATCCAGAAGGTCACCTTTATAGAAAACATCCTGAGTTGCTTGTGTGGTTCCAGGAAGACTCTGAACGGAAGGTCCCTAACCCAGAGCAAGGATACAGGCCAAGCAAACAAAAAGATGCCATTTTTAAAGCATAAAGGAAATCCTTTACCCCTTTAGTTTTAAAATCTCAGTATCCATGACAACTGGACAGAGTGAAGAAAATGGCTGTCCCTCCCCTCTTCATTGTTTGACTTTCTGTTGCTGCAGCAACTGAATCTACTGGGCCCAGCCAGATTGTCCCGGGGCTTTCTTCTCTCTCAGTCCCCCTTTATTGCGGGCTCTCCTCGGTGCCAACATGGCTTTGTCTTACTCTGGAGATGTCTGTGAGAACGAGGACAAGGATGGGCAAAGTGTCAGGCTCTTGATGCCGCTGAAAATCCTTTGAGATGGGAGAAATTGCTGAAACAAAGGCGCAGGGAACAAAAAGGCCTGAAAGGCTCACACTAGCCTCCAAGGGTCTTTATCATCTTAAACCTTGGGATTTAGAGTGTCTAGCTCTGCCTTTCCCAGGAACAGTTTGGCAGGGATACGGAAAGGAATGGGCCCAGGAAACCGGCTGGATGACAGCCTCAGAACAGAGAAGTTACTGGGAGACAAAGTCTGATTAACTTTGCATAGGGTTGCTCTCTTCTTCCCTTGCCTCTCCTCTTGTAGCCCCCTCTCTTCCATCTTTTCCTCTCATGTATGTTTCTGATTAATAATCTTCCACTTGGAAAAAATTTAAACAAGTAGGTGGATCGTCAAAGTTCAGAAATCAGATCCTTTCAGTAATTTGTCTTAAGGAAACAAGCAGATGTTTATGCAAAGACTTGTGGATTAGCACAGTTCATGCTGTGACAGTGGGGACACCTAACCAGTGGTGCGCTGTGCCTGTTTAAGACAGCTACAAAGTGAGTGAGGGCTTCACTCTTCCTGTAGCAGCGTGCGGGCCTCGTGCTGGCCGCGTGCTGGCCTTTGGAGATCCACAGCAAGCAAAGTGGACAAGATTCCTGTCCTAGCTTCATTTCTGCTCCTATGACAAATGCCCTGGCTTACAGCTGAAGCTTACAGTCATTCTTGTGGGGCAGTCAAGGCAGGAACTTAAACCATGTATCCTGGCCAGGAGCAGAGAAAGAATAAATGCGTGGATGCTTGCTTTCTCTACCTCATGGTACTCAGATAACGCAGAACTAAGAGCAGGGCACAAGTCACAGTGAGTACTGTGATGGAAAAAGACAAAACAGGGAGCAAGAGTGTATCGGTGGCCTTTATCCTTACCAGCTGCCGGGAGAGAGTTCTCTAAATGTGGATGAGCTCAAAATACAGCTGTTGAGGATGCAAGCTCAGGCCCTCATGTGTCAGCAGCATGTACTGTCATTGGCAGAGCAATCTCTCCAATTCAGGAAATGCAGATTTTGGAGCACTAGAGCTGTTCATTAGAAAAGTCTGGGAGGCTCCTGGACATCCCCAGCCAGAGCTTCGGGGAGACCACAGCCAAGTCCAAAGCACACTAAGGAGGGCTAAGCTGAGCCAGCAGGGAATGGTCTTCTCCATCCCTGCAAAGGGATCAGAGAGAATGTGTGCACAGCTGTGAGGGTGTCTGCTAGCTTAGCATCAGGAAAAGCCAGGATTTGCTATTTTTTTCATGGCTTCAAATTTTTTGGTGGAGAGGCTACTTAAGTGAAAAGGAAGGAAGTAATATGTGAAGTTGGTGAGGGTTGAGTTATAGACCAGGAAAGAAAAAAAGGTTGGTAACATATGAAGTGAAAAACAAGCTACAAAGTAATGTGTGTATCAGAAAGTAAAACTCTAGCAAATACGTTTAGATGTATAAGAATGTTACATACACATGTTCATATATATATTACATAAACACTTTCTGGTTAGTTGGAAATGATACAACTTAAAATGCTTTATGCTTTTGTTTTCTGTTTTGTTTTGTTTGAGACAGTGTCTCACTTTGCAGCTCTGATGTGGAATTTACTATGTAGATGAGACTGGCTGTGATCACAGGAATGTTGGAGTGCCTTACTATTTTATGTTTTCTCTGTATTTTTCAAATTTACTAAAATAAATATACATTGCTTTGGCTCTCAAAAACAAACCAATAAACAAAAGAACAAACCCCTAAATAGCATTCCCACCATGGATTTTTTTTTCACAAAGGAAATACAATAGTTTACAAGACCATTTGCTTTCATTTTTCTAAAGGAAATTTTGTATATTATCATATTGAAAATTATTGGAAGATTATCATTAAACTGCTGTGGCTTAAACTGGCAAAACAATCAAATATCTGTTGTGAAGAACTGCCCTTAGCTTAAAGTAGTAGAGGCCTCGAGGCTCCTTTCACGGTAACAGCCTCCTCACCCTTGGAAGATGTAGCTTTTCTGCCAGGAAGTCTAAGACTGAAATGTTTGCTCCTGGGGCGAGGGAGACAATGCCTGGAGGCCACGCTGCGCAAAGCAGCCATGAGTTCCTGCTGGCTGAGCTGAAACATGCGCTGGGTGGGGTCTTTGATACTTTGGATGATTTTAAAAATTAAGACCATTCTTCTAAAGTTGCTCAGACTTGAACAAGTTGTGATTTGAAAACCATACTAACAATAGTAAGTGTGCATCTGTGTAACCATCTAAACATGTAAAAACACTTGAAAGTGTTCGATACCCTTCCTTCTCATACCTTAGGAGCAATCTATATACAATGCTGCAGAATGGAGCTAACTGGAGACACAGAAGCAGGGAATTGCCAGCATACCACATGTATAGATCTAGTTCTATAAAATTAGCCTTATCCTAAGCAATATCCATGAAATCATTGTTAGCAGGCTACAGAGAGCGAGCATGTATTAAAATAAATGCATAGTTGCCCAAACATTTCCATTTGTACTATCCAAAGTTATCCAGCATGTGGCACAGTTGGGGGAAGTGCGGCTGCAGTGCAGGGCCTGGAGAGTTTGCACACATCTTGCTCTGAAATGCTTCTGGGGCAGAGTACAAGGAGTGGGTATTGTTATGAGCACAGCCTGCCTCTTCCAAGGACGGCATGGGGTGACTTTCATAACAACTTGACTATAAAGGCACCAAAAGCCTGAGCCCATCCTAGAATGAGGGCTTGAGTTGCAAACCTGGCTCAGCTGGGGCAGAACAGGGGTAGGACCTTTAAGTCTGCCCTCTGCTGGCCCCACCTATGTCTCCCAGCCCTCTTTCTCGCTAGGTCTGTAACTCCTCAGAGCGAGGGAGAAAAATGGAAAATCCTTCCCTTTCTGAGGTGTTGCTTGGAGTCACCTTGGAGTGGTAAATCCTCACATAACAAATCAAGGGGCTGACTGCACAATCTTTAAATCAGACACAGTGTCTCTCCAGCAGAGCTTAAGGGATCCAGTTGTAGCTAAGCTAAAGTTTAGGATCTGGATCCCCGAATCTAGTAGTGTAAAAGGTATAGACATCCAAGCCCCCTCAGGGCCCTGAGTGTTTTGTGACACACTTCTGTGGTCTCACTTTCCTTATAAAGTTTCCAAAACACGGCAGCATGTGGCTTTCTTTTCTGAGCTTTCCCCCTCAGACCAGAATTAAAAAGAAATTACCGAGAGTGAGAGCAGGTCGAATGGTCCTAGACCTGGGATGTTTACCCAGTACTTATTCCCCACCTTATAGAGAACATATCCAAGGAGGTTTTATTTGGGCAGCTGACTGATGGACGTTCCTAAGACACTTTCAGCCCTGGAGTTCTTTCTCTTTGCCACTCTCATAAACCCTCATGAGTTTGTCACGGATTTCCCCTTTTACTGATAAATCCCCCAGCCACAAAAGGACCATGCCCTCTATCTTGCAATTCCTTCCATGGAGCACAGACTCCTACTAAGAGGCAGGCCCGTAATCCCAGTGTATACTCTAAGTTCCTCTGATTTCTTGTTCCTGTTTGTTCAGCTGAGCTGTGGGAATCCATGAAGATGTTGAGAGGTGTGTGCATGCATGAGTGTATTTGTATATGCGTGTATGGGCCTGCATGTCAGTGTTTCTGTGTGTATGAATGTGGGCCAGGGAAAGTAGGGTAAGAGAATAAACCCAAGTTCGAACCTCTTCTGGAGAGACAAATAAGTGTTGTCTGTCACCACACAGAGAGCGATGGGAGCCCATCCACTCTGCTAACTGCCCCTCCCCATTCTGATGGGCAGCTGGCTTCTTCAGATGAGAGTTTCTTAGAGCGTCATATAGGTTGAGAGAACCTTTGATAGAAAGACCCACACAGCTACTCTAGTTTCTTTTGGAGCATAATATACAGAGAAAATAGGACTACTCTCCTGTACTTAATTTCATTTCTAACTGAATGAGAGCATTTTTAATTAAAAACACTTTAAGTGGATCTAATAAATTATTAAAAATTATGATTATAGAAGCAGTATTGTGATTGGTGCTAGACAGAGCCGTTTAACAAGAAGCCGGGCTTCTGGGAGGCAGGCAATATCACTGAAAACAACCTGTTTCACAGGCCTGAAATTCCCTTGGCTCACTTGTTGGGAAAACTTGTTAGGAACTTAGGGGAAAAAACTGGGGAAATGAGGATCCCTAGTAAGAGATAGGACATGCTGTGTCTCCCACATGCCTGGGGCTAGCCCAAGTAATTTACAAGCAGATATTTCTCATCTCAGGGAACATTGTTCCCCCTCTCTTTTAATAACTTTTAAAAATTATTATTATTCAGGCACATAAGGCAACTTTCATGTACATATATAATGTACTTTGGGTAAATTTACCCCCATACCTCATTGGCCTTTCTTTTCCTACCCCTTCTCAGGGCAATCTTCTGTAGTAAGTGCTGTTGTTGTCATTTTTAGAGATGAAGAAACTGAGCCACAAGGAAGCACAGAAGCCAAGGCTGATCCCAGCAGCCTGGCTCTACATACATCCTAAGCTGTTGTACTCTATTCTGAGGACTCTGACAGCCAGGAAGGCAGGCAGGTGACAGAGAGAAAAGGTGAGTCTGAATCATACGACTGAAATGTCTGCAGAATTCTGAGTGGCGCCCAGAACAGAAGAGGCCCCTGCTGCTAGGCGAGATACTAACGTGGCCTGATGTCCAGTGCAAAGCAGCTTCTTGTTCACTGGAGATTAAGTGTAATTAATTACACGAGGTATTGGCCCTGCCTCCTCAGTTCACCAAAATTGGTCTTAATTCTTTGATTTCTTGCACTGAGGAAACCATGGGAAATGTGTCTGCCTTAAACAAGGTTGTTCAGTGTGTGGAACACTACAGCTAGAGAATAGCCACTATCAGCGTTGATCCAGAGAGCTTTAGTTTGAGCCTATGGCTGAGCATCACAGCTTGTCTATAAAACTCCTCCAAGAAGATGGGTTGCCTTCCCTGTTAGCATCCTTTAGCTCTCCAGCAAACTGTGCTATTTTCACTGCAATGCTGAGAGCTAACGGTGATGTTTTCATTGCCCACAAAATACACAGGATTCCAGGGAGCAAACAGCCTTACTCCAAGTACCCAGCCCCAGCCACAGGAATGCCCACAGGAACTTGGGGGGTGGTGGTGGCTCACAGGATTGGATGGAGGCTGCTGCTAGTGAGACCAGATCTTTCCCATCTCACTGATGTCCTCTCCCTACCTTTTCTTCAGCCTTTAGATGTGAGCCATGTGGGGTCAGGGGATGCAGCCATATTGTCCCTCAAACTGTGCCATTGAGCTGTATGGCTGTTCACGTTCATGATTGGATCTATCCTTTGATTGCTCTCATTGGGTATGCAGGGACTATGACCAATGGTGTCATCATGGACCTCAGAGGTTGAGGTGGAGGGTTCATGTCTTTCCCAAAGCAAACCAGTCACTTATGGTTGTCATGGTCATGGTGCACTGGAGGTGGTCAGCATATTTCTGTTTATATCAGAAATGCATTGCTCAAAAATCTGGCTTGTTGGGAGTTAGCCTTAGATTCTGAGTCTAGGAGACAAAAGCAATATACATGATGTATTGGGACTGGGGACCTGAGTTCCATCAACTCCATCTGTTCTCTCACTATCAGGGCTTGTGCTGGGTAACCATGTGAGGCTGGCTAACAGAGATGGGTAACTCTTCCATAATATCACTGTTACTTTGATGATGATGTTGTATCTCTCCCCTTGGCTGTGTATCTAACTACCTTAACATTGTGAATGTCTCAAAAACACAAAATGTACCTGTTACCTTGTGTTCCTGGTGCCCAAGAAAATTTCACTGCATGGCTCTGAGCAGGCATTACTCAATGGGGGCAATACCCTACTTCTTCTGTGGTCCACCTCTTAAGTTTTCCTTGCTTACCTTAGTCCATTTTGTGCTGTTGAAACAGAATATAATGCAAGTCCATGTAAATTTACAAAGAACAGGTTTATTTCTTAGATATTTTTGTCTAGAAAGTAGGAGATTGGGGGTCTGCACCTGGTGCCAGTCTCCTTTTGTTGTTGTTGTTTTTTTTTAAAGATTTATTTATTGATTATGTATACAATGTTCTGTTTGCAGGTATGCCTGCAGGCCAGAGGAGAACACCAGATTTCATTATGGATGGTTGGGAGCCACCATGTGGTTGCTGGGAATTGAACTCAGGACCTCTGGAAGAGCAGTCAGCGCTCTTAACCTCTGAGCCATCTCTCCAGGCTGGTTCCAGTCTTCTGATTGTGCTATTTCCTGGTACAAAGACAAAGACAAGAGAGCAGGCATCAGAACAAGAGGCTGAATCTGCAGCTTCAAACTCTTCTATTATTAGTATTAATCTATTCATGACCTCATAACCCGAAGACTCCCATCCCCTGACGTGGCTGCACTTGGGATTATGTTTTCAATACATGATCCACAGCATCAGTGAAAAAGATGATCTGTATTCTAGTTAGTGTTGGTATACCTGTGGTACCCATCACAGGAGCCGTAGCTAGCAGAAGTGGCTGGACATCTGTAAGTGGCTACTGGAGATGCACGCTGATGTTATCTGTGAAGCCTTTGAATTTCCTTTCAGAGACCTCTACTCAGGGGAAGCTGAGATGTTTACAATCTGCAGAGAAGAATTTTGGGATGAGTCAGTATGAAGTAGAATTGGGTTTATTAAGAAAAAGATTTTATTTTATTTTATTTTTTTTTTTTTTTTGGTTTTTCGAGACAGGGTTTCTCTGTTTAACAGCTCTGGCTGTCCTGGACTCGCTTTGTAGACCAGGCTGGCCTCGAACTCGCAAAGATCCGCCTGTCTCTGCCTCCCAAGTGCTGGGATTAAAGGCGTGCGCCACCACCGCCCGGCAAGAAAAAGATTTTAATATAGGCTTGAGCACAGGTGCTAAAGAGAAGGGGGACTGAAGAAAGGCATAATTGTACATGCACAAGAAGGGTAGGGAAGAGGCTTCTCAAAAGACAGCCCCACTTAAATGTCTTAACAATAGCTACAGATACAGATTTGGTAGCTTTTGAAGTTACATTGTTCGAAGGATTTAATAGTATGTACATGTGTATGTGTGTGTGTGCATGCACACAACACTTGTATGTTATGGTACAAATGTAGAAGTTAGATGATGACTTGCAGTAGTTTGTTCTTTCTCTCACCATATGGGTCTCAGAGATTTAAAATATTTAGAAAAAAGTATTTTGGTATACTTATTTTATCTGAGGAAGTTTTCTACGGTAAATGAAGTTATAAGGTATCTTCTGAGGTGCATGGTATAGGGTCAGAGGTTGACATGATAGAAACATAGGGAAAAGAGGGTATAAGGAATTCTCCCTATCCATTGGTGACAAGAGAGTAAAGCCTTGTGTTTTGATTGTCAATATGACTCATAGTTTTATTTGTGAAATTATCAGGAAAGTACAGGCTTATAGGTGAGAAAGAAATAAGGTGTAACTCAATAAGAGTAATGTGTGGTTTTCACCCGAAGCATGGATACTTGCTATTTATCACTGGTATTTGAAATATCTCTCCAAAAAATGTATCGTCTGTGTGTAGGCAACCTTCAGAGCAATTTTTAATTAGCTTGGCTGAAACTTCCTTCTATCCAGCAGGGGTGAAAGGGTTCCTGTGGTTCCTGCCCACTTTCTTGCATTTTCCCATCTTATCATCTGCATCACGCCCACCAACCCACCAGTCTTCGAGGAACTGTGCTAAGCAGATGCCATAACACTACCTGGTTCATCTTCCAGTGAGGATGGGAGACAAGGGACGGTCCAGTGAAGAGATGCTGGACAAGGAGAAGATGCTGAATGGTAACTGATCATTCACTGTTGGTCTCAGTAGACTCTGGAGCTTTCTGGACCCAAAGTAGTATCTTATAGTCCAGCAGCACACTATGGGTGGAACCATTCCCTGGGCTGGGGCTGTTGACTAGGTAGAAAGAAGAAAGCAAGCTGAGTAAGATCAGTCATTGCTCTCTGCTTCCTGACTGTGGATGCAGCGGGTCTGGCTGCCTTAAGCTCCCACCTCCAGGACTTCCCCGCTATGATTTCTGTACCCTTGAACTATGAGCCCAAACAAGCTCTTTCTCCCTTAAACTGATTTTGTCAGGGTATTTAGCAATAGGAAAACTAAGTAATACAGGTGTGATTTGACTGAGGTCACTTAGGAAGGGACACATTCAAATCTAGTTCTTGGTCATCATATCTGAGCTTGGCTGTGGTATGTGTGGATGGAGAAGTGAGAGAAAAGAAATAGCTGTCTTATATTTTAATTCCACATAACTTTTATATCCAACAGTATGATCCTATTTTTCTGCTTTAAATGATCAGCCATCTTCTAAAGAAATTAGAAAGCTGTGCTATATTTATCTGCTGGTCATTATTTCATCATTTCTGGCAGTTTTTATTCCTCCTAGTAGAACCCAGTTTCCAGTTAGTATTCTTTCCCTTCTGCTTCAAGAATTGATCATAGGACTCCAGCCAGGGAAACAAGAAGGCTAACTGCACATCTTCACCTCTTCTTCAGATCACCCAACTTCCCTTCTCCCAGGTCCATCCTTAGGTTTGTAACAGACCTGCTATGGACACCTCTTCCTCTCTGCCTCCTTCTCCAGTGGATCACACAGATCTTCTCCTCCAGACTTCCCTCCCTCCACTCATTGCTTTACTCCAGCCCCCAACCCCAGCAGGCACTCCCTGGAAACCCAGCCAGTAAAGCAGGTAGGCTAACTGTAGGTCTTCACCTTTTTCTCTATTACTTCAAGTCTCATCCCCAGCTATGGAGCAGACCACCAGCTGTGGCCTCTCCTCCCTCTCTTCCCTGATTCCCAGGGGACTAAGCAGATCCTGGTGGAACACCCTGCTTTCCTCCATCCTGTGTACCCCCTTAGCTTCCTACTCCAGCCCAACCTCATTCCTAAGTGTCAGTTCCCAATATCTAGAAACACATTTTACCTGGCACCCTCAATGGTCACACCTATCAGGACCCCAGAAGATTATCCTACAGTCAATATACAACCACCACACTCTCCTTAGTACAGAGAGGAAACAGAAACCAAGGAACAAAATACCCATCCAACAAAGACAAGACCAGATAGCAGCTCCTAGAATTACAATCTTCCCAAACCCAGATGCCTGGATACCAGCATAAAAACAAAATCACAACAGGATAATATGTCTCAACTAGAGCCCAGCAACCTTACTATGGTAGGTCCAGAGTATTACAATATAGCTGAAGCACACACAACAAAAGATCTCAAAACAGCCTTTATGAATATGAATGGTCCTTACAGAGGAAATGAATAAAACCCTTAAAGAAATCTATGAAAACATGAACAGGGGAAGGAAATGAATAAAGTAGCTCAAGATTGAAAGTAGAAATAGAATAAATAAAGAAATATGGAAATGAAAAATTTAAGAACTCAAGCAGGAATTTTAGACACAAGCCTCACCAACAAAATACAAGAGGTGGTAGAGAGACTCTCAGGCATTAAAGACAGAATAGAAGAAGTGGACACCTTAGTCAAAGAAAATGTTAAGTCTAAGAAAACATCCAGGAATTCTGGGATACCATGAAAAGACCAAATCTAAGAATAAGAGGAATAGAGGAAGGAGAAGAAATTCAGGTCAAAGGCATAGAACCTATTTTCAACAAGATCATAAGAAGAAAATTTCTTTAATTTAAAGAATGAGATGCCTCCATACATTACAGCATCAATCTTCAGCCATTTGGCCCCATTTCTCTGACAGACATTGATTGTAGAGCAGGAATTATGAAGGACTTACCTATCCTGTCTTGGCAGAGCTAGGCTGTCGACTTAATCTGCTTCCAAGTTTTGTCCTTTTTGGACAGAAGTCTGTCTACAGTTGAAGCAAGGGATTTTTCTTGCCAAGAGAACGGCTTACCACCAATTCAATCATCTCCCACTGGAGATTCTTCGATGCTCATCTTCTACTTGGAGTAGAATAGGGGGAGCTGTCAGGAGCTGACATGTCTCGATATCAAAAAATCTTGAGTTAAGAAAACATCTTTGGGGCTGAAGAGATGGCTCAGAGGTTAAGAGCACTGGCTGTTCTTCCAAAGGTCCTGAGTTCAATTCCCAGCAACCACATGGTGGCTCACAACCATCCACAACGTGATCTGATGCCCTCTTCTGGTTACAGATGTTCATACAGATAAAGCACCCATACATAAAATAAATAAATAAATCTTTAAAAAAAAACATCTTTGAATGCCATATTCTTCAGATCTCTTGAGGTTTTTGAAGATGCCCTATCTATCTCTTATATTTAGATAAGCAAATATTGCTTGTCTCTTAGCAACTTGATTTCTGAGTAGCTTAGAAAATAACTGTGATAGACTGTCATAGTAACTAACAAAATGACACGTTTTCATGACTATTAGTTTCCGTTTCTTAATTATCCTAAACAGTTTATGTCAGTTGGTAGCGAGAGGTCAAAACTTGACATTTCATTTTAAGTATTACTATGAACAATACCTTTAAGAAGCGTTACCCCTTAAAGTCTTCTTAGAACTCAATGAAAATGAAGGCACAACATACCCAAACTTATGGGACACATTGAAAGCAGTGCTAAGAGGAAAGTTTATAGCTCTAAGTGCCTTCAAAAAGAAACTGGAGAATTCCTATACTAGCCACCTAAAAGAACACCTGAAAGAGCTAGAACAAAAAGAAGCAAACACTCCCAAGAGGAGCAGACGAGAGGAAATTATCAAACTCAGGGTTGAAATCAACAACTTAGAAACAAAAAGAACAATACAAAGAATCGACAAAACCAAGAGCTGGTTCTTTGAGAAAATCAACAAAATAGACAAGCCCTTAGCTAAACTAACTAAAAGGCAGAGGGAAAATACCCAAATCAACAAAATCAGAAATGAAAAGGGGGAAATAACAACAGACATTGAGGAAATCCAAAGAATCGTTAGGTCCTACTTCAAAAACTTGTACTCCACGAAATTGGAAAATCTAAATGAAATGGACAATTTTCTTGATAGATTCCACCTACCAAGGTTAAATCAAGAACAGGTAAACAAATTAAACAGTCCTATAACTCTCAAGGAAATAGAAGAAGTCATTAGACGTCTTCCAACCAAAAAAAGCCCAGGCCCAGATGGTTTCAGCACAGAATTCTACCAGACATTCAAAGAAGAGCTAACACCAATATTCTTCAAACTCTTCCACAACATAGAAACAGAAGGAATACTGCCAAACACATTCTATGAGGCCACAGTTACCCTGATACCTAAACCTCACAAAGACCCAACGGAGAAAGAAAATTTCAGACCAATTTCCCTTATGAACATGGATGCAAAGATACTTAATAAAATCCTTGCAAACCGGATCCAAGATCACATCAAAAGTATCATACACCATGATCAAGTAGGCTTCATCCCAGGGATGCAGGGGTGGTTCAACATTAGAAAATCCATCAATGTAATCCACCACATAAACAAGCTGAAAGAAAAGAACCACATGATCATCTCATTGGATGCTGAAAAAGCTTTTGACAAAATACAGCACCCTTTCATGATAAAAGTCTTAGAGAGATAAGGCATACAAGGACCATACTTAAAAATAATAAAAGCAATTTACAGCAAGCCAATAGCCAACATCAAACTAAATGGAGAGAAACTTAAAGCATTTCCTCTAAAATCAGGGACAAGGCAAGGCTGCCCACTCTCTCCATATCTCTTCAACATAGTACTTGAAGTTTTAGCTAGAGCAATAAGACAACTAAAAGAGATCAAGGGGATACAAATTGGAAAGGAAGAAGTCAAAGTATCCCTATTTGCAGATGATATGATAGTATACATCAGTGACCCCAAAAATTCCACCAGAGAACTTCTACAGCTGATAAACTCCTTCAGCAAGGTGGCCGGATACAAAATCAATTCAAAAAAATCAGTAGCCCTTCTTTACACAAAAGATAAATGGGCTGAGAAAGAAATAAGGGAATCAACACCCTTCACAATAGCCACAAATAATATAAAATACCTTGGGGTAACTCTAACCAAGCAAGTGAAAGACCTGTATGATAAGAACTTCAAGACCCTGAAGAAAGAAATTGAAGAAGATATCAGGAGATGGAAAGATCTCCCTTGTTCATGGATAGGTAGGATCAACATAATAAAAATGGCAATCTTACCAAAAGCAATATACAGGTTCAATGCAATTCCTATCCAAATACCAACTCAATTTTTTACAGATCTGGAAAAAACAATTCTCAACTTCATATGGAATAACAAAAGACCCAGAATAGCTAAATCAATCATGTACAATAACAGAACATCTGGAGGTATCACCATCCCGGATTTCAAGCTGTACTACAGGGCAATAGTAATAAAAACAGCATGGTACTGGTATAGAAACAGACCAGTTGACCAATGGAATCGAATTGAAGACCCAGAAATAAACCCACACATCTATGGTCACTTAATTTTTGAAAAAGAAGCCAAAAACATACAATGGAAAAAGGAAAGCATCTTCAATAAATGGTGCTGGTCTAACTGGATGTCAACATGTAGAAGAATGCAAATAGATCCATACTTATCACCCTGTACAAAACTTAAGTCTAAGTGGATCAAGGACCTCAACATAAATCCAGACACACTAACATTAATAGAAGAGAAAGTGGGAAAAAGCCTTGAAATCATTGGCACTGGTAGCAACTTCCTGAATAGAACACCAATAGCTCAGGAACTAAAACAAACAATCAATAAATGGGACCTTATAAAATTGAAAAGCTTCTGTAAGGCAAAGGACACTGTCCTTAGAACAAAACAGCAGCCTACAGAGTGGGAAAGGATCTTCACCAACCCAACATCTGACAGAGGGCTAATATCCAAAATATATAAAGAACTGAAGAAATTAAACACCAAAAAATCAAATAACCCCATCAATAAATGGGGTACAGAGCTAAACCGAGAATTCACAGAAGAGGAATCTCTAAAGGCTGAGAGGCATTTGAGGAAATGTTCAACATCTTTGGTTATCAGGGAAATGCAACTTAAAACAACTCTGAGATTCCATCTCACACCTGTCAGAATGGCTAAGATCAAAAACTGAAATGATAGCACATGCTGGCGAGGATGTGGAGAAAGGGGAACACTCCCCCATTGCTGGTGGGACTGCAAACTTGTGCAACCACTTTGGAAATCAATCTGGAGATATCTTAGAAAATTGGGAATAAATCTACCTCAAGACCCAGCCATACCCCTCTTGGGCATATATCCAAAAGATCTGAAAAGAAACCAAAAGGACATTGCCTCAACAATGTTCATAGCAGCTTTATTTGTAATAGCCAGAAACTGGAAACAACCCAGATGTCCATCAACTGAAGAATGGATAAAAAAACTGTGGTACATATACACAATGGAATACTACACAGCTATCAGAAATGAGAAAATCATGCAATTCAAAACCAAATGGATGGAACTAGAAAAGCTCATCCTAAGTGAGCTGACGCAGTCCCAGAAAGATAAACATGGTATGTATTCCCTTACAAATGGATATTAACCATACATCAGAGGATAACTATCCTACAACCCACACACCCAAATAGACAGGAACCTAGCATATCTATCCTAGGAAAAATTCTACCCACCAGTGAGTCATGGAATCTGCTGCAGGTTAGTGGAACCCCACACCCTAGATGGTGTGCCTTATCAAGCTCCAGTACGAGTGTAAGCTCTTGGGCCTCACATGATGCAAGATCTGAGGGAGTATGATATGTGAGGACACACCTCATCTGAGGAGAAGGAGAGTACCAAGTAGAGGAACAAGGAGGGAGGGAGGGAGGAAGGGAGGGAGGGAGGGAAGGAGAGAGGGAGGGAAGGAGAGATGAAGGGAGGGGCCAAGAGGGGAGGAGGGAGGAAACTATGTTCTAGAAATAAATAATACTATTTTAAGAAAAGAATTAATAAGCTTAAAAATATAATAAAAATACAATATAAAATTTTCAAACTATAATTTACCTTACTGGCATGAAAAGAAAATGGCCTTAATTTCAGATTAGAATGTTAGACTGCAGGTGGCTACAGAGATTACACAAACTTGATAGCAGCTTAAAAGTTTTTTTTGTTTTTTGGTTTTTTTTTGTAGAGGTATAGGCTATTTCCATGGTTTGGCATTAAAAAGCAGGTAACAGGTTTAAAACACTGTAAATAAATTAAAGGTGACAGCTGTTCAACCTGGTTTTACAAACCTCCAAGAGTTGAAAAAACTTAGAGCTAAGGTAAAATAATGCATGGTGTTAGCCCATGCCTTTACCTCCAGTAGAGACAGGAGGATCACTATAGAGTTAGTTGTCTTATAAATTCTAGAGTTACAAGAAACAGGGTGGTGATGGTGCACACCCTTAGTCACATCATTGGGGAAGAATACACCCTTAATTCCAACACACTAGAGACAGAAACAGGCAGATCTCAGAGCTCAAGGCCACCTGATACAAAACAAACTCTAAACAGAGAAAAACTTTGATCCAGGGGTGGAGGAGTACATCTTTAATCCCATCAGTTGGAAACCACATGTCTTTGATCCCAAAATTTAGAATGCAGAGACAGGCACATAGGATTTGGAAAGATTTAAGTTTAAAAGCTACTTACAAAAGGCAGGCTGCAATTCAAACAAATTGTCCTTTGAGATCTCAAAATATATACACTAAAGGTTTGTTTAGCTCCAAAATATCAAAATAATTTCTTCTTTAATCCGGATTGAAAGGTAATACTTTATATATTATCAAAAAACCAAATTTGCTCCAGGAAAAATATTACTTGACCCCCCCCCAAAAAAAAGGTAATTGTCCCAGAGTTAGGATTAGGGCAGGGCTCTGTTCTTATCTTTCCAGGAGATTTAAAGCATCCATTCAAGGAATCCAGGGACAACTGGACAACGGAAACCTCAGCAGAAAACAGATCAGACACCAAAGAAGACGAGTGGCCCAGATGATCCAGCCTTGCAGACTTCTTCAATAGCAGTTTCC
>CAJQZJ010009840.1:8496850-8507506 GCA_907164525.1 Lophiomys imhausi
TTAGAATGCAGAGACAGGCACATAGGATTTGGAAAGATTTAAGTTTAAAAGCTACTTACAAAAGGCAGGCTGCAATTCAAACAAATTGTCCTTTGAGATCTCAAAATATATACACTAAAGGTTTGTTTAGCTCCAAAATATCAAAATAATTTCTTCTTTAATCCGGATTGAAAGGTAATACTTTATATATTATCAAAAAACCAAATTTGCTCCAGGAAAAATATTACTTGACCCCCCCCCAAAAAAAAGGTAATTGTCCCAGAGTTAGGATTAGGGCAGGGCTCTGTTCTTATCTTTCCAGGAGATTTAAAGCATCCATTCAAGGAATCCAGGGACAACTGGACAACGGAAACCTCAGCAGAAAACAGATCAGACACCAAAGAAGACGAGTGGCCCAGATGATCCAGCCTTGCAGACTTCTTCAATAGCAGTTTCCCCAAAAGTCTATAACCACAACAACTCAAAATCGCTAAGATCGTTCAGCTCCACAGACTACTCCAGCCACATCTTCAGTAAAGTTCTGAAGATCAGCTTCTGTCTATGAACTTCGTAGGACATCTAAATAGCTGAGCACAAAGGGACTGAACATCAAATGATTCTATTAACATTTTTAACCATTTTTCCATTCTTATTTGGGCCCCAAACAGGTTTACTACGTCCCAAATCAGCAGGAAGTCATTTTAAGAGAACAACGTCCCATCCCCAGAAGGTGGGGAGGGTGTTCTTCCCCTTTGGTTATTTGATAGATAATAGAAAATTTTGTTATTTAGGGGAAAAGACTACAAGCTGTTAAATGGTCTTGTTAAATGGGTTTTGGAGGTTAGACCCAGGGACTTCTCTCTTTTGCTTTTCTGTATCCTCCTTTCTCTCCTATATAGGAGTGAACAGACTTGAGAAAAATGGGACATAGATAATAGTATAGGAAAGAACAAGAAAAAAGGACAGATTATTGAATATAGCTTTATACCTTTGTATACTGATACAAAATTAATATTATATTTGGCTAAATTGGTATTGATCATTGTATATTAATGCAAATTTAAGATTGTATAGGGCTACATCGGTATTGATCTTTGTATATTGATACAAAATTAAGATTATATTTGGCCACAATGGTATTGACCCTAGTATATTAATGTAAAATTAAGATTGTATTGGGCTACATCGGTACTGATCTTTGTATATTGATACAAAATTAAGATTATATTTGGCCACATTGGTATTGATCTTTGTATATTGATACAAAATTAAGGGTAACGCTTCTTAAAGGTATTGTTTGTAGTAATATTTAAAAATGAAATGTCAAGTTTTGACCTCTCGCTACCAACCGACATAAACTGTTTAGGATAATTAAGAAACGGAAACTAATAGTCATGAAAACGTGTCATTTTGTTAGTTACTATGACAGTCTATCACAGTTATTTTCTAAGCTACTCAGAAATCAAGTTGCTAAGAGACAAGCAACATTTGCTTATCTAAATATGAGATAGATAGGGCATCTTCAAAAACCTCAAGAGATCTGCAGAATATGGCATTCAAAGATGTTTTCTTAACTTAAGATTTTTTGATATCGAGACATGTCAGCTCCTGACAGTACCCCCTATATTACTCCAAGTAGAAGATGAGCATCGAAGAATCTCCAGTGGGAGATGATTAAATTGGTGGTAAGCCATTCTCTTGGCAAGAAAAACCACTTGCTTCAACTGTAGACAGACTTCTGTCCAAAAAGGATAAAACTTGGAAGCAGGTAAGTCGACAGCCTAGCTCTGCCAAGACAGGGTAGGTAAGTCCTTCATAATTCCTGCTCTACAACCAATGTCTGTCAGAGAAATGGGGCCAAATGGCTGAAGATTGATGCTGTAATGTATGGAGAGAAAATGGGAACTGTCCAGGCAGCCACTGGTATGTCATTTTTAGTTTTGGAAGCTGCAGGCCCTGCACTTCCTATATAATCAGATATATTTATCCCTCTCAGGTCTCTGAGGTGGTTGAAGAATAGATAGCTAGAGTCTCATAGTTAAATTTTGAGTTGTTTAGGAATCAAGAGGGTGTTCTGGATCTAAGAAGATATTTTTAAAATTATGAGGCAAGTTAGTATGAAAGCTGAGTTAGATATAGAACTTTAAACACATGGAGATGGTTAGATAGTAGAATGTTAAATTCAGGTGCCAAATACATATAGACTGGACATTGGGAATGTATGCTAAGCCATATAACTCTTATAATTGTGGCCTATTTATTTCTGTTGTTTTGTATTGTATTTATAGTTATAAGAAAAAGAACCATTTTTTGGACTGAAAGGGAGAGCTGTAGGGGGAAAAAAAGAAATGCCTTAAACTAAAAAAAAAAAAAAAAAAAGAAGGGAAGAGGATGGGGGGGTTGAGGGGGAGGAGGGTGGAAGGGTGGGACTGGAGGCGGGAGTAGGGAGGGGATTGTGATTGAGATGTAACTTGAAGAAATAAAAAATAAATAAAAAAAAAAAGAATGAGATGCCTTTCAAGATACAAGAATCACACAGAAAACCAAATAGATTGAACCAGAAAAGAAAGTCCCATCACCATATAATAACCAAAACACTAAATATACAGAACAAAGAAAGAATATTAAAGGCTACAAGGGAAAAATATCAAGTAACATATAAAGGTAGACCTATTATAATAGCACATGACTTATCAATGGAGACTCAAAAAGCCAGAAGGGTCTAGACATATGTTCTACAGATTCCAAGAGACCACAGATGCCAGCACAGACTATTATATTCAATCAAAATTTTCAATCACAAGAAAGTGGCAAAGGAGAAATAAGTGAGAAAACAAGAAATTCCATTATAAAAACAAATAAAGCACAATCTGTCTAGAAATCCAGTCCTCTAGGTGCTAGGAGGAAAACTCTACCCTAAAGATGTTAACCACACCCAAGAAATCAAAACGAATAAGTAATTCCCAATCAGCAAATCAAAAGGGGGAACACACACACACATACACACACACACACACACACACCATCACCACAACAACATCAAAATAACAGGAATCAACAATCATTGATCATTAATATCTTTCCACATCAATGGTCTCAATTCTCCAATAAAAGGACACAGACTTAGAGAATGGATACAAAAACAGGATCCATCCTTCTGCTGCATCCAAGTAACATAATGTAATATCAAGGATAGACATCACTTCAGGGTAAAAGGATGGAAAAAGATATTCCAAGCAAATGGACTTAAGAAGAAAACTGGTGTAGCTATTTAAGTATCTGGCAAAATAGACTTCAAACCAAACCTCATCAGAAGAGATAGGGAAGAACACTACATACTCATCAAAACAAAAATCCACCAAGAGGACATTGCAATTCTTAACATCTATGCACCAAACACAAAGGCATTCAAGTTTGTAAAAGAAACACAACTACAGCTTAAATTGCATATTGACCCTCACACACTGTTAGTTAGTGGGAGACTTCAATACCCTACTCTCACCAATAGATCATCACCAGACAAAAAGTAAACAGAGAAATGGTGGAGCTAACTGATGTTTTAACCAAATGCATTTTGACCTAGCAGACCTTTACAGAACATTTTGCCCAAACACAAAATAATACACCTCTTTCTCTGTACCTCATGGAATTCTCTCCAGAACTGACCACAATACTCAGATGCAAAGCAAGTCTCAATAGATACAAGAAAATTGTAATAACTCCCTGTATCCTATCTGACCACCACAGATTAAAGCTGGATATCAACAAAAACAATAGAAAACTTAAAAACTCATGGAAACTGAACAACTCATTACTGAATGAAAATGAGTTAAGACAGAAATAAAGAAGGAAAGTAAAGACTTTCTAGAATTGAATGAAAATGAAATCACAGCATACTCAAACTTATGAGACCCAATGAAGGTTGTTCTAAGAGGCACATTCATAGCCCTAAGTGCCTATATAAAGAAACTGGAGAGATCTTATAGTAGTAACTTAACAGCATACCTGGAAGCTCTAGAACAGAAAGAACTCACATCCAAAAGGAGTAGGTGGCAAGAAATAATCAGACTCAGGGTTGAAATCAATAAAATAGAAATGGAGGACAATACAAAGAAGTAATGAAACAAAAAGTTGGTTTATTGAGAAAATCAATAATATTGACAAACCCTTGTCCAAATCAACTACAAGGTGGAGAGAGAATATCCAAATGAACACAATTATAAGTGAAAAGAAGCACATAACAAGAGACACTGAAGAATTCCAGTGAATTATATGGACATACTTTAAAAATCTGTATTCTACCCAATTGGAAAACCTAGAAGAAATGGATAATTTTCTCTATAACAGACCTACAACCCTCAGTGAAAGAGAAGTAGTCATTAAAAGTCTTCCAACCAAAACAAAACAACAACAAACTCCAACCATCCAGAGCCAGGGTATAAGTGCAGAATTCTACCAGACTTTCAAAAAAAGAGTTAATGCTAACACTCTTCAAATTATTCCACAAAATAGAAACAGAAGGAACACTGAGCAATTCATTTAAGAAATCCACAGTTACCCTGATACCCAAACCACATAAAGACACACCATAGAAAGATAATTACAGACCAATTCCCTTTATGAGCATAGTTGCAAAAATAATAAAATACTTGCAAAATGAATCTAAGAACACATCAAAAACAATCCATCATTATTAAATAGGCTTCATCCCAGAGATTCAGGGATGGTTCTACAAAAGTACATTGATAAATGTAATCCACTGTGTAAACAGACCGAAAGACAAAAACCACAGGATCATCTCATTAGATGAAGAAAAGGCCTTTGACAAAATCCAATACCCCTGCATGATAAAAGTCCTAGAGAGATTAGGGATACAAGGGACATACCTCAACCTAATACAGGCAGTTTATAGCAAGCTGATAGCCAACATTGACTTAAAATGGAGAGAAACTCAAAGCAATATCCTAAAATCAGGAACAAAAGAAGGTTTTCCATTCTCTCCATACCTGTTCTATGTAGTAATTGAAGTTTTAGCTAGAGCAGTAAGAAAACTGAAGGAGATCAAGGAGATATGAATTGGAAAGGAAGAAGTCAAAGTGTCTTTATTTGCAGGTGATATGATAGTGTGTATAAGTGTGCCTGAAATGAGCTGGTGGGGAAGGAAGGTTGAAGGGAAAGGTCTGTGTGACTGGACTCACTGCAGATGGGGCCCGGGGGAGGGGAAGCTGCAGCAAGTTGTCTGCTACAGAGCTGGGAACTGGGAGAGTGGACTTGGAGGAGAGGAGAGAGGTGAAGATCTGCAGTTAGCCTACCTGCTTCCCTGGATAGGTAGAATCTTATAGCCCACCTAGAGTAACTCATAACCTGCATATTAACAGGGTCTGCCAGTGATTGCTATGAATATCCACTTTTTAAAAAATAATTTTTATTTTATGTATATTGGTATTTTGACCGCATGTATGTCTGTGTGAGGGTGTAGGGTCCTCTGGAACAAGAGTTACAGACAGCTATGATCTGCCTTGTGGGTGCTGGGAGTTGAGTCCGGGTCCTCTGGAAGAGCAGCCAGTGCTTTTAAACACTGAGCCATCTCTCCAGTCCCGAATATCCAGTTTTGAAAAGCATTCCTTCAAAGTAGTAGATTTTGACCTTGACTATACTTTACAAACACTTGGAGAGTATTAAAAAAATGCCATAATTCTGGGCTGTACTTTGACCAATTAAATCTAGTCCCTGGAGCTGGGACCCAGGCGTCATTAGGAAAACACAACAGGTGATTCCAATTTGCAGAGAATACGTGCTTAAGGACGGATTAAAAAAATTGTTCATTAGGTCCACGTGGCATTTGGCTAATGTCTGAAACCAAACCACACTCCAGGCCTATTACATCACAGTGCCTAAGGGCCAGCAGGACGCCGGCAACTACATTGTGTCGAGCATACTGGCTCAGTGTGGATTAAGTACGGGTGCTTTGGGGCTTGGCTCAAGCCTCTGTTTCCTGGAAGCCCCTCATAAGACATCTCCCCCATCACTGATGGGCCAAGTAGCTCCCTTAGTGTTCCCACAACGCCCTGTGCACACTGTACCTTCTATCCGGTGCTCTGGCATATGACTTGTCTATTATTTTCATCAGCACCATTAGACTGGCAACTCCCATGGGCGTAGAGACTGTGTTCTATTTTCTTTTGTGTTTCTCACAGGGCCTGGAACATACAATAAACGCACCAAGAAGTTCTCATTGCCATTGCTCTTATTTTTATTTTAGCCCTAAAGTTCACCGTGGGGTGTCACGGCAGAAGTTTGACACAAAGGGAGCGTGTTCAGCGGTAGGCAGAGCAGGTGTGAAGCTGTCGCAGTGGTCTGGGTGGGAAATGATGACTGATTGAACCAGGGGGATGGTTAATGAACTCAGAGGGGAGGAGCCAGTGAGGATGAGCGACGGGAGGTAAAATGGATAGGTACATTCATTAGTTATGCTGCTGTAACAGAATAGCAGATTCCCATCATCTCGAATTTAGAGGCTCTGAGTCCAAGATCAAGGTTTGTCAGTTGGGTGGGTTCCCCACGGAGCTGTGAGGAAGAATCTGCTTTCTGCACCTCTGTTTCTTTCTGGGCGTTTAGTAGCAGTCTTTGGTGTCTCTTAGTTTATAACACTATCTTTTTTTTTAGCTTATTTTTTAACGTTTATTTATTACTTCAAGTTACATCTCCATCACAGCCCCCTTCTTCCACCTCTCCTGGTCCCACCCTCTCCCCCTTCTCCCACCTATCCTACTCCTCCAATGTGGGGTGCCCTACATATCAGCCCCCTTCAGTTCAGCAGTCTTATGAGGGCTAAGAGCTTCCTCTTGCACTGGGGGCCTACATGGCAGCTCCACTAGGGCAAAGTGTCCCGCTAACAGGTAACAAATTCCATGTTCCTGTTCCTTTTGATCTGTTGGTTGTAGGATGGTGATCCTGTACTATATGGCTAAACTCCAGTTATAAGTGAGTACATGCCATGTGCATCTTTCTGAGAGCACTTTATCTTCTTAAAGTCTTCTCCATGCATGTGTTTAAATTCTCCCACCTCTGCTCGGTGTGTATATTTAGTATGTCTGTGCAAGTGTGTATGTTGGTACAACTTGTCTGGAGGCCAACAGACAGTATCAGGTGTCTTCTTCTATCTTGGCCTGGTTTTCTGAGACAGGGTCTCTCTTTAAACCTGGAGTTCACCCGATGGTCAGACTGACTGGCCAGTGAGCCGCAGGCGTCCTCCTGCCTTCCCCTCCCAATGATGTGATAACAGGTACATGTTCCGCCTGCCTGGGGATCTAAACTCTGCTACTCACACTTGCATGGGTAGCTCTTTACGCACTAGCTATCTCCCGAGCCTCCAATTTCTCCTTTTCATAATGACACATCATGTTGGATGGCCCTGTCTCTCAGTGGAACCCTTGTCATTGATAACAATCACATTGCAGTCATTTGCAATGGCTGCTTCCAAATAAGGTTAGGTGTGGAAGTAATTGGAGAGTAGGGTTTCAACAGTACAGCCCTCAGTGTAATCAGTTGTGGACTATGCAAACAGTTTGCCTCAGGTACTTTGGTTTCATCAGTTTGGGGTTAAGCTAGATTTTGGCTATGAGATCAACACATGAGTTTTTAAGCTTTTGTCAAGAAAAAAACTCTGGGGAGGCTGAGGAAACTGGAAAGGCAAGTGTCATCAGCCAGCTGAAGAGAAATATGAGCAGAAGAAGCCCAAGATAGCCAAGGGAATGAGGTAGATGCTATTGTTCTTGGTTGTTCACTCAGTGGTGGCTGCTTTTGCTGTTCTGAGCTGATGGTCTTGCCAGCCTCAGGCCCTACAACCCCCATCCTAAGTGAGTTTTCTTCAGGACAACTGAGAAGTGGAGATTATATACATATGCACTAAAGAGCTCAGTCACTACTTGCCTTTCTTTCTTTGCAGGTGATTGTTAGAGCTGGCTTTCCTTGTTAATTGTTCTTTTGTGATTTTGTTTGTGACAACTAAATGCAGTGCAGGTTTGGTAATTAGCCACTGTAATTAGAAACACTTCCGGGTCAGGAGTGCATTTCCTCCACCTGGCTTTAGGAACTGCCACTGGCATTCCCTTGGGGGTGGCTGGACTGGGCAGCTGCACACAATTAATGGCAGAGGCGGCTTTCTGGTAATGACGACACACCTTGCATCCTGCCCTCGGAAAAGCATGGCGGGGGGTGGGGGTGGGGGTGGGACGGGGTGGGGAGGTGGGACCGCAGTTAATCACTCCCAGATCCATCTCCAGCCCTTGGGTGCATGCTTCCATGCTAGAAACTGGACACGGCTATGCAGAAAAGTCCAGTGCCTGCCAGAACAGTATTATCTCCGCCTAGGTTGTCTTCTCTGCCTCTTTTTTTTTTTTTTTTTTTTAATCTCCCAACATGGGGTTGGGAGGACTTTTAGAAGTTCTAAAGGGAAAAACAAAAAACCAAACAAACCAAAAAAAAAAAAAAAAACCAACCAAAGAAAAAACAAAAAGACAAAACTTTTTACTTGGGACACCTGTATCTCTTGTTAAGGCAAAGGCTGCATTGGGGGTGTAGTGGCACAAGGCTTTAATCCCAGACACAGAGACAAGCAGATCTCTGAGTTCAAGGCCAGCCTGTTGTACAGAGTGAGTTCCAGGACAGCCAGAGGTACGTAGTAAGATCCTATCTTGAAAACAAAAACAAAAACAAAAACAAAATCATACATATAACACACACACACACACACACAATAACACTCCCCCACACACAAAGGTTGTAGAGAAAAGAAAAACCCACCACTGTTCTCTCTACAAGTCTTCCTCTCCTGAAAAGCAAAACAAAAACCAGAAAATTCTAACCTGAAATAAACCCCACAGTAAAATCCCTGGAAAAGTGGATCTGATATCAGAGTGGAAGCAGGGAGTTGTGTTTACAATCTATTGTTACCAGAGGTTGAGCCTCTGGGAAGAAATAAAAGGGCCTTAAACTGAAACTGATTTATCCTTTTTTTTTTTTTTTTTCTGGCCAGTCTTGACTCCTTTTGTCTTCCATCTCTAACATGTGGGGTTTGGATTTCATTTAAGAGGCTTGTCCATGGGCTTGGAAAGGAGCCAAAGAAAGTTCTGTGTTGGGGTCTGTAACTATTGGCTGGACCCTAACACCCATGAGACAATAGCAGAGAAACTCAAGGTGGACTCTCTGGCCAACCCCATCAGCTGGGAGTGTCTACCCATCCCTGGTCACGCTGGGAGAGTCCCTCAGATCAGTGTGTATCATGAGGCTCATAATCACCTGTGGCTCACAGGTCTCCCCAGAGCTACTCCGAACACCCCAAATAAGTAAGCATCTATACCTCCCTTATCCCTAGGTCTCAGGACAGGGCAATCTTTGAAGGATCATCAGGGGTTCTGATATCTATTCTGAATCTTTTTAAAATTAAAAATACATCTCTCAAATGTAGAATTATCTTCCATGATATATCTATTTTTCATTTGAAGGGAAAGATGACATTTTCCCACCACCGGGTTTGTGACTAGGATTGATGGTTCCTTACAGATGGTGCCTGATGCTGTGACCTTTGGGAACAGGCATGTGTGTGGAGCTGAAAAAATAGTGGTTAACATGACACACTTGAGGAACACAAGAAACTGAGTTGTCATGGGAATGAGATGCAGCTGTAAGAAGAGTTCAAGAACTGCCTCGTGTTTCTGGGTGATAGTGTTTGGTGAAGCCCTTGTTCTTTCCACCCTAGCCCTCTGGTACTGTGGTGCTGAGGCATGGTGGAGCTGTGCTGGACAACCTGAGTTCACAGTGGGGACTTAACCTCTGCCTTTCTCCCTTCATTCCTTGAGTTTTCCAACATGAGTCTTGAAGTTGAAGAACCAGCAAGACCAGTGAGTGTGAAGACCAGGTGCAGCGGGCTCCTGACATTAGCTTGTCAAAGGAATCTTAATGTCTCATGGTAATTAGAGTCCCCAGCAGCAAGGGTGGTGGTGGCCAGGTGGATGGCTATGGATTCAGGATGAGCAACTTGTCTGTGGTGTGTATGTTAGTGCTTCCAGACAAGAGTCCTTTTGGTTTCCACTCTGCCTTGCTGTGAGATTTCCTCTGTGTTAGGCTGTGTTAGGCTGGGTTCTCTACTGGATCAGGACTGATAGATTGTATGTATATTGTAAAGGATACTTATTAAAGTGGCTTACAACCTATTGAGACTGGGTGGTCCAGTAATGGCCAGTTGCATGCTGGAAAGGCTGAGAACCCAGTAGGTGCTAGCTAGGTCTAGGAAGCTGGACACTGCAGCAGTCTCAGTGTAGTCCTGAAGGCCTGGAAAATTCCCAGAGATACTCTGATCATCAGTCTATGCTGAAAGGAGAAGCTGTATTCTGATGCCACTGACGGATGTTAACAGCCACAGAGGAAGCCAAGGCAGTCAGGCAAGCAAGCAGGGCTGACTTCCCAGTCCTCTTTAAAGCTGTGTTACTGCCAACTCTGGAGGAAAGTCTGGAGGAGGGAAGCCTCATTTAACCCTTCCTCAGGATCCACCCAGGGGTGGATCTTAGTCGATTCAATATACAATCAAATTAGCAATCAAGATTAACACACACAATATGGCAATGTGAAGGTGTGTGTGTGTGTGTGTGTGTGTGTGTGTGTGTGTGTGTGTGTGTG
>CAJQZJ010009840.1:8510308-8526465 GCA_907164525.1 Lophiomys imhausi
AGAGAGAGAGAGAGAGAGAGAGAGAGAGAGAGAGAGAGAGAGAGAGACATGGCTCCGTATTTTAACTTTAATCTCACCTCAGGACCCCAAAGTAGACTAGAGGGGAGGTCACTATATCTCTCTGTCTCATTTTCCTAATGTAGCAGCATTGAGTAAATTTCATTTTTCTGGTTTTTACTAGTCAGTCATCTGGTAAACTTTTTAAACTGTTTTCCCAAGGACAAGAGGAAAGGCTAAAAAGTGGATGGTTGACCATGTCACCAAAAGAGATTTCCTACATAGATTCATGTTGATGGTAGATATATTTTAAATAGGGATGTGGAGTGAGTGAAAAGAGCAGGGAAGGAGACAGCTGGGAGTCTTGGATGAGACTAAGAAAGGTAGATGATATGGTATCTTAGTTAGGGTTCCTATTGCTGTGAAAAGACACCATGACCACAACAACTCTTACAGAGGAAAGCATTTAATTGGGGATGGTTTCAGAGATTTAGTGCATTATTATCATGGTGGGAAGCATGGCAGCATGCAGGCCTGAGGAAGGAGCTAAGAGTTCTACATCTTGATCTGCAGGCAGCAGGAAAGAGATTATCCCACACTGGGAGTAGCTTGAGCATATATGAGACCTCAAGGCCCACCCACACTGTGACACACTTCCTCCAATAAGGCTACATCTACTCCATCAAAGCCACACCTCCTAATAGTGCCACTCCCCATGGGACAAGCACTCAAACACATGAGTTTCAAAGGGGCCATTCCTATTCAAACCACCACATATTGTTTGAATATGGAATACCCTCCAAAGACTCATACATTGAGTGCATGTCTCTTGTCCAGCTATATTTCAAGATCACAAGGGCATTCTATAGTCCCAATGTTGCCTCTGTTGCAGTCACAAACAAAGCAGCTACTGCAGCAGCTATCTGTCAAAGTGCTCACTGCCCCCAATAAGTACAGTCCCTGAGCAGCATGCAGCAAAAGCTTTAAGCTGCACCACCAGAGCGGTCAGCGCCCCCTTTCCCACCCTAGCCTGTGTCGCTGGAGCAGACAAATGGCATCTCCTTTGGCCACCTGTCAGAATGGTGCTGCCAACTTGGGATCTGTCCTGCCTCAGCCTACTGCCAACTCAGGAGCTGTCCACAAAGGCAGCATCTCCTCTCCAGTTTCTATCAGTTATTCATGCTGGAGGGAAAAGAGTTCCCTGCCATGGACTCCCTCTGTAATCTTGGTAATCTTTGTAAACACTCAAGGCAGGAAAGTGGCCAGAACCCTGCCCGAGGAACTCCAGTAGCCCAGTCCTTCCCCCACTTCCCCAGACCTCTCTGCCAAAGCATTTCCAGCCTCTGTAACGGTCACAAAGGTCATCTCCAGCCCTTCAAGAGGACTCATTCCAGATTATGTTAATTTGA
The DNA here is from genome assembly GCA_907164525.1 of Lophiomys imhausi. Lineage (NCBI taxonomy): Eukaryota > Metazoa > Chordata > Mammalia > Rodentia > Muridae > Lophiomys > Lophiomys imhausi. The sequence goes on from CAJQZJ010009840.1 coordinate 8,511,715, forward strand.
GGTGAAAAGTCTGAACAAAACAAACAAACAAAAAACCAAAGCAAAACAAAAAACCACCAATCCCTGAGCTCTCCAAGACCAGGACTTGAAATTCCACCAATCCTCACTCTGGAAATCCCTTCCATAGAAAGCTCTGCCCCTTAAAAATCCTATATAAGCTCTTCACTTTGTTCAATTCCCTGCTGTCCTCTCCCAGGAGCAGGGGTAGTCACACCCTGGATTTATCCCTCCACACCCTGGACTCTCCAATAAATCTTAGAGATTTGCTGCCTGCTTAGACTCTTTCATCTGAAGAAGCCAAGAAGCCAAGAAGCAATGAACAGAAGAAGCGAAGAAGGAGGAGGGCTCCTGGGCTCCAGAGCTTAGCTAGGGTTTGGGAAACCCACCCGTGTGAGCTGCAAGTTCCTCTGCTGAGGAGGTCTCCTCTCAGAGCTGTGTGGTACCTGGGCTCCTATGCCCAGGATGCTCTTCCATTGGGACACTGTCCCACCTAAAAGAGTTGTGTTGTTCCTGGGCTCCTGAGTCCTAGGATACCTTTCTCAGAGCTGTAGCAATTTCACTGAGGATACCTTCTTCCCTCAGAGCTGTGTGGTTTCTGGGCTCATGAGTCCCAGAGTACCTTCCCATCTGAGCAGGCCTAATACTAACACTTTCACCTGACCAATCTATCTAGTGACAGATTCATGGTTGAATGGACTGAGGATGTAATAAAGACTATAGAAGGTAGATATTTTTAAAAAATAATTTATTTTTATCATTATTTATTTCATATGTATTGGATTGGTGTTTGCCTGGATGTGTGTCTGTGTGAGGATGTCAGATCCCCTGGAACTGGAGTTACAGACAGTTGTAAGCTATGGTGTGGGTGCTGGGAATTGAACCCAGGTCCTCTGGAAAAACAGCCAGTGCTCTTAAGTGCTGAGCCAAGAACGTACATGGAGGAAGTAGATCCCATCCCTGGGAGGCTATGTCTTTCTCTTTGACCTGTTCCCTCCCTCTCTCTGCATCCTGAGGACCATGAATTAAGCCACTTTACTCTATGACATGTTCTAGCAATGGAGGCAGGTAGTCATGGACTAACCCTCTGAAACCATGAGTTAAGATCAACCTTTACCTTTTAGGTGGATTTTCCTCTTGTGAATATTAAATAAAGAGTGAGGGTGAGAGGGATGTCTTTAAAATGAGGAGGAAGTATGCAGATGGTCAGCATTCTGAACCTTGGAGTGTGAGCACTCTGATGAGACAAGATACCCCCTCTGTGCTTCAAAATCTCAATTCTTCTTCTGCAAAGAGAGAGATTAAGACCTCCCCTTGCCCCATTTTGCTTGTTTGTTTGTTTTTTAAAACTTATCTATAAATTAATCTTCTGTTACTTCCCTTATCTGTAGGGATGTGCTTTTCTGGACCACAAGGTGATTAGATATTGATCTGGACAAAAACAGAGACGTAGTGTCCATTTCAACTCTGCAGTCCATCCTTGCCCTCTTCGATACAGCACCCCTATCCCATTTTCTTAAAACCAACTTAATTAAAAGTGCCATGTATGGCTTATTAAATTTCATCTGAAGAAGAAATGGTAACAAGAGCAGTTTCTTGATACAATAACCAAACAAGCTATTTGGATACCAGGTTCAGGGAGAAATGAAAATAACTGTTTAAGTATCAGTTAATGAGAACACTGTTTTGCCAGTGCAGTGTTGGAGGAGGCTGTGTCTTTATCTGATGGTGGAAGAACTTAAGATTTGCTTAAAGCGTCTGTGCAAGTGACAGCATGAGGAGTCCTATGTGTTTCACTTGAGCAGCTGCCGATCTTTGCAAGCAGGAAGCTGCAATACCAGATCGATTCCAGAGAGTGATAAGCATGCACCTCCTGTTATTGCTCTTTGTGTAGTGAAGACAGTGTTTTATCTGCTGATTGTAGAGGAGGGGAAATCACTGAAATTTTGTTCCATTCTAGAGAAGAACATTCTTGTTTAGTCTTAAGAGAGAAAAAAGGGAAGCCAGACTATCTCTCCCTACCCACTGGACAAGGGCAAGGGGGGTAGCAGCAGCAGCCAACAATCTTTGCTGCCCTAGGGAAGTCAGCCTTACAGCCAGTGATGATCACATCACCAAGCATACTCTTCTGTTCCAGAGCCTCTCCACTTTGACACTACTGACATTTTAGGCTGAAAAATTATTTCCTGTAGGGCTGGGAAGAAGGCTCAATTAGTAAAGTACTTGTCCCACAAGCATGTGTTGAGTTTGGATTTACTGTATCCATAAGCAAAGTGCCAGGAATAGTGGCACATGCTTTTAATCTCAGATCTGAGGAGGAGAGTCAGTAGGTTAGTCAATCTAATTGAATTGGTGAGCTCCACGTTCAGTGAGAGACCCTGCCTTAAAAACTGTGGTGGAGAGGGTGACGGAGGAAGGCACCTGCCATTGACCTCTGGTCTCCACATGAACATGCAATGCACACACACACACACACACACACACACACACACACTCATATACATACACACGCACACACTCATACACACACACACATACTCACGCAAACACGCGCACTCACACACACACCCAAATGCACACCTACACATGAGCACATACCTTTACCCTCCACAAAAACAGGTGATTCTTGCTGGCGGGACCTTCTTGTGTGTTGCAGGACATTCATCAGCATTGTTGGCCTCTGTCCTTGAAGATGATAGAAACAACTCACTCCCAGTGATGACGATCAAAAATGTCTCCAGGTGTGGCCATGTTTGCTTGAGGAGGTGGTTACTTTAAAAAAGTTCAGGATAAATATATGAGACACATAATTAAATTTCTTTCTTGTATCACATTATAAAAGCAAATGACGGGGGGCCAAGATGGCGGCGAACTGCACGGACGCATTTTGAATGTGGGAGAGAAGAGCCATAGAGAACACAGAGTTGTGGGACACTGTGCAAAAACCGGAGGGTCTGGCCCCTCCGGGAACACGCACAGCTACCAAGGGACTGTTAAAAGTCCCAGGGCAAGGCTCTCCCCCATCTCTCGCAGACACGGAAGCCACTAAATCTGGGATTCGGGAACTCCCATTTGGAGAGGTGCCTGGTAAGATCGATCCCAACACACAGCAGGCAGAATCAAAGGCCACATGGCGATTGCCCACTAGCCAACTGGGCTTCCCATACCTCAGGAAGACCTTATAACTATTTAGGAAATTTTGCAGAATAGTTGAAGTCTTGTGGTTTTTTTTTTTTTTTTTTTCGAGACGAAAAAGGGCGCTCAGCGGGTGATCCGCAGCCGCTCGAGCCAGAGCGGAAGGTGGGCGGGCAGAGCAGTTGGGGAGGGAAGCAGATGCTGGCGGGAGGGGCCGAAGCTCCGCCCACCCATGGCAAAGCAGCTAGGGCGGGAGGCTGGCTCTGACGGTGGGAGGGACCGAAGCTCTGCCCACCCACGGCAAAGCAGCTAGGGCGGGAGGCTGGCTCTGGCGGTGGGAGGGGCCGAAGCTCCGCCCACCCACGGCAAAGCACCTAGGGAAGGAGGCCGGCTCTGACTGCGGGAGGGGCCGAAGCTCTGCCCACCCATGGCAAAGCAGCTAGGGCGGGAGGCTGGTTCAGAAGGTGGGAGGGGCCGAAATTTCACCTACCCAAGGCGGAGCAGATAGGGAGGGAAGCAGCCAGGCCTGTGGCGGAGAAGTCTGGTGGGTAACCAGAAGCCAGGGGACCATAGCTGTATTCGGGTAAACCCAGACACATTAGGTGTGGAGCCGGGTCCTGTCAGCCTCTGTGACGACAAACAAAGCCCACAAAATCTGTGCCTGGGCAAACAGGTCCATACCATTAGAACCATTGAAGGCTGATCACTCAGTGTGCAAAATAGAGAAGTCTGAACTGGGAGCAGTGTAACAATCCCGGACCATTACTCACTCACTACCTGGGAATAGGCTGCACTAGCTCACAACGATTCAGGCTATTAAAACCACAGTGACCCTGAGATCACCCTGTAAGCAAGGACAGATAGCCAAGCAATTCGACTCCTTCACCAAAGCATCCCCTGTGGATCCAAACACAGAAAATGACAAGAACAGACAGCTAAACACACACACATGGCCAAAGGTACAAGAAAAAATAGAAATCAAGAAAATATGACTCCAAAAAAGCAGAATTATCCTAGCTCATCCAATTCGGATGACCTCACACCAACAGTAACACATGAAAACGATGACAATTCTGCATTATGGAAAGTGATAGAGTCCCTTCAAGAAGAACGTAAATCTATTAAGGTATTCAAAGAAGCCACAATTTTACAAGCCAAAACAATGAACAATACCATTAAAGAGCTCCAAGCCAAGGTGACAGAGTTTGAACAGGAAAAAGACAAAGCAATGAAAGATTTTCAGACAAAAACAAGTAAGCTGGAGAAGGAAATGTACAAAATGAACAATACCATATAAGACATGAAAATAGAAATAGAAACAATAAAGAAAACACAGTCAGAGTTAAAAGAGGAAGTGGAGAACCAAGGGAAGAGAACAGGAACTACAGATGCGAGTATCAATAATAGGATGCAAGAGATGGAAGACAGGATCTCAGGCATGGAAGATTCGATGGAAGAAATCAGTACAACATCCAAAGAAAATGAGAAGGCTAAAAAATCTCTCACCCACAACATCCAAGAAATCAAGGACTCAATGAAAAGACGGAACCTAAGAATCATAGGCATAGAGGAAAGAGAAGACTCCTGACTCCAAGGTCCAGGAAATATCTTCAACAAAGTCATAGAAGAAAACTTCCCAAACCTGAAAAAAGAGATGCCAACAAAAATCCTAGAGGCTTACAGAACACCGAACAGATTAGATCAGAAAAAAACTCCTCTCGCCACATAATAATTGAAACACCAAATGTACAGAACAAAGAAAGGATATTAAAAGCTGTAAGAGAAAAAGGCCAAGTCACATACAATGGCAGACCCATCAGAATTACACCTGACTTCCCCTCAGAAACTTTAAAAGCTAGAAGGGCCTGGACAGATATCCTACAAGTCCTGAGAGATCATAGGTGCCCAGCCAGACTACTGTACTCAGCAAAACTCTCTATCAACATAGATGGAGAAAACAAGATATTCCATGACAAAATCAAATTTAAACAATATCTCCCCACAAACCCAGCCCTACAGAAAATCCTAGAAGGAAAATTCCATCCCAGAGAAGAAAACTTCACCCAAGTAAACAAAGGGAATAGAAAACCCCTCAGCAACTAAACCAAAGGAGACACAGGACCATCACCTATACCAAACTAATGGGAAACAACAACCCCAGGTCACTAATATCCATCAACAACAATGGTCTCAACTCCCCAATAAAAAGACACAGATTTACAGAGTGGATCCGCAAGCAAGACCCGTCCCTTTGCTGCATACAAGAAACACATCTCACTACCAGAGATAGTCACTACCTCAGAGTAAAGGGCTGGGAAAAGGTTTTCCAAGCAAATGGACCCAGAAAGCAAGCTGGAGTAGCCATCCTAATATCAAACAAAACAGACTTCCAACTGAAGTTAATGAAAAAAGACAAAGAAGGGCATTATATACTCCTTAAAGGGAATATTCATCAAGAGGAAATCTCAATACTGAACATCTATGCCCCAAATACAAAGGCACCTACTTTTGTAAAAGAAAGACTTCTAAAATTTAAATCGCACATCGATCACAACACATTAGTAGTGGGAGACTTCAACACCCCACTCACAACAATGGACAGATCATCAAGACTGAGGCCAAACAGAGAAATATTGAGTCTAACAAAGTTCATGAAACAAATGGACCTAACAGACATCTACAGAACGTTTCACCCAAACACAAAGGAATACACCTTTTTCTCAGCACCCCACGGAACCTTCTCCAAAATCGACCATATAGTTGGACACAAAGACAGCCTCAACAGATACAAGAAAATTGAAATAACCCCTTGTATCTTATCAGACCACCACGGAATAAAGCTGGTCTTCAACAGCAAAAGAATCAACAGAAAGCCTACACACACATGGAAATTGAACAGCTCCTTAGTGGATGACCACTGGGTCAGGGAAGAAATAAAGAAGGAAATCAAAGAATTCTTAAAATCCAACGACAATGAAGACACAACATACCCAAACCTATGGGATACAATAAAAGCTGTGCTACGAGGAAGTTCATAGCACTAAGTGCATTCAAAAAGAAAATTGTGACAGCTCATATTAGTGAATTAACAGCTAAGCTGGGTGAATTGGAAAAAAAAAGAAGCAAACACGCCCAAGAGGAGCAGAAGGCAGGAAATCATCAAACTTAGGGCTGAAATCAACAACTTAGAATCAAAAAGAACTATACAAAGAATCAATGAAACCAAGAGTTGGTTCTTCGAGAAAATCAACAAAATAGACAGACCCCTAGCCAAATTAACTAAAAGGCAAAGAGAAAGAACCCAAATCAACAAAATCAGAAATGAAAAGGGAGAAATAACAACAGACATCGAGGAGATCCAGAAAATATTCGGGTCCTACTTTAAAAATCTATACTCCACCAAATTTGAAAACCTAAGCAAAATGGACAATTTCCTCGATAAATTCCACCTACCAAAACTAAATCAAAATCAGATTAACAGCTTAAACAGCCCAATAACCCCTAAGGAAATAGAAACAGTCATTAATAATCTCCCAACCAAAAAAAGCCCAGGGCCAGATGGCTTTAGCACGGAATTCTACCGGACTTTCAAAGAGGAGCTAACACCATTACTCTTCAAACTCTACCACCACATAGAAACAGAAAGAACACTGCCAAACTCATTCTATGAGGCCACTGTCATTCTGATTCCTAAACCAACAAAGACCCAACAAAGAAAGAGAACTTCAGACCAGTCTCCCTCATGAACATAGATGCAAAGATACTTAATAAAATACTAGCAAACCGAATTCAAGAACACATAAAAAATATCATACATCATGATCAAGTAGGCTTCATCCCAGGAATGCAGGGATGGTTCAATATATGAAAGTCTATCAACGTCATTCACCATATGAACAAGATGAAAGAAAAAAACCACATGAAAATCTCGCTAGATGCAGAAAAAGCATTTGACAAAATCCAACACCCCTTCATGCTAAAAGTCCTAGAGAGAACGAGCACACAAGGACCATACCTAGAAATAATAAAGGCAATATACAGCAAGCCAGTAGCCAACATCAAATTAAATGGAGAGAAGCTTGAAGCATTTCCTCTAAACTCAGGGACAAGACAAGGATGTCCACTTTCACCATATCTCTTCAATATAGTACTTGAAGTTCTTGCTAGAGCAATAAGACAACTAAAGGAAATCAAAGGGATAAACATTGGAAATGAAGAAGTCAAATTATCCCTATTCGCAGATGATATGTTAGTATACATAAGCGACCCCAAAAACTCCACCAAAGAACTCCTACAGCTGATAAACAACTTCAGCAAGGTGGCTGGATACAAAATTAACTCAAAAAAATCAGAAGCCCTTCTTTATACAACAAACAAGCATACCAAAAAAGAAATAAGGGAAACAACCCCCTTCACAATAGCCACAAACAATATAAAATACCTGGGGGTAACTCTATCCAAGCAAGTAAAGGACCTATACAACAAGAACTTCAAGCCCCTGAAGAAAGAAATGGAAGAGGCCTTTAGAAGATGGAAAGATCTCCCATCCTCATGGATAGGTAGGACCAACATAATAAAAATGGCTATTCTACCAAAAGCAATATATAGATTCAATGCAATTCCTATCAAAATACCAACACAATTCTTTATAGACTTGGAAAAAGCTATACTCAACTTCATATGGAACAACAAAAAGCCCAGAATAGCTAAATCAATCCTGTACAATAAAAAATCATCTGGAGGTATCACCATCCCAGATTTCAAGCTGTACTACAGAGCAATAATGATAAAAACAGCATGGTACTGGTATAGAAACAGACCAGTGGATCAATGGAATCGAAGTGAAGACCCAAACATGGACCCACACACCTATGGCCAACTAATCTTTGACAAAGAAGCCAAAACCACACAATGGAAGAAGGACAGCATCTTCAACAAATGGTGATGGTCCAACTGGATGTCCACTTGTAAAAGAATGAAATTAGACCCATACCTATCACCTTGTACAAAACTTAATTCCAAGTGGATCAAAGACCTTAACATAAGGCCGGCCACACTAAAGTTAATTGAAGAAAAAGTAGGAGAAACCCTTGAACTCATTGGCACAGGTGACAACTTCCTGAACAGAACACCAACAGCTCAGGACCTGAGATCAACAATCAATAAATGGAGCCGGGCGGTGGTGGCGCACGCCTTTAATCCCAGCACTTGGGAGGCAGAGGCAGGCGGATCTTTGTGAGTTTGAGGCCAGCCTGGTCTACAAAGTGAGTCCAGGACAGCCAGAGATATTCAGAGAAACCCTGTCTCGAAAAACCAAAAAAAAAAAAAAGGGACCTCATGAAACTGAAAAGCTTCTGTAAGGCAAAAGACACTGTCATTCGAACAAAACGGCAGCCTACAGACTGGGAGAAAATCTTCACCAACCCCACATCTGATAGAGGACTATTATCTAAAATCTACAAAGAACTCAAGAAACTAAATGCCAAGAAACCAAATAATCCAATCAAAAAATGGGAGACGGAGCTAAATAGAGAATTCACAAAGGAGGAATCCCTAATGGCCGAGAGTCACCTGAAGAAATGCTCAACATCCTTAATCATCAGAGAAATGCAACTCAAGACGACCCTGAGATTCCATCTCACACCTGTCAGAATGGCTAAGATAAAGAGCTCAAATGACAGCACATGCTGGCGAGGGTGTGGAGAAAGGGGAACCCTCCTCTATTGCTGGTGGGAGTGCAGACTTGTGCAACCACTATGGAGGTCTGTCTGGAGATATCTTAGAAACTTTGGAATAACTTTGCCTCAGGACCCAGCCATACCACTTCTGGGTATACACCCAAAGGACACCTCACGGAGACATAAGGAAGTCTCCTCATCTATGTTCATAGCAGCCTTATTTGTAATAGCTAGAAACTGGAAACAACCCAGATGTCCCTCAACTGAAGAATGGATTAAAAAATTGTGGTACATCTATACAATGAAATATTACTCAGCTATAAGAAACAATGAAATCATGCAATTTGCAACCAAATGGATGGATCTAGAGAAGCTCATCCTGAGTGAGCTAACCCAGACTCAGAAGGATGCACATGGCATCTATTCACTTATAGTAGGATTTTAGCTATATTGTACAGGATATCTGTACTACAACCAACACACCAAAAGGAACATGGACATAAATTTCTTTTTTCTTTTCATTTCTTTTTCTTTTTCCTTTCCCTCTCTTTTTTTGTTGTTGTTCTTTGTTTTTGTGGGTTTGTGTGTCTGTTGGTTTTTTTCTTTTAGTTTCCCCCCCGTAGCAAGGAGACACCTTTCACTGACAGTACTGCCTCGTAGGCCCCCGGTGTATGAAGAGGCCCTCAGCCCTCATATGACTCCTGATCTGTGGTGAGAGACTGGTATGCAGGGACACTCCACCCCAGAGGATCAAGATGGAAGGGTCAGGGAGTAGAGCATGGGAGAGTGGGCCTGGGAAGCAGGAAAAGAGGACAATATGTCAAGGATGTAACCTGTAGCAACAAACAAATAAATTTACTAATTAAAAAAAAAAGCAGGTAACAACGTTAAAACACTGTAAATAAAATAAAGGACACAGCCGTTCAACCTGGTTTTATGAACCTCCAAGTCTCGAAAAATCGTAGAGCTAAGGTAAAATACAGGAGAAATGTGGTGTTAACCCATGCCTTTAACTTCAACAGAGACGGGAGGAGCACCATAGAGTTAGTGGACTTATAAATTCTAGAGTTACACGGAAAAGGGTGGTGAGGGTACACACCCTTAATCCCATCATTCAAGAAGAGTACACCCTTAACCCCGAACACACTAGAGACAGAAACAGGCAGATCTCAGAGCTCAAGGTCAGCCTGATACAAAACAAACTCTAAATAAAGACAAACTTCGATCCAGGAGTGGTGGAACACATCTTTAATCCCCTCAGATGGGAACCACAGGTCTCGGATCCCAATAATTAGAATGCAGAGACACACACATAGGATTTGGAAGGACCTAAGTTTAAAAGCTACTTACAAAAGGCCCACACAACACAAACAAATTGTCCTTCGAGACCTCAAAATATATGCACTAAAGCTGGTTTAGCTCCAAAATAACAAAATAATTTCTTCTTTAAACCAGATTGAAAGATAACACTTTATATATTGTCAAAAACCAAATTTGCTTCAGGAGAAATATTACCTACCCCCCTCCCCAAAAAAAAGAGGGCGATTGTCCCTGAGTGAGGATTAGGGCTGGGCTCTGTTCTTATCTTTCCAGGAGAATCAAAGCATCCATTCAAGGAACCCAGGGACAACTGGACAACGGAAACCTCAGCAGAAATCAGAATCAGACACCAAAAGAAGATGAGTGACCCAGATATTCAGCCTGACAGACTCCCTCAATAGATGTCTCCATCAAAAGCCTACAACCACAACAACTCAATATCGCTAAGACGGTTCAGCTCTACACAATGCCCCAGCCAGAAGAACCTCAGTAAAGCCTGGAAGTTCAGCTTCTGCCTACAAACTCCTTAGGACATCTAAACAGCTGAGAACAGAAGGACTGAACATAAAAGGATTGTATTAACATTTTTAACCATTTTTCCATTTTGGTTTGGGCCCCAAACAGGTTTACTAAGACCCAAATCAGCAGGAAGTCATTTTAAGAGAGCAACGTCCCATACCCAGAGGGTGGGGAGGGTGTTTCTCCGCCCCCCCTTTTTCGGTTATTTGAAGGACAACTGAAAACTCTGTTATTTAGGGGAAGAGATTACAAGTTGTTAAATGGTCCTGTTTAATGGGTTTTGGAGGTTAGACCCTGGGTATTCCTTCTTTCCCTTTTCTGTATCCTTCTTTATCTCCTATGTAGGAATGCACGGACCTGAGAAAAATCGAGACATAGACAGCACAGGAAGGATCAAGAAGAAAGGTCACATTATTGAATATGCCCTTATACCCTTGTATATTGATACAAAATTAATAGTATATTTGGCTAAAGTGGTATTGACCATTGTTTATTGTGCAAAAATAAGATTGTATTGGTCTACATCGGTATTGATATTTGTATATTGATACAAAATTAAGATTATAGTTGGCCACAATGGTATTGACCCTTGTATATGGACACAATATTAAGATTGTATTGGGCCGCATAGGCATTGATCTTTGTATATTGATACAAAATTAAGAGTATATTTAGCCACATTTGAATAGATCTTTGTATATTGATACAAAATTTAAGGTAATGCTTCCTAATGGTATCGTACCTAGAGATACTTAAAAATGAAATGTGAAGCTCTGGCCTCTTGATACCAACCGTCTTAAACTGTTTAGGATAGTTAAGAAAAACAAACTCCTAGTCATGCAAGCGTGTCACCTTGTTAGCTACTAAGACAGTCTATCACAGATATTCTCTAAGCTACTCAGTAATCAAGTTGTTAAGAGACAAGCAACATTTGCTTATCTAAATACAAGAGATAGATAGGGCATCTTCAAAAACCCCAAGAGATCTGCAGAATATGGCATTCAAAGATGTGGTCTTAAATTAAGTTTTTTTTTTTTGATATCGTGACATATCAGCTCCTGACAGCACCCCCTATTCTACTCCAAGTAGTAGAAAAGCATCGAAGAATATCCAGTGTGAGATGGTTGAATTAGTGGCAAGCCTATCTCTTGACATGTAAAAACTCCTTGCTTCAACTGCAGACAGACTGCTGTCCAAAAAGGACAAAACTTGGTAGCAGGGAAGTCAACAGCCTAGCTCTGCCAAGACAGAGTAGGTTAGTCCTTCACAATCCCTGCTCTACAATAAATGTCTGTCAGAGAAACAGGACCCAAAGGCTGAAGACTGATGCTGGAATGTATGGAGAGAAAATGGGAACTGTCCAGGTAGTCACTGGTTTGTCATTTCTTAGTATTGGAAGCTGCAGGCCCTGCACTTCCTATATAATCAGATATATTTATCCTTCTCAGCTGTCTGAGGTGGTTGAAGATTAGACAGCTTGAGTCTCATAGTTAAATTTTGATTTGTTTAGGAATCAAGAGGGCGTTCTAGATCTAAGAAGATGGTTATAATAGTGATGCAAGTTAGTATGAAAACTAAGTCAGTTATAGAACTTTAAACTGATGGAGATGGTTAGAAGGTAGAAGGTTAAAGTCAGGGGCCAAATATGTATGAACTGGACATTGGGAAGGTATACTGGGCCATTTAACTCTCATAAATGTGGCATATTTAATTCTGCTGTTTTGTATAGAATTTACTGTTATAAGAGAAAGAACCATTTGTTGGAATGAAAAGAGAAGCTGTTGGGGGGGAAGAGGGTGGAAGGGTGGGACAGGAAGAAGGAATAGGGAAGGGTTTGCGACTGAGATGTAACTTGAAAAAAAAAAAAGTACTTATAAAAAAAAAGCAAATGAAATAAATAAAAATAATATATCCTATCAAATCTAATTATTCAAGATATGACAAGCACAGCAATAATGAATATAAAATTATTGTGGTGTTTTATGGTTTCTATTTGGAAGGGTACAAACTCCTTGAAATCTAGTGGATATCATATGCCTGGAGGGTATTTCAATTCTCACTATCGACATTTCAAGTTAATAGCCATAAATAGTGAGTGAAAATCATCTTCCACAGCACAGCCATGAAGACTCACACAGGAACTAGCTTTACCCCTCCACTTCTGGTGAATAGGGCCTCTAAATTCCTTTATCTTGTTTTTGAAAGGATAGTTTGGGGGGAGGGGGTTTCTTTCTGGCTGAAAATGTCCTAATATAAGGCCATGTGGCTATTCCTGTTATTTGAGGTATTAAAAATCTCTAGTATAGAACTTTGCTAGCATTTGTTCCTTGTTATGTGAGCTTTGGCCATAGTGGCTAACAGAACTCCCTGTGTGGTCTGAAGATACTATTTCTGCTGGGATAGCAATGCTGTCCTGCACACCCGGTGATTACAGATTCAGCTTCCTGGAGTGGAGAGGGCCTTGCTCTTCTATGAGCCATGCTTGCTTGATGCAAAAAAATGAAAAAAAAAAAAAAAGTACTTTGACCATTCCTTCCTTCTAAGCGAGCCTTCTTTGCTTGTAAGCTGCTTTCATGGGCTTAGCATATTTCTTTGCAGCAAGAATTGTGGATTACAAATGTGAGATGGGTGCTGAGTTCAAGATGAATGAGTGGAATCCAGAGAACTTTCTTGACCACAATTTGGGGTTGCTGGTGGAAGGTGGAAGGACTTTAGGCAGGGTTGTTACTATCAGAAATTGACAGGGAATCCTGACATGTGATGGAGATGTGTGTTTGTAACCCCAGAGCTGGGAGGTGGAGATGAGGCGGGGAGATGCCTGGGGTTTTCTGACCAGCCAGCCTAGCTGAATTGGCAATCTCCAGGTCAACGAGAGACCCTGTCTCATAAAGGTAGACAGCTCCCAAGGAACAACACCACATATTGATTGTCCTCTAGCCTACACACACACACACACACACACACACACACACACATGCTAACACACGCATGAATACCTGTCCCTGCTCACCTCCAGAAATCAACAGAGATTTCATGAAGAAATTATTTAGGGAGTGTTTCTTTTCCTCAGAAGCAGCAGGCTTTCAGGACTGAAAACGTCTGGGCTTGCAATATGGACTTTCCCTCTAAGAACTATGGGTGTCCGAAAAATCTTAGGGCTGCACCCTCCTCTGCCTGTTACAGGTGAGAGGGCTCAAGAGTGATGACGTTAAACAACCATCCGCTTCAGGACCATGGGCTGCTCTCCTGAAAAGATTTTAGCTATTCACACAAGTTGCGATGAATAGTCCAGACATTCCATCTACCTTCCACCCAGTTTCCCCAGTGGTGACTTACAGAATCACAGCCCAGTTAGTTATTAGAAATAGAGTTAATAAAATACACTGCCAATGGCAGCCCTTACCCAACCTCCTGCCCTTTCCCTATTTCCTCATGTATTCTTTCTTTTGGGAAGTTCAGTGGAATTTCATTACATCTGCCTGACCACCACCATAAACAGGGCACACTGCTGTCTGATCGACCCAAATAAACTTCTCTGGTCCTGACTTTAAATCTCAGCACCAAGTGCTTCTTTACGATGTAACTCAGTCATTACCCTAAGTGATCCTCTGGAGAGGGCAGCGCGATGTCCTAAAGATCTATCCGTACATTTGACATATCGTCAGGGAAGAAATTTCTAAGATAAATGGTTCTTAAGGAGGTTCCAGAGTGTGTTAACTGGGCCCTGACTACACATCTAGTAGACTTCTAGACACCCCTATTCCCTGACCTGCTGAGTTAGAAATTATGCAGGTAGGGACAGCAATCTGTGTTTTAATCTTCTGAGAACAAATGGGTAAGGTAAGGCAGGACCTCATACTTCTAGCAAAAGGGGAGGCTTAGAGGTTGATCTTGCTCAATGCACAGGTCAGGAGTACAGGGAGTTGATATCCCAGTAGGTTGATGGATATTGACCCAAATTCCTGCTTTTGCTTCATTTGAGGGGCTAAGAAGTATGGCTAATGAGTCCATACAATCTGCTACATTTTAGTATGACATGTGTCCTTCCTTCCTTCCTTCCTTCCTTCCTTCCTTCCTTCCTTCCTTCCTTCCTTCCTTCCTT
>CAJQZJ010009840.1:8526997-8541574 GCA_907164525.1 Lophiomys imhausi
CACACACACACACACACACACACACACACACACACACACACACACACCTAATGTACCATCTCTCCAGCTACACCCCTAACCCAAATCTTAAAAAACAGCTCATTCATATTGTAGATGGATTTTCACAGCATTATATATACCAGGTATAAGATATATAACAGAATAAGAGTCATTCTGACCTTTGGCCACATTAAGAAGCAAAAGTTACTGTGTTTGCCAATTTCTTGCTGAGTGTTGGATTACTCTTGTCCCCTGACTCCTTGTAAGATTCTTTTTTTCAATATCTGGTTTCTCCTCTTTCCTTGCCACCTCTCCCAGATTGTCAATCAAAGCTTACATTTTTCATTGCAAATCCTTTACACTCCTCTTTTACCACTGGCATTAGATTAATTAGAGAAGTGACTCCCTCAATTTTGCTATAAATTTGATAACCTAGCCCAGAGATATGCTGTCACCTACTCTTCACTTTCCTTGAGGCTGGCAGTGTGAGGCAGGCATTCCAGGCATGCCATAGGCAGCATGCAGATGACAATCTTTCCTTCTGTGTTTGCTATAGAAACTAGAGGATAGGACAGGATCAGTCAGGGGTTTCTCTTGCTGATTTTCCTGGATGCCTGAGTATGCGTTCAATGGGGGTGATCCTGGATAGTGAGGGGTGACCAGATGCCTTCTGAGGAGCAGGGCAAGGCTGTTCTTCAATTGCCATGTTCAAGAGTATCATCTGTTTCAACCTAAGCGGTAATGACTCAGGTCATGGTAATCCCAATAAGTTTTCTTCATTTTCCCCCTAGTACATTTTATATATTTAATCATTACTTTTTAATTTATTGACTTGTTAAAAAGCAAAACAAAACAAAACAAAAACCCAAACCAAACCAAAACAAACAAACAACAAAAAAAAAAACCAAACCAAAAAAGCCCCAAACTGACAACTGAATAGTGCTTACAAACTTCTCCAGTCCTTGCTGGGGGAGGTTTTCCTATGGTCAGGGAGTCCAGGCTGTGGGTGAGGTTGTTTAATTGCAAAGACAGACCAGTACTCTGTCCTGGTTCCAAAGCATGGAAGGATGAAGGGCCTTCTCCTGGGCTTTATCCTAATTCCTTAATAAACTTTAAAAAGAGCCTTTTGTGTGTTTGTGTGAATTGGAACCCCCCCCCTCCAGCTTCCTTCTTCCTCTCTCTCCACCCTCTCCCTCTCTAGCACAGGGAGAATGGAAGGCCAACACATGCCTTTCAGGGCAGATTCTAATTTCTGAGTGTGAAGTCAGCACCGACATCCAAAGAAGCGTTATTATTTCATCCAATTTAAAGCCCTGCCTGGTGCTGAATGGGAGAGCACCTAATTTCACCTTTGGAGGCAATTGGGAAGCTTTTTGTGCTAAAAGAAAGAAGAAAAGAGGATTCTGCAGGATAATTGATTGAAAATCCCTTTAAGGTGCCAGAAAATGGCTCCCTTCCAAGAGGGAAGAATGAGGTCAAAATATATTTGTTAAAAGTGGGAGGGTGGCATGAGAGCCTTAATTATTTCTTTGGAGAGTTGTGCCTTCTAAAGATTTAAACAAAAGCTTCAAGAAGGGAGAAGCTTGGAGAAATTGCTCCCGGCTTTAGAAAAGGAGAAGTCAGAGGAAAGCAGTTACTGGCTAACAATGAAGTGTCAGCGGAGTGTGCTCTTCCAACTAGGACACCTGTGCTGGGAGGCGATCCAGGATGACTGCCTGGTGGCCTTGCCCTGGTCATTGCATGGGAAGAAATGGGAGCCTCAGGAGGTGTGGTTGTATATGAGGACACAAGTGTGGTAGGCTGGCTGGCCAGTGAGCTCCAGGAATCAGCTTGCCTCTCTTCCCCCCATTGCTGGGATCACAAGCATGTCCCACAACACCAGCCTTTATTTACCATGAGTTCTGGGGATTGAACTCATGTCCTTATGCATGCAAAGCAAGCACTTTACCAACTGAGCTGTCTCTCCCGCCCTTATCCTTATTTCTTAACTTCTACGGAAAACACTGTTTCCTTCGGAGTAGCATGCTGGCTGGGCTGCTCTCTAGTTTTAGACAGATGTGTGTGGGTAAACTCTAGTTCCCCACTCTCCAGCCTAATGCTCTTAGACACATTACTTTATCCTCACCGTCCTCGTTTGTAAAGTGGGAGACATATTATGCACCACAGATGTTGAAAACCGAATGTCGAGTGAGGAGTTGCTGAGCTCCATGCCAAATAGATGATGTTCTGTAGGCGCTGGCCCACAGCATAGCTTGCACCCTACCTGCTTGCTACAGGCAGCTGCCCGCCACACAGTGGGATCTTGCTCCTGAATGTATCCCAGTGCATCCTGGTACATTTGGGTGAAGTTCCCTGTGTTTCTCTCACCTTGAGTGGCAGTCTGATGGCAAGTGCCAAGGGCAGTCACCCTGTCATTCCCTGTCCTTTGGGACCCATGATGGACTATTTGTACATTGACTCTCCCAGTGGGAGGGTCTGGCATCACTCCTAAGACTGGCAGTCCTTGAGGGGGTTTTTATTCCAGCCTTTCATATGATTCCCTTCACATTGCAGGCAGCCTTGTCCTGAGTGCCTTGGAGGAAGCCATCCATCCAGTGCCCTAGCATTGCTGTGGACTCCCTTATGTCTGTTCCATTTTGTGCATTTATTCTGTTCTGAGATCCATCCAGGAGCTATTCCTGGTTTGACATAAATCATGTTCATGGCAGGAACTGACTGTCCAGCGTGAACCCTATCATAGTACCTTCCTCCTTCCTCTGCTTAGTTGACAAGGCTTTCTTCCAGCTGGGTCAGGACCCTGTGTGGTGTTTCTGGCCAACTCAGTTGTGGATTAGCAATGGAGAGTCAGGTTTGTGGTCTGGAGGTCAGGGGTGGGCTAGTGAATCCCTTCTCAAGAAACCAAAAAGACCCCATAGAAAAGATGACAAAGCCTGGTTGAAAACAAGTTCCCAGGAGGTAGTCAAATTAGCATATGCAAAGATTTCTTGAGGGATTTAAAGTCTGCATGACCTGAGTGGATTCTAAAGAGACATTCATCTAGGGCCATGAGCTTCTGCTAGGCTTACTGGTTGGGGAAGGGCTTCTACAATACATGAATTTTGCAGACGTTGGATCTCTGTCTCGCTTTAACAAGGAAAACAGTGTTTTTCTCTAGTAAGAGGTGGCAAGCAATAGCAACTCTTTCCTATTTTCCCAACTGTTTAGCCAACAGGGATGGGTAGGCTTCCTGGGGGATTTGCTTTTCTAGTTTGTTGGGAAGCCTTCTGTTCTAGGTCCTTTTCTGTTGCTGTGCTGAAACGTTCTGACCAAAAGCAACTTAGAAAGGGTTACATAGACATTACAATAGATTATATATTACATTACAATATATATGGCTTACATTTCCAAGCCACAGTCTGCCTTTGCGGGAAGTCAGGGTAAGAACTTGAGACAGGAACCATGGAGGGAGCTGGTTTGCTCATAGACCAGTTCTTAGCTGGCTTTCTTATGCAGTCCAGAACCACCTGTCCAGGAAACGGTGCTGCCCACAGAAGGCTTGAGAATCTCCCACAGACATGCCCGTAGGTCAGTCTGAGCTGCGCAATTCCTCTCTCAGATCACTCTAGGCTATGTTACAGTCAAAGCTACATAATTAAAAAATTATAAACAGCTTCTAGTGGGCAGGTTGGGTTTTGTAGTAACTAGGGATTGAGCATCTTGACAGAAAGATGCTGCAGTTTGATTTTGTAATTCTGTCAACTCCACCATCCATCCCACTCTTGGGTGCCTGGTATACACATTCTCAACTTCTGGTTTTATTCTTGTTGTCTAAATTGGTAGTACTCAGTTTCAGAAGCATATGTGAATACTGAGTAAAAAAAAGTTTTAATGAATACTTATATTTTGAAAAGTTTAAACCCTGTATGCAATATATTTTGATCTTATCCACTCACCCACTACCTCCCTTCAACGACCCTTCCAGGGCTCACTAATCTGCATCCGAGTGACTTTATGTCTTCTTTTAAAATTCTTGTTACTATTAACAGCCCTGAGTCTAGTCAGTGTTGACCACATGCACATGGGTGTGGGGACATCAGCTGAGGAAAAGGGAAACCTACCAGTGGCTACATTCCCAAAGAGAAGTGATTCTTCCTCCCCTAGTAGCCACTGACTCCCTATAGCTCCTCGGTTAGGGGTAGAGCCTCGGGAACTGCTCCTACACCCATGCAGTACTTTTGACTGGCTTCATCTTGTACGGGTCTTATGCAAGCAGGCACAGCTGCTGTGCATTGATGTGTTTCTCAGCATGTCATGCTGAAGAGTCATTTCACAACTCTTCTCTCCAGCCTCCACCCCTTACGTTATGTTTGCTGACCCTTCCATGATGTTCCTTGAACCTTGGACAGTGGGAGATTGTGTAAATGACCCATCTTATCCCTGAGCACAGGAGTCACTTGGTCTAAACACTCTCAGTTTCCAGTCTCTGCATTAATCAATACTCACTGGCCAAAGAAGTTTTCTGACATTTAGAACAGCATAAATCTGTGGTATACACATAAAGTGGTATGACGACATGACCATTGTTCCTGACCAAGGAACACTTTCAGTAGCTTCTCCCCTGGGGCTATAATCTCCCGTCATGGACTTTCAAGAAGGCTTATAGCACCAGACATAGAAAACAGAATTTTCCTAATTAGAGACATTTCTAACTTGTGAGTTTTTTGTGCTAGGAAATGCAGGCTGTGCTAACTGAGGTGGAGCCCCTACAGTCTTAGAGGGCTGACCCAAAAAGCCGGGCGGTGGTGGCTCACGCCTTTAATCCCAGCACTTGGGAGGCAGAGGCAGGCGGATCTTTGTGAGTTCGAGGCCAGCCTGGTCTACAAAGTGAGTCCAGGACAGCCAGGGTTACACAGAGAAACCCTGTCTCAAAAAACCAAAAAAAAAAAAAAAAAAAAGAAGGCTGACCCAATTGTGAGGTGGATTCCTAAACCTGGCTCCTCCTTCAGTCACCATGGCAGCCTGTAGGTAACATGTCTACTTCTAGTCTGTCAGACCTATTCAGAGTTGAGGTCTACAAAGATGGCCTGGGAGTTTGCATTGTTCTAACCTTCCCCAAGTAAGTTTCCTAGGACATTTTGCTCTAAGCTACCTTTTCCTCTAAGAGAATAATGATGACAATTTTTAAGTGAAACCACTCTTTGGCGGAGGTCTCTATGATGTTCATCTCTGGAGATGCCCTTGTTGGGTATACCTTTCTTGGTTCTCTCTGGGGTTTCTGTAGGGTGTGCAAGATTCCTGCATCCTCCTCCCTATCTCTTTGATCTCTCTTCATTTTACCGTTTCCTTCCTTTTTCTTTGTCTCTTCTCCACCTCCCCACCCCCTGCAGGTTTAAGAGTTATGGCTTGGGCTGGAGAGATGGCTCAGAGGTTAAGAGCACTGGCTGTTCTTCCAAAGGTCCTGAGTTCAATTCCCAGCAACCACATGGTGGCTCACAACCATCTACATTGAGATCTGGTGCCCGGGCACATATGTAGAGCAAATACTGTATACATAATAAATAAATAAATGTTTACAAAAAAAGAGTTATGGCTTGACTCCATTCCCTAAAAACTCGTATGTTGGAAGCTTGATCACCAGTGTGGTGATCTGAGGAGTGTTGGAACTCTTTATAGGTGAAACTGATTGAGAGGTAGTTATATCACTGGGGGCATGCCATTGGAAGGAAGGATGTGGTTTTCAGGGGCTCACAAGGTCTGACCTCTATAAAGACAGCTGGTCGGTATCTTGGATTAATGCAGGAACCACATAATGAGAATGGTCTCTGAGCTGGACAGAACTGGGCTTTCAGCGAAGATTCTCAGGGAAGTCCTGGTGGTAGGAATGTGAGGTGGCCGCTCACCGTGTGTCTGCAGTCAGGAAGCAGGCAGAGGTGAGTGCTGGTGCTCAGCACATTTTCTTGTGTGTGTGTGTAAACTTTGTACGAGCTCTCGAATCTGTGAATGGGTACAGAGTCTATAGGAACATGTCCTTTTCTATTGCTTTCCGTCTTATTCTCTTTAGACAGGGTCTCTCATTGACACTGAGATTTGCTGGTTTTTTTTTTTTTCCTCCAGGTCAGTAGCTAGCACACTCTAGCAATCTTTCAGTCTCCTATCCCGAGTGCTGGAGTTACAGGTGTGGTTGAAGGTATGTTTAGTTTTTTCTGTGGGTGATTTGGGGTGGGGATCTGAACTCAAACCCCTGTGCTTCTGCAGCAAGCCCTCTTACTCACTGAGCCATCTCCCAGGCCCATCTCCCTCGCCCCACTTTCTCCCCTCTTTCTTCTTTTGGAATTGTAGACACCTGGACTTTTGATGCTGCTGCACATATTTAGGGCGAGTCTTCTCACTTTAGTTAACTTGGAATGTAAGTCCTTCACAGACTCTAGACTCTGTCAAGTAGACAACCAATGCCAACCATTGTGGGTGGTAAAGGATATATTCTATTTGGTTCAGTGGTACACGGCACTGTATGAGGTTCCGACCTAAATGAAGCATATATTTATATGGTCACATTCTTAACCTGAAGTAAGCACGAATAACAGAAGTAGTTTAGCAATTTGCCTCTAAAATAATATGCAGCTCTCCCTAAGAATTGAGGAGAAATGGTCTTCATGACCATGGAGGACAGCAAAATCCTTGGTTGCCAAGTCATTCATCTTCAGTGTCATAGTCTTTGCTGATAGATCATGCATTCTATGTATTTTAAATGATCTCAAGATTATTTATAATACCTAATATGGTATAAATGCTATATGTAAATACTTGCTATACTGTGGTGCTTTGGAAAGAACGACAAGAAAATCTGTATTGGTTTTATATAGAGGTAATAATAGAAAGGCTAGAAGAAAACGATGTTTTAATAGAAGCTGGAGAGGGACTGAGGACCTACTTAACGGGCGCTTATAGCAGCATGTGCCCGAATGTCAAAGTATTTATTTGGATTCAGTGTAGCGTTCCCAGTGTCATGATGGACCTGTGGGATCTGGGGCCAGAAGTTCATTCCATCATGATTCTGGTTCCCAGGCAGAAAGTCATAGATGATCCACAACATTATTTATTAGGAAGTCATGGCATTTTCAGTTGTCTCAGGGTCACTTGTACCTTGGCCTTGGCAGTCACCTGCCAAGGTGTCTTCCTTTAGGGATGAGGTTGGAACCCAAGCTTCCTGACTATTTCCTGATGAAAGAGCATTTTTTGCAGAACTCTTTGCCCACTGCTCCAGAACTCAGGGAGACTCTTTCCCATTCAACATGCCAATTTGCTAAGAAATCTTTTTTTTTTCCTCCCACTTTTAATTTCAGTGACTGATGTATTTGTTCTCTTCAGGGGTCTGATCTTTGTGCGTTTTCCAGTTATGTGAGATCATGCTGCCAATTTACCATGATGAAGTCCAGCAATATGACAGTAAGCTAACCTGGGCAGCCCCCTTAAGGGCCAGGGCATGGCTTTTATTAGCATTTTTGAAATACTGAGGGGAGTTGTGAACATTCTCCTCTTTGAGAAGCTTTGAGGCCTCAGACTAGCAGGGTGGGAATGAGCCCTTCAACTCTCTTTGAAGCTGTTCTGCTGTGTGGTCTGAGTGAGGGAGAGAGCCAAGCTGGAAGAGGCATCTGTGTGCCCCTTGTGGGGCCTGCCCTGGTGGGGTGCATTCCTGTCATACACGTGGTGTCACCACAGTATGTAGGGGGGAGGTTAGTACATTTCAGACCTTGGGCTTGAACTCACTTGGGTGAGGGCACTGTGGCCACTTTTTCCCACAGAGATACCAACAACATTGTTCCTTCTCTTTCGGGGATAGTGGAACCACTGGGAAGCAGAGATGGAGGAGGGGAGCATAGGAAAAATGAGGCAGCAAGATGCAGCATGTGAGAGCCAAGCTTAGGGCATCGCCAGGGAGCAAAAGAAAGGTGTTCCCTGAGAGAAAGGAGGATAATTGGAAACCATTGAGCAACGAAACTCACAAATGGAAGGGAGAGCTGGAGGGAAATGGGGGAGGGGGAAGGGGGAGGAGATGAATGAGCAAGCCAGTGTTCTGGGTCACCTTCTTGTGTTTGCTTAAAGTGACTGGACCTTTTCTTTCATCTCTTCCGTTTCCCTCCTCTCCCCTCTCCCATTAAAAAAAAAAAAAAAGATACATAAAACTTTGCTTACTCTACTCACACAATTCTAGAACAAAAACCCATGGCTGTTTCATACTAGATTGGTGATTTATTGCAGACAATTTTAGCCACACATCCAGCCATTGTGAAATTGTTTCTGCCTCAGTGCAAGTTAGGGGGCAGTGTGCTTGTCCTCTGTAGGGCTTTTCCTCTCCTGTGTATTCCGCCAGGTCCTAAAAGGAGTAGGGTGCCTGTCAGGAGCCTAGCGGAGTAGGAATTGCTCAACCTGAGACTGTTCACAGTGCAGTGGACTGCTTGTTGGCACACAAGGAAAACAAAGAACCAGGCAGGAAGGCAGGAGCCTCTCATGCATTGCTGCCCTCTGGGCTCTGCAGAGCCTGGCAGGAGAAGAGCACAGAGCCCACGTGTTGCACCATAAAATCCCAGGAACGCTCCATCTGCACTGCAGTCCTGAGAATACCCAGCGTGACAGTGTATAAAAAATTCCTGGTTCATGCTTCTTAATACCAGTCTGCAAAAATAACAGTCCAGCTGGATGAGATCATGGGGAATGTGTGCAGGGACATATGCCGCAGGCAGAGCTGGTGCTGACTGACATTGTGAGGCTGAGGTCCTGGGACTTGGTTTGGGGAAAACAAAGAAATCAGAGGGTGCGAGGAGCTGCGAGCAGAAGCAAGAGAGTAAGGAAGAGGTTGCGTGAATCTACTTTAGCCTCATGCCCTACCATTCTGTCTTCTCCCTGGGCTCCCATCCTGGTGCCACCTCTGATGTATTTTAATGCCTCCCATACCTGCTTAGAAGTATGGCCCATAGTCTCATCTGGTACCAACACAGAAGATGCAGTAAGACATCTAGAAAACAAGGGTGATGAGTGTGCTGGGACCAGACTAAACAGCACCTCCTCTGGATATGTCTGGATCCAGATTGCTGCCTCCCTCATCTGGTTCCTCCTGATCCTCATAACTGCTCTGGGAGGGGGACATCAAGGGGTAGTTATCATGAAGGGCGACTTGATTAGCAGTGTGCTGCTGTATGTCAGAGAATAGTTACATATTTTGATTTTGTTTCTTTTTCTCTATAGTATGAGTTGGGGTGTGGAAGCCCTGTTTTCCAGAGTAGGAAGACATGCTTCAGGTAAAGTAATGATATAGACAGTATTCAACCCCAGGTCTTTCCAGTTCCAGGGCCATCGCCATTGCCATGAGTCTGCAGGATTTTCACATTAGGAGGTCACTGGCTTCATCACCGGTGAAAGCCTCCAACTGGAGAACAGGTGAATTACATCTCCATAACTCTGTTGTGATGATGTTATGGGCCCTATTCCTGCTACACTGTTTCAGACAGCTTGCTCAGGCTTAGCTCTCTCAAGCCTCAGTGAATTCTAGATAACTCTGCTCACCTTGTAGCTCATTCTTTCTCTGGCAAAGGGGAGGGGCACTTCTCTAGTAATTCCACAAAAATAGCTGGTGATATGTCTTTGTTTAAGGCTTTCCATTGGTGAAACACGAAGCTGAACTGTGATTGGTGCAAATTACAAGCCTCTTTTTCATGCTGTACTCATCATGACCTACCTCTGGCTGTATAACGTGCACTTTGAGTTCCCTAGGAGACACTTCTTATGCTACCCTCTGGTGTGACATCCTTAGGTTCAATGAAAGGTTTCTCCCTAGTGGTCTTTTCTCAAATACTTGTGACATTTATCATGAGTGGGGTGAGTAGGTAACCCAAAGAGGTGAAGGTAACAGCAGAGGTAACAGAGGCCATTGTCTCAGTGATGGCAAAGAGCTCTGCAATTGTGAGAACAGAGAATGAGCAGGTACAGGGACAGTGGAGAGAAGAACCCCCGGTGATGACGAAATGATGGAAATAGAAGGTGGCAAGAGAGGGCAGGGAGCTAAGGCAGCTGGAGGTGGGGCACTTGAGGGCTGATGGCAAAAGAAGGTTGATGGGAAGTTCCAGGGGTCTAATGAGTCATAAAGGGGTGAGGGTCCCAGCAGCCAGAGCCTAAGAGCTACAACATTAGCTGGGGGTGTGCTGGGAGTCCAGACACCAGAGGCTTTCTTGCTCTAAAGTTTAACAAATACTAGTTGCTCCTAAGAGGCTGCTCTTACCAGAGCAACAAGTCTCTAACCTGATCACCTACAGCCATTAGCCTCTGGCTTCTAAGACCAAGGGAGCTGTGAACTTTCAGGCTGAACACTCTGGCCTTTGAGAATCTGCCAGCCTGGTTGACTAGCCTTTGGGCTCAAGGGCCCAGGATAGCCTGCTGAAGAAGAACTACTCCCAGCCTATTGGAATGGAGCAAGGGCTCCAGTCAAGAGGGACCAAGGAGGCTCCTGTTCCTTTAAGATTACTGGGTGTGTTCTGGTTATAAAACAGGGCCTAGGGTCGTAATTGTCAGCAACTTAATAAATTGTGTTGAGAATTTATTTAAAAGCTCAGCGTTCTAGCTGCTGACTAGCATTGCTCCTTAAATGGGAAACCAAGATCTTTTTTTCTCTATTTTGAAAGTGGCTCTACTTAAAAAATTAAAAAAAAAATTTGTATTTTTATTGAGATATAATTCACTTCACTTGCCATTCAGTTCACTCACTGAAAATAAACGTGATATTTTCTTAGACATTCACAGAGGCACACACAATTCTCTCCACAATTTGTGAGCACTTTATTTTCTTCAATACACTTTTTTTTAAATCATAGAAAAGAAATAAACATTTCACTGAGCAAAAGATGAGGAAGTTACCTGGTTACCGCCACCCAGCATATTGTTTTATATCTGCTTTTTTAAGCTGACAGTTTCCATGTTTCTTACTTTGCAGTTTTAACAGCCCATGATATTCTCTCACACTGATGTGCAATAATTTGCTAGCCTATCCCCTTTCGTTGAACCATTAGGGTTTTTCTTTTAATCATGTTATAGTGAACATCTTTGCACATAAAGCGTATTTCCCCTGTTGGATGCATTTCTCTGGGTTGCAGTCCCAAGAGTGGGATTACTGAGCCCGAACATATTATATTTTTCTCCCCCAGCCACCATCTCACCATCTTTATTTCTGAACAGGTGATAATTAAAAAAAAATACGGCTTGGAGATTCCCTGGAACTCTTCCAGAAAACACATACACACACACCACATGGAAATTAGAAATAAAAAGTCATTTAATATTCCTAAAGTTTAGAGTCCATTATGTAAGACTGAGATAAAAAAAAAAACCCCAATCAACCAACAAAACAAAAAACAAAACAAAAAAAGCCCCTCAAAACTGTGAGGTCAAACAGCATCTTTCTCTGGAAAGCTGGGAAACATTGTCCTTTATGTGTCCCACCTGGTGGCTTAAATAACTTTACCATTGCCCTTAGAAAATTATTCCCATGGAAAATAATTCTCTTAACCTCTTGACCTTTATTGGCTGCTGTCAGCCTGGGGCAGCACTTTGTTCCCAGCTGTTCTTAAAAGCCACGTCTTCAGCAGTTAACCCATTGAAGACCCACAGGGGGAACAATGGCAGGGGGATGGGAAGGAGTTACTAAGGATTAGGAATGGGGGATGGGAGGAATTACACATCTGTACCCTGGGAGGAGTTGCGGCATCCTACCGAGGCCAAACCAGAGGGCTAAATGCAGAGGTTGAAACACTAGAGCGCCCTCAGCTTGCTCTGTTAACAGTAATGGGAAGTTTGGGAAGCTCCAAAGTTCTGCACAGGAGGGGTTGTCAGTCAAGGGCTTCTCCAGGCAGAGGCTTGGCTGGGCTGTTGTATATACTCCAAGGACTCAGCTTCTCAGAAACAAGTTTTCAACTTCAGGATGTGTGACCTTTCTTAGGTGTCACCTAAATTTATCCAAGAGCCCTTCTGGATCTGTGATATTCTGTAATAAGATGCTTTAAAGGGATTGTAAGCTACAGAAAATTCAAACCCAACTAGTTTAAATAGATTATATATCATGGGAGGGTCCAGAGTTAGTGCTGATGCATGGCAGTGCCTTTTACTGTAGCTGAGCAGACATCAGGGACCAGCATTTCTCCTCTCCACTCTCCATGCTACCTGCATTGGAAGAATGGCTCCCTATTTGGTCTCTGTGTAGCTGTGAGAGTAAGGGGAAGGGAGATGCATGCTTTGTTATACAATGCCTGGCAAGAGAAAGGGGTTCCTTCTTTCTCTTAACCTAAATCTAGACTTCCCTGTGACTGGATAAATTTCAGATCCTATGCTCATTTTTGAACCAATTACTATGCTGGGGATGTGTAGTTATGTGAAATAATGTCATGGTTTTGACTATCAGGGCCCGCTTAGAGTGCTGGAGCTGGATCCCTTCCTCCCAAAATGTACAGGGGAAGGAAAGCAGCCATGCTCCTTAGAGTTGTAGCAGCCCCTCAGATAAGCAATGCCTCTCCTTTGCTTGTACCACTTAAAGTCATTAACTGTAACAGGCTTTTCCCCATTGGAGTCATTGTCTCTGATTCCTGAAAAAAGCCTCTGTGTATGGGAATTATTGTAACAAGACAGAATGGATGGATTGGTCTACATTTGAGACTGGGAACCATAACAAGGAAGCCAAAGTCACACCAGGGCTAGTGGAGGGTGCAGAAGAGGCAGAGAGAAGTAGGTCCGTAGCCAACCAACTATAGATAAGAGGCATGACTACACATTTTCCTGAAATCTCCTCCTAGACTAGATGGGTAGAGGGTGTTTGTTGAAGAGATTTGTTAAAACATTTGGTTGCATTCCATGGCTTATGACTAGACCAAATGTGGTTAACTTAAAAAAAAAAAAGGAAGTGCATACCTGAAGCTGCAGGGCTCTGCCTGCATGACCTTTGTTTTCAAAGATGACAGCAAATGTCAAGAGTTGGAGACCACAGCTGTAATACTGAATGCTGGCTCCTGAGCATTGGTTTATGGGTTTCTAAACACAATACCCTTTATTGTCCATGCGCTTTCAGTTCTGCATATAAGTAGCCATTTCAAATACAAAACCAGACAGAGGCTACTACTGGGAGACTGAATGACAACTCTGGAATGAAGTTTTCCAGTGGGTCATGACAACTGGAGGGCTGGCCTTTAGGGTGTCTCTCATCAGTTAACTAGCCCTCCATGTCCCCCTCCCAGAGCAGTTATGAGGATCAGGAGGAGCCAGATGAGGGAGGCAGCAATCTGGATCCAGAAGTATCCAGAGGAGGTGCTGTTTAGTCTGGTCCCAGCACACTCATCACCCTTGTTTTCTAGATGTCTTACTGCATCTTCTGTGTTGGTACCAGATGGGACTATGGGCCATACTTCTAAGCAGGTATGGGAGGCATTAAAATACATCAGAGGTGGCACCAGGATGGGAGCCCAGGGAGAAGACAGAATGGTAGGGCATGAGGCAGTTAGTTGCTAGAATTATGTGAACTCGCTGACTCAGAAGTAGGAGAGGCTTGAGATAAATTCTAGAACTCCCAGAGCCTAAGGGAGCCCTTCCAGTCAGGAACTACAGGTAGAGGCCTCTGATTACAGCCAAAAGGTACAGGCATTGGAGGGCTAGCATTGGAATCCAGGTAGATGCTTCTTCTGGGCTGGAGTACCTTCATTTGTTAGGACCCATTAGCTGAGTAAGCCAGTAGATGATTGAGCTCATCTCTGTAGTCTAGAAGTCTCGGCTAAGTGCTAATTGCTGACTCCACTGTCAATAGGCATTAGGTGTGGCCTCCTGCTGGGTTATTTGCATTTTATAATGCACTCCTAAGAGACCAAAATTCTTTAGAAGACCCTTGAAAGAATGGAGCTTTAATGGCAGAGAGAGAAAGAGAGAGGTGGAGTGGGGTGGGGTGGGCTGGGAGAGAGAGTGGGGAAGCTTACTTTACAATTCATCACTTCTTAATTATAGAAATGCAAACTAATGGTTATGCAAGCCGGTCATTCTGTTAGGTACTATGACAGCCTATTATAGTTACTTGCTAAGCTAATCAGAAATAAACCTGCTAAGAGACAAGCAACATCTACTTACCCTAATATAAGAGATAGATAGGGCCTCTTCAAAAACCTCAAGAGATCTGCAGAATATGGCATTCAAAGATGTTTTCATAACTTTAGATTTTTTTATATCAAGACATATCAACTCCTGACAGCACCCCCTATTCTCCTCCAAGTAGAAGATGAGCATCGAAGAATCTCCAGTGGGAGATGATTGAATTAGTCGCAAGCCTATCTTTTGGTAGGAAAAGCCCCTTGCTCCAACTGTAGACAGAATGCTGTCCAAAAAGGACAAAACCTGGAAGCAGGTAAGTCGACAGCCTAGCTCTGCCAAGACAGGGTAGGTAAGCCTTCATAACCCCTGCTCTACAATCAATGTCTGTCAGAGAAACGGGGCCAAACGACTGAAGATCGATGCTGTAATGTATGGAGAGAAAATAGGAACTGTCCAGGCAGCCACAGGTATGTCATTTCTTAGTTTGGGAAG
>CAJQZJ010009840.1:8566574-8609792 GCA_907164525.1 Lophiomys imhausi
ATACTCTTAAAAGTGTGTTGCAAGATAGTATGAATGTTGAGTCACATATAGACCTTTAAACTCATGGAGTTGAGTAGATAGTAGAATGTTAAAGTCAGGGGCCAAATAGGTATAAACTGAACATTGGGAAGGTATACTGGGCCAATTTACTCTCATAAATGTGGCATATTTATATCTATTGTTTTGTATAATACTTACTGTTATAAGAGAAGGAACCAGCTGTTGGACTGAAAGGGGAAACTTGTGGAGGGAAGAGGGTGGAAGGGCGGGATAGGAAGGGGGAATAGGGAGGGGTTTGTTACTGAGATGTAACATGAAGGAAAAAAAATAAAGTATTTAATTAATAAAAAAAAAAAAAAGAAGTACAAAGGAGGTCTGTGGGCTGCTCCCATTCCCCATCATAAGAGCAAAGCTGCCCACGAGCCACTTGCCGTGCGCACCACTTTTAGGGCACCATGCTGAATGTTCCCTGTAGGCACGGGGGAACGACATGCCTTGGTGGGGGCAACAGCTGTGTGATATTGGCCGCTGGTTTCTGCTTTAAACTTTTTAACCACCGGTGAAGCAGGCAGGAAGACGGCGTCATGCTGCCCCTGGGGCTTGCACCTTGACTCCTTGTCTGACAAGAGGTCTTCAGGCTTTGGGTGTGCAATACTGGAGAGGAATCCCAGAGATTCTGACTACCCAACCAATTCTCCTTGCAGAGGAGAGAATTGTGGCCTGCAGAGGGGTGTGTGTGGTCTCAGGTGGTGGTATTATCAGGATGGATTACATGGCTGAACAGAAGCTGAGCCCTTCCCAAGGATAAAAGGGCCACTTAAAAGACACTATTAACAATATCACTTTTTAACTGCTTGGATTCGTTGGTAGCCAGAGCCCTTTAGGATGATATTAAAAAAATGAATATGGAAATGATTCAAAGTTTAAGCTCCAATTGTTGCTGCCATTTCCTGGTCAGCATATGAAACATTGAGTTTTCCATTTAAGTGCTCCCAGAAGAAAGGAAGCACCTAGGCAAAAGGAGCAATTTACTCCTTAAATTGTATCCTTGCAAGTCAGTCATCAGGAACTGGAGCATGCGGTTTGTTGCAAGCCAAATCTTCCCCTGCTCTCAAATGTGTGTATGCATGTATGCATATTTATATGAAAAAATTCATAGTTTTTGAGATCGCACTTGGCTCACTGTGAGTCATCTTCCAATCACATCAGGCTTTGGGGCAGCAGATCCACAGCCAGGTGGAAAAGCAATGAAATTCTATCTGAATAATATGTGCAACTTCTGAGACATTTGCTCCTATATTTTCCTTTTAAATATTATGTGTATGGGTGTTTTACCTACATGTTCATGCCTGGTGCCTGCAGAGGCCAAAAGATGGTGTCAGATCCCCTAGGACTGGAGTTACAGAGGGTTGTGAGCTACCACGTGGGTGCTGGAAATTGAAACTCTTTTGGAAAAGCAGTAAGTAATTGCTCGTAACTGCCGATCCATCTCTCTAGTCCACTCTACTTTCAAGGCAGAAAAAAAAGCTTTAAAATTGTAAAGAACTTAAAGTAAAATTGTGTTCACTGGCCGAACCATGTAGAAAAAAAACATCCAGTCTCTATTTATTTAGATGGGGTCTTACTATATATTACTGGATATCCAGTAGCTTCCTATGTAGACCAGGTTAGCCTTCAATTTATGGAGGGCTACATGCTTTTGTCTCTGGTTTTCTGGGATTAAAAGTGTAACCGCCCCATGGCTAGGCAATGCCACTTTTCCTTGGGTATCTTTTAGCACCTAGTTCTAGAGGTCTAGCGTCTTGGGATAGGGCCTTTCATGATATAGTAGAGGGACCATAGTCCTGAGCATTTTGGGTGTAGTGATTTTTAAGGCTGGCTGCTCTGGCAAAACTAGACCCCAGGCGCCTCGATTCCCCTCCTCGAGACAGTGACTCAAGAGGCTCAGGTTGGAGCTCAGCATTCGGTTTAAAGAGTCCAGGTAAATAAAGCCCACTTTCTTACAGAGGCCTGGTGCAAAATACAAGCAAAACAAATAAGGACAAGCACATACAGAGCAGGAACCCAGAACCTAGGGCTTCAGCATGGTGACTTTCCTCCGCATCCCTCCTCTGCTTCCTCTCGGCTTCCTCTGTTTTTTAATTTTTTTCCCCAATACCCAACATATCCATTTCCTGCCCATTTCCCCCAGTTCCTGACGAGCTAATGCAAACCCAGCCCTTCCCAGCTCCTACTGTTGGGCCTGCCATGTTGATCCTCCGTGCATACACTTGGACATTCCAGGGATGTTCAAGTGTGAGGGTGGGGTTTGAGGGAGCATACTGTCTTCTAAGGCAGGGGGATGACTGGGAAGAATGGTGTCTACGATTTCTGGCGGGGTGTAGGGTAGTAGTCCCTTATCTACTAGGGAACCTCCTCAGAACATACTGTCACAGGAATCAGGGTGTGGCCTGTACTTCTGGTGACAAACATCTGAGTGAAAAGAAATTGTATGTTCCTTTGGTATGGATGCTCACAGCAGGCATGGAGGAGGGAGGGTAATTTCAGTCATGATCATTTCAGCAAGGAAACAGCAGGTGGCCCAAAAGAGTCCTGTGTGTTGGAGGTATAACATAGCAGTTATGTGGTCAACTGGCCCTCAAGACCCTACCCTTGCTGTTGCAGTCCCTGGGATCTTGCACCTGCCATGTATTTAGGTACAAGAGATCAGCAAGTGTACACTGGGATATTCTTTGGGTTGTACTCGGGCTCCTTCCTCTCCAAGAGGACCTGCCAGTGATGTGGGCCAGAATTTGATCTGCTCTCATCTCTTCATAGCTGACCTTAGGAAGCAGATGAATGTGTATCACACTTCACTTCTTGGATTGTGAATGATCCTGTAGCAGCTGGACGAGGGTGTTTTTCAGGGTTGTTATAGAAAGTCAAGCACCTCAGCACATAGGTATAATAGTCAGCTTTAAGCAGCTCAAGAACATGAGTTGTCATCTGGCTTCACACCAGTTCCTGGGTGCCCATCCCCTCAGGTGTCAGTGGGGGGAACCTCTTCCTGGAATTGCCAACTTCCTTGTTGCAGCCTTCATGGCAATCCTATTTGTTGGGCAGTTTACTTGCCTGTGTGGTTCAAGAATGGCTGTGGCCCCATCTTTTCTTTTGAAATTGCTGAAGACTTGAAAAAACAATTAGCCTTAGAAGTCTATTAGAAGAAGCAAAGCTTTCTATTTAAGATGAGCTTCAATTATCCATAGAGTTCTTACCAAAGCAGATAGTGGAAAGACATTCATCAGTGGCTTTATTTCCTTATTACTGTTTGCATTGGAATGAAAACTCTTTCAAATGAAGAGTCTGTGTTGGATAAAAATTATGGGACACTTCTGAGATTAACAGCCCTAATATGGTCTGCCGAGATGCAGCGAGAGGTTTTCATCAATACTCTGCCAATATAAGTATTCTGGCTTCTGGGATGAAATTGCCTGGGCTGGGAGAGTAATTTGATCTTCGAGTAACTTTAATCAATGTGCTTCTGTTAAGCAAATATTTCCAATTTTTCGGCAGGTTTGTTTTCTGTGTAAGTTTCCTTCCTCTGCCAATATGCTGAGCTGGTACCATTAATTTCCACAGGTGGGACAGGGCTGCCAGCCTCTCAGGGTTACTTTTTTTTTTTTTTAGCATGTTAGGAACTGAAAAGGATAGAATTTCATGAGCCTTTGCAGCCAGCTGCAGAGCACCTGGGGCAACGTTTGCACCGACCAGGGTGACCACCCTCCAACAGTGAGTGCCCCCCACGTTGCTGAGGAGGGCTCAGTTGTCTGAGGGTTTTTTTGGATGCATTTTTAATTGTATTGGTTGGAACACACAGGAAAGGCTGAGAGAGGCATGAAATATCCCTGAGCCACAGATGTTCCGTCTGGACAAATTTTCAGGATTGTACTGCGCTGAAGACTCTGCTGGCAGTGAAACCCTGTCCTTTGTTACTGAATGGAAGGAAAGAAGATTAAGGCACATTGACCTGTGTCCTTTTTTGGGTCACCCAGAAACCTTTCTGAGCATCCTTTCAAGTTATAGAATCTGATGGCATCAAATCCACTCAGGAGAAGTGTTGTATTGCTGTGTTTTCAGCCCTCAGTAGATGGAGCAAATTAAAGTGTACACTTAAATTTAGATTGCAGAGAGACATCAGAAGCAAAGCTGAAGCTGCCCCACAGGTGCAGAACACAAGGCTTGTTTGTGCGCATGCACTCACTCCCATGTTGCATATCCACAGAGCAATGATTGAACTAGAGCCCAGCGGGATCCTCTGGGCTCCCTTTTTGTCATCTGTCTTCTGGTTGTTCTGCTGAGGGCAGTGACCCTCTTTCCTCAGTCTGTAATGTTTCCCACTGTTTTTATTTTTCACATCGTTAAGGTTCAGACTAAATACTGGACTCAGTGACTCCAAGGCACTTATTTCTTGTTCTTTGGGTAGTGGATGCGCATCAACTACTTTGTTTGACTGCATTTTTTTGAGCTACTTTGAGGGCAAAGACTTTGAGTTGGCTCCTGAGCTCCTGGCTCTGAATCAGGCATGTGGAACTTATCACTGATGGGTCTGGGCAGTGACTTCTAGCCTGCACCCAGCTCGAGACGGTAGCTCAATAGCTCTTCTCTGCATGTCTGTTAATGAAGTCTGTTGCAAGGGTTGTGTGCACTCCAGTTGATGGCTGTCTGGCATTTTTTCAGGAGAAAGTAGTATTTCTTTTATAGTTGTTATTTCAGGTAGTGTAGGCCTGATCCTCTTGCTTACACCTTCCAAGTTCTGGGATTACATACATGAATCATCACTCCCGTCTGGAAGCTGTGCTTCTAATCAGCTTATGTAGAGAGCCCTAAAGACTGAAGGGCAAAACAGCTATCTTATACCTTCATTTTGGACAAGGCCTAGGTTGAGAAGTTTTCCCTGGTGACAATGATAGTTACACTTTTGTGTGTCTTCTCTGTGTCGAGGACAGTGCTCAGTGCTTTTGAGAATGTACTTTGATTTCCACAGCAGACTTATGGGGTATCTATGGTAGGAGTCATACTCCACCAACAGAAACCATACCATATAGGAGACACACGTATCCAAAAGGAGGCACAGAACTGAAGTAAGGTCTACCTGGTGTCAGGGACTTTGTTACTCTGGGTTTCAGTTCAGGAGACCCTCCCCCCATCCAATATTTGCATCCCAAGGTTTTGTAACTCAAAACTTGCAGTCAAGACCAATGTTCCATACCCCATCTTTTGCATTTTCATGTGATATTTGGGCCAGAGTTTTGTACCCAGGTTAGAGAGTTTCTTTCAGGTGGTTCTCTGGTCATTTATCACTGGTGTACAAAGAATTCAAGCATGTGCAACTAGTGGAGGAGTCTAACTAAGCATGCTCAGGCTGCCATTTCTGTTGGATGAACTAGTTAGTAAGTACCCAACAGTCAAGGACTGGGTTTTTTTTTTTTTTAATATTTCTTCAAGTTACATCTCAATCATAGTCCCCTTCTACCTCCCCCTCCCAGTCCCACCCCCCGATCCTCTTCCTCTTCACCCTCCTGTTTTTTTCTTAATTTAAGGTGTATCTTTTTCTCCCCATCAGCTCCCCCTTTTAGTCCAATAAAAGGCTCTTTTTCTTGTATTGTATATTGACAATATACAATATAAAACAGTAAGAACAATTAGGCCACAGTTATGAAAATTATAAAGTATAACATACATTCCTAATGTCCAGTCCATATGTATTTGACAACTGATGTTAATATTGTATTATCTATCTCGATGAGTTTAAAGTTTTATACCTAACTCAGTTTCCATCCTAACTTGCATTACCAACTTAAAAACATCTTCTTAGACCCAGAACATCCTTTTAATTCCTAAACAACTTAAACCTTAACTGTGAGACTATAACTATCTGGTCTTCAACCACATCAGAGACCTGAGAAGGATAAATATATCTGAATAAACAGGAAGTTCAGAGCCAGCAGCTTCCAAAACTAAGAAATGACAGACAACTGACTGCCTGGACAGTCTCCAATTTCTCTCTATAACATTGGAGCATCTATCTTCAGCCTCTTATCCCAGTGTCTCTGACAGACATTGTGAAGCAGGAATTATGAAGGACTTGCCTACCCTGTCTTGGCAGAGATAGGCTGTCAACTTACCTGCCTCTTGTCTTTCCAGGAGATTAAAAGCATCTATCTAAGGAATCCAGGGACAACTGGACAACTGAAACTTCTGAAGAAAAGGCACCAGAAACCAAAGAAGACAAGTAGCCCAGATGATTCAGCCTTTCAGACTCCTTCAATAGCTGTTTCCTCAAAAATCTAAAACCAGAACAACTCAAAATGGCTAAGATGGTTCAGCCCCACAGACTGTTCCAGCCAGGACTTAAGCCCTGAACTTTCCCACCCAAAGTTCAGCTTCTGACTGCAAACTTCTTAGGGCACTTCAATAGCTGAGCACAAAAAGACTGGACATCAATTGCTACTATTAGCTTGCTTAACCATTTTTACCCCAAAAAGGTTTCTTATTTGGGCCCCCAAACAGGTTTCCTACATCCCCAATCAGCAGGAAGTAATTTTAAGAAGGTGGGGTAGGTGACCCCCCCCTTTAGTCATTTGATGGGTTATAGATGTTTGTTGTTACTTAGGGGGATTGGTTACAAGTTGTTAAATGGTCTTGTTTAGGAGGTTAGACTCAGGGATTTCTCTTTTTCTTTTCTCTATCCTTCTTTCTCTCCTATGTAGTGGAGAAAAGGCTTGAAAAGAAAAAAAGGGGATATAGACATGATATAGGAATAATAAAGATAGATTGAATATACTCTTATATCTTTGCATATCAATACAAAATTAAGATCATATTTGACTACATGGGTATTGATCTTTGTATATTAATAAAGGCTGGTTTTTATAGTAGGCAATGCAGGACACTTTTCTATTTTTCCTAGAGTTGTTTTCCTGTTAACTTTTTTTTTTCATGATTAAACATTTTTTTTTTCTGCTGTAGATGAATAGGGATTTCTAGACAGATACTGAGATGGATTACTGTTTGTCTCTTAACATTTCCAAATTGCCAAGTAGTGCTGATACTTGTGTCTCTGACTGATTGGTTGGTATCAATGGACAATGTTTCTGGGACATAAAAGATGCCAAGTGCATGGCAAAGCACACGTTAGTAACTTCAGGGTTTGCCTCTGAATAAGACCAGGAAACATGAAGTAAGAGATGCGTAGGTGTACTCTGGAAGGCCCTACAATACTTCATCAGAATGTTTTTAACTCCTGAATCCCCTAGTGCCTCCAGAGTGAGATGCTCATGCAGAGTTTTTGGATAGAAGTGTAGTTGAGAACACCCATTTTTTCCCCCTCCTCTGTGATTTCTGCTGGTGGGTAAAATAGAGACTGTCCCAATACTGTGCCATAGCATTAGCATTTCAGAAGTCAGGAGGATAGCTGCTCCTAGGTCAGGGAGGAGCTTATTTGTGTTACTTCATGTAAGGAAACATCTTGCTTGGGGACTGAGAGAAATGTCAGCAAACATGTCTCCCTGTACTGACCCACTCCTCTCATTCTGAGACAGCCACAGGTGAGGAGATCTGAAAAGGCATAGCCTTTGTTTTTGTAGTTGGCAGGGTGACTGATTTAGTCACACGATGTGACCTGAATGATGTGCATCATGACAAACTGTTGGCATGACTGGACACAGGAGGAGGAACTCCCACCGGTGAAATGGAGAAAATGAGTGGCATTTAATTGCTGCTGCCTCAGACAACACACTCTTCACTCGTGGTGGTTGTACACTCTGTCAGCAAATATGTGTGAGCTCATCATTGCTAAGAGTAAGGAAGCATGGCTGTATGAACATCTTTCATTGCACTGCTTCATCAAGCAGCTCCTAACCTACAAAACAAGTTCAAAACAACCTAGTCCCACCATCCACTCCTCTCCTGCTCCCAGATGATAAGGATACTTTTGCAGGTAGAAGTGGAAATGTGTACTCCATGTTGAGTCAATATGGCTTTAAATCTATACTGAATGATCCCTTATCAAAAGTTCTGGTTTATTTACAGTTACAGTCTATGTCCCATGATTTCATCAAATAGCATATGATAACGTACTTTAAGAATGAAATCTCTCAGTCTTATCATTTATACTCTTGTGAGTGACTTGGCTCTTCTCATGTCTAGCCATGACAGGTGCTATTTGATTTCAAGAGACTGCCTGAAGCCTGTCTGAGATGGTCTGTGAACACACGTGGTGGGCAGTTTGGGTGTGCTGCTCAGACAGAACCCTGGAATTTGTTCTTGCCATTTGTTTTTATGGACTTCCACAGGTCAGGGCCATCCAAGGGCCCTTCCTAGAGGATTTTTTCCCAGGCTATTTGAGCTCACGATCCCCTCCCCACCCCACTCCCACCAGCCCAGGGACTGAGTGGATGCCTTCTCCCTTGCCTGATGCTTGTCAGCTGTATTTGGAGACACTTCCCTGTTACTCTAACCTCCTCCTTCCTTCTGTTATTCTAAATCCTGCAACACAACTGGCCTCAAAGTGAGCGGAAGGAACTGTGTAACACTATTAGAGGGGATAGTATGGTCTAAGTGTGAACCAAAGGGCCTTTCAAGGACTCATTTGTCTCCCACCTTCATTTGTGGGAGCTTCCCCAGGCACAGTAGCCACAAAGCTAAGATTCCCCTGGGGAATGGATTGCTGTCAGCACTAGAAGTAGGTGGCTACTCATACATGGTTACTATTGAAGGCAACTTTTCTATAAAAATGAATGGAAGCTATGACCTTATTGATTCCTGGATGCTATCAAAATATAGACAGTAATTTCTGGGGCATTTTGATGAAGCCCCTTACTCTAATAGCTGTGGGTTGTAGAATAGTTCCTAATCACTTGCTTTCAAGGAGTAAAGAAGTACCATGCTTTCTACTCAGTGTCTTATTTTTTCTTTTGATTTGGGTCAGAATGATACTATCAGAGATCCCTATGTTCTTTGATATGTCTCATTTAAATGCTAATGCTGAGTAAAAAAAGCCCCTAACTGTAATAAAAAATATGGCTAATAAGTTACTTAACAGTATTTAGATTATTGTTAATTGGTTTGGTGGCTAATCCTTAATCATCCATTATAAATGAGCACAGAGAACACATGGATTTTACCAAGCCTTGGCCTGAATTGTGCAATCCTAGCCTATCTAAGCTAGCTCTTAATTCTATTACCAAAATATGACCCCATATATACATACGTCCCCTTGGACTGCCATTTTCCACGATATGCCGATGTCCCTGGCCATGTGGAATGAGGTTCCTTTTTCTAACCCATGGTGTGTGCCTCCTTCCTGCTGCTCCTGGCTGGAATGCCTTCTTCCTGCTGCTAGCTGGAATGCTTTAATTCTCTGTCTAAAGCGCAGGCTTCCTGCTCTAATCTCAGGAAGTCCCACCTTTCTCTGTCTTTGCCCAATCTCAGGTCTTGGCATTTTATTTAACCAATCAGAGACAATGTAAGTAACAGACAGCAAGCAGGACCAATTAATTAACATTTAGAATGCTTAACACTACCCCAACACCTAACCCCCAGAAAAGGAAAGAAAACATTGTTGGACTTGTACAAACATTACACATGTAAAGCGATGACCATGCTGAAGAATACCATGAGTGAGTAACCACACTGTAGCCTCTTAGTTCATTCACAATGCTGTAACAAAGTACCCTAGGTTAAGAGTCTTATAAACAACAAAAATTTCTCATAGTTTTGGAGGTCACAGTCCAAGAGAAGGTTCCAGCTGGCCAAGTTTTGCTGACTGTCCTATTCCCCTCTTCTTGGGAAGATGTTTTTACACACAATGAGAAAGAGGAACTCTGGTGTCTTGGCCCCTTTCTTGAGCTCTAAGTCCATCTGGGAGGGCTCTATATTCTCACCCTAATCACGTCCAAAGTTCCCAACATAATGCTGTCACTCTAGAAATTGGGTTTCAACATATGAATTTTGAGAGGACTCCAAAATTCCAAAGCAGTGTGAAGTCTTCCTGAAAAATATGAACATTTTCTAGCCATTCTAGACTTAGAGCCAGATTTGGCAGTGAGCCTTAAAGCTTGCAAGACAAGCTCTGAAGGATCGGTGGCCAAGATTACATAATTTTTTAAAACACCAAATTTACCTTTTAAAGAACAAATGGTGCAGCCAGGCGTGGTGGCACACGCCTTTAATCCCAGCACTTGGGAGGCAGAGGCAGGCAGATCTCTGCGAGTTCAAGGCCAGCCTGATCTACAAAGTGAGTCCAGGACAGCCATGAATACATAGAGAAACCCTGTCTCAAAACAAAACAAAACAAAACAAAACAAAACAAAAACAAAAACAAAAAAAACCAAATGAGCAAATGATGCTAACAGATACATACACAATACCCAATTGCTAAAATGAAACTGGGAAAAAACTGCAAAAGCAAGTAAGAGAAGAAAATAGTTTATTCCAAACCAAAATTATTAGCAGTATGCTTCATGGACACATACTCAAATCACCTGTAGCAACATAAGGACAATTCTTCTGTGTCAAGATTAAAAATTTTATAGTCCCCAAAATAAGGTCATTAAACAGGCAGCCAACAAAGTGGTAGAAAGATCCTCTAAAGATTCAGGTGTGGTCTTCAGCAAGGTCAGGCACATTCTTGCAGATATCACCGCCAATGCATCCCCAGTTGTGAGGTGCCTAGGATTGAGATCTGGTCCAATAGCTATATTGTAGTCTGGGATCCCAGAAAGGGGGTGGGGGGGATCAAGACACCAAGGCATAGGAAGTGCAGCAGGTTCAAACTCAGCCTGGGCTACATCGTGAGTCCAAGCTTTTTTTTTTTTCCCACAAGAGGCTCATTTGAGGTCTGAAGACATTAACGGTGAAACCACTGAAGAGACATTTTATGCAAGAACTAACAAAATAGAGCTAGTATCACTATGTGAAGATTAGACAAAATGGACGAAGTAAAAGCTAGCCACAATAGATGAAGAAGTGCTAAGAGGGGGTGTTGTGCCCCTGGTTTGGCCCTTCTCTGTCACTTTGTTTAGTGTCTAGTAGTATCTAGGGTATAACTACACCCAGCAAGATTCATACAGTGATGCTGAATTCTAGCAAATGCGTTTGATATCCATGTAATCAAACAAGATAGACAACATTTCCATTATCCTGAGCCAAGACAGTTCAACTTCTGGTCATTGATACATTGAATATGCCTGTTGTTTACTCTGGGGAGTGGGTTGGGGCTCTTCTGTCAGCATTATAGGATGACTGACAGTAATCTTCCTTGACCTTTAGCCATTAGATGCTAGGAGCATGGCCATCAAGTCTTCAGACATGGCTACATTTCTCTATGGGAAACCAAAAACTCATCCCAAGTTGAAAACCACTGCCATAGAATGATCTTTTCTGGCCCTTGCACAAGTAACTGCCCTTTCTTTTGCTTTTAAATCTTATTTGTGTGTGTGTTTGTGACAGTGTATGTCACATGAGTGTGGGTACCCATGGAGGCCAGAAGAGGGTGACAGAGCCCCTGGAACCGCAGTTACAGGTGGTTATTAGCCACTTGAGGTGGCAGTTGGGAACTGAGCTCAGGTCCGCTGGAAGAGCAGCAAGCACTCGTAATCTCATAGCCCTTTCTCCAGCTCCAGTAGCTGCTCTTTTAATTTGTGTCTCTATCAATGAACTCCCCAGTCTGTGCTTTAAATAAATGAAGCACACAACATGCACATTCTTGTGTTTGGCACAGTGTACTCATCATAGTACTCACAAGTTGACTCTGTGGTTGCAGCAGGACCCTTCCAGCCAGCATGTCAAGGTCTGCTATCCATTCACTTTGTTTCCAATGTTTGGCTGTTGAGAACCTTCCTGGAAAACCCTTTGTACAAACATATGATTTCATTTTTCTTGGGCTAACACCCAAAGCATATGGTGAGCAAGTGTTTAAACTCTGTAAGATAATCTGCCAAACTCTTTGCCAAAATAGATATGGCAATTTGCAGTCCTACCACCAGTGCAGGAATAGGCAGTGGCTCCATACCCTCCATGACATTTGGTGTCATGTGTCTTTTATCATAGCCATTTTTAGTAGGAGCATAAAATATTATCTAATTATGGTTTTAATTTGCATGTCCCCAATGACTATGGTTTTGACCAGCTTTTAATATGTATATTTTGATTTCATATGCATACATATACAAGGGGCTTATTCTAAAATATGTAAAGAACTCCTTGAAATGAATAACAGAGTGTAATAGAAGTGAAAAAAACTTGAATAGAAACCTCACAAAAGAGAATATAAATGTCACACTTTTATATTTTTTTGTATTATTTTACTGGTCTACACTAGCTATTTCTACAGTGGATGCTTCTCTTTAACACCATACTGATTATCAAGTATCTTTCTAAGCATTTGACAATGTTAACTCACTTATTCTTCAATACTCATTTCCTTTCTCAATACAATCTTTTAAGGCAGTCTTATTCCCATTTTACAGAGGAGGAAGCTGACACAATGAGGCTTTATGAGCTTACTCAGCGTCATCGTAGTTCATGGAGGAACTAAGATTGGATCTCCGGCAAACTGACTCTAAAGAGCTTAACCATGATGTGTACTTATTACATGACAGATGCCAGAGGGGAATCTGTCTCACTGATGCAGTTTTTCAAGTACAGACTTGCTGACTTCAGACACCTTGACTGCAAATTCAGTGTTGTTGCCATTGCTATTTCTGCTGCTGGTTGCTCTTATGCTGTTCTCCTTGGTTGTATCAGGAAAGCTGTGAACTTGACTTCACGGGAAAGGCAACAGTTTCCAACTTACCTATGACTTCGGATCTTCTTGTGGTTTTGAGAGAGGTTTCATTGTTTTTTTTTTTTTTTTTTTTTTTTGGGGGGGGGGGGGGGGGGGGGGAAAGAAAAGGAGAAAAAAACCAAGTGTTTTACTTTGTGGCATTTCTCAAGGTCTTTGTAAATTATCTCCCCAGTCTTCCATTGCTCCCATTGCTAGTAGTTGGGGTTAAGTTACTCAGGAAGGTCAATATTTTGGTTTATCTGGGTGTACTGTCTTTCTGTACCACCCTCGCTGGATGGTCATGTTGTAGTTTGCCTTACGATGCTAGGTAACCAAATGTTATCACGTAAGTACCACCTGTTACTTGCCTAATGATTCAGTAGGACTCTCAGTAAGACTCTCCTCATCTTCTCTTACTTTTGCCTCAGTAAAGCGATACTTAAAACTTGCAGTTAGGAGTGGCTAGTCTATACACATAGACATGCCTTTCACCTTATGTAGAATTACAAGCCAGTATTCATACAAAAGTCCAGAGAATTCTGACTACACAGTTAACTTGACAACATTTGTTGAGTAATTGACTCTCTGTCTGACAGTCACCCCAGTGGAGTAGAATTTAGAGCTTGTCATCAAGGTAGAGGACACAGTTGGGCAGATATGCTCTGGGTCAATTACCATGGAGATGAAAAAGTTCTTCTATAGTGACAGAGATATAGAAAAGAGTGCCACACTATCCCCATGGTGGCAGTAGCCCTGCAGGACACCAATTTCGAGGTGGCCTACTTTTCATCAGTAACGTGTCTCCCTCAACATTGAGTGGCTCATTTGGATCACAGTGATAAATGGACAGGTGTGACACAGAACTCTCAGTAGCCTAGCGAGCCAGCCCAGTTAAAGGCATGAAGTGGGGTTTCCAGTAAAAAATGTCCCACAGTCCTTATGTGCAGACTGTTTCTATTGTCTCCAAGTAGTAGGGAGTAAGAAGCAGGGACAGGACTTGAAAATTTGCCCAGATCACTTGTCCGTTTACCAGGCCACCTAGAAACAATATGCAGACTGGAACACTTCAAGAGTGACTGACACTTCAAGAGTGACTGCCGTTTCAAATGCCACTCATGCTACTTACAAGTCTCCTCCCCAGGCAAGGGCAGCCTCTAGTGAAAAATGATAGAGATGCCCCCTCAGGCTCCTTCTTCTCATGCAGACTTTGGATTGAGGGTAAGGAGATGGCACTTTTCTTTGAATACTTTGGAGGAAGTGGTAATATCTGATAAATTCCAAAGAACATGTGTAGAGAGCTGCGATGTGCCGCGCCCTAAAGATGGCGCCAGTTTCCGCCTTCCACCAGCCCGATGGTGAGCGCTCTTGGTGGTAAACAAGTCCATATTTGGTTA
Organism: Lophiomys imhausi; assembly: GCA_907164525.1. NCBI lineage: Eukaryota > Metazoa > Chordata > Mammalia > Rodentia > Muridae > Lophiomys > Lophiomys imhausi. The sequence continues at coordinate 8,580,774 of CAJQZJ010009840.1, forward strand.
AGACCGCTGATCTGGCTTGCTTCCGCATACGTGGGCCTGTAAGATAGCACCACGTGGCTTTACTTGATTGGCTGTTCATATAGTATTTAGCCTGTGGGTTGGGTCTGCCCTATTATTTGGAAGACTGTTTTCAAGGGACCTGAATAAACTGCTTGAGAAGAGCTTTTGCGAGTTGCGTCGTTCTTGCTGGTCGAGGTCGACGCGACAAGTGGTGGCCCGTACAGGGAACCAGAAAAGACTCAGAACTCCTACAGTCAGGGGCAGTGCACTGGTAAGTTCCCGGGATAAATTGGGACAATAAAGTTTCGCGGAAATTGCGAACTAAAGGTAAAGTTTCGCAGGAAGTTGCGAACTAAAGGTAAAGTTTCACGGAAAATTGCGAACCAAAAGTAAATTTTTAATCATGGGATCGTCTCAGTCACATCCAATTTTTCTGGCTCTTCAGGAGCTACTTTTAGCTAGGAAATTGAAATTTGAGAAGTCAACCCTAGAAAGATTTTTGAATGAATGCGACTCCGTGGCTCCGTGGTTTGCGGTGTCCGGGAATCTTACGGTATCCTGCTGGGACAAATTAGACAGGGACTTGGATTTTGCTTGGGAGCAAGGTGCTCTGAAGCATGGAGTAAGACCGGTTTGGAAGATGGTGAGGAGTTGTTTAGAAGATCAGAGATGCTGTAAAGCAGTCAAGGAGGGAGAATCAGCCTTGGAACTGCTGCAAGGGGAAAGATCTGAACAAGCAGACAGTGAAAAGGGAAGCAAAAAGAAGGTCCCTTTCTATCCCGATCTTAGAGATTTTAGAGATTTTGAGGACTCAGAGGGCACGGATTCAGAAGGGGAGCTACACGCTCTAATAGAACAGTTGGAGAGGACTGCTATTAGAAAAAGGGAAAAGAAAAGGGTAAAAGAGAAAGACAATAGAAGCTTAGGCTTACCCTACCTTCCCTTTGATGATCAGAAAAGCCCTATAGAGGGTAATAGAAATGTCAGCTTGAAGGGTAGTCGGTGCTTTTTAATGAGCTTCAATAGGTCAGATGATACAAAATGCATTAAATTGTCTCAGCAGTCAGCAGATTTTTTACCACAACTGAGGTTTGGGGGTAGGGTGGTGGTTTGTTTTCAAGCAATGGTTCTCGTCTTGTGGGGTGGTGGCCCACACGAGTCTCTGACCGGGACCCCCCCAGACAGCCATGCTGGGCACCTTTTTGTAGAGGATCCGCAGGAGAGGAAGGACCTTTTCCCTGGACTGGATGTCAGGGGTGCAGAGCAGTTTGGGTTCAACAAGATTATTTTTCCTTTAGCCCCATGATTAGTAATATAGTGAATAAGTCTTGTACAGGAATGCTTGATTTATCTACTAGGGATCCTCAGCAGACTGCCACCAATCCTTTTGATTTATGGCTTTTGTGTGGAGCAAATGGTAGCTGTATGGATTTGGGACCTATACTTATGCTTGGGGGAGGAATTTATCAAAGAGGTAGTTTTTCCCTAGGGCCCACTACCAATATGGATTTTTCTAGTGGTAGTGGCTCTGGTACTTGGAATTCTTCGTTTCATTCTTACCGCAATAAGACCTTTTCAGCCTCGCCAATGTGTCTCTGGCCTCCTTTTCTGTGGATTGTAAGTAATGGGAGTGCATCCTTGGGTAAAGAAAAGTTAGTATGCACTCCGGACACATGCTTTTATGCCCTGTGCTGGAATGCCACAGCCTTTCCTGTGGCTGTGGTGACTAGAATGCCTCGATATGTACCAGTTCCTGTAGAGGCCCCTAATACCATGATGCTATTCAGGCTTAAAAGAGATTTTGGCATCACTGCAGCTATTGTTACTGCCATCACTGTTGCTGCTGTGGGGGCTACTGCCTCAGCTATTGCCTTGTCTAGTTCTATACAGACTGCCAATGCCCTAAATGACATCTCAGCCAATGTAGCACAGCCATTGGATACTCAGACCTCTATGAATTCTCATCTCAAAGGAGGCCTTATGATAGTTAATCAACACATAGATTTAATACAAGAACAGATTGATACTCTTTGGCAACTAGCACAGTTGGGATGTGAGTGGAAAATGCAGGGTTTGTGTGTTACTTCGGTGCGGTATCAAAATTTAACAAAGGCTGCTAATCTGTCTAAGCAATTGTCAGAGCTCCTCTTACAAGATTGGTCGGCTGATTTTGAAAATAAGATGAGAGAGCTGAGAGAGACAATTGTACACATCAACTCCACTCGGGTGGATCTGAGCCTGGCTAATGGTTTGACTTCCTGGATACAGGTGGCTATGGATCATCTTAAGGAGTGGGCGAGCGTAGGCTCTTTGGCGATACTGATGATACTAGCCTCTCTGGTTTGCCTATGGTGCATCTACAATATGAGAGCCACACAGAAGCGTAATGCAGCCATGATTATACAGGCCCTTGTCGCCATTGAGGCGGGCCAGTCCCCTCAGGCATGGCTCGCTGCCATAAAGCCTTAAATCTTCACTGAGCATAGTCCCTGCCCACTGAGGTATTCGTTCCATGGATATTAGGGTCTGGCAAGTCAATGACGGAGTAGATGGATAAGTCTCGGCCACCTAAGACAGGGCAGCCCCGAGTGGGGAGGCTGACCCAGAGACGGGTAAGAGTTTGAGCACCGCCCTTCTACAGGCTCAGGCCCACCGTGAGATCCCCAGATATGGGGATTACGAAGCCTTTCCAGGGACTTCTACCAACATTTACAAAAACAAAAAAGGAGGAACTGTAGAGAGCTGTGATGTGCCGCACCCTAAAGATGGCGCCGGTTTCCGCCTTCCACCAGCCCAATGGTGAGTGCTCTTGGTGGTAAACAAGTCCATATTTGGTTAAGACCGCTGATCTGGCTTGCTTCCGCATACGTGGGCCTGTAAGATAGCACCACGTGGCTTTACTTGATTGGCTGTTCATATAGTATTTAGCCTGTGGGTTGGGTCTGCCCTATTATTTGGAAGACTGTTTTCAAGGGACCTGAATAAACTGCTTGAGAAGAGCTTTTGCGAGTTGCATCGTTCTTACTGGTCGAGGTCGACGCGACAAACATGCACCAATTTTCATTGGACTTCAAAGAATACATACCAACTTCACATGCAGGTACATATAGTTTAAGAGTGAATTGTACGTTCATCCAGGAGGACCTCCTAATAAACCTAGACTTCCCAAGCCCATTGTTAAAGACAGGTTTATTTATAAGATGTTGAAATTTTATACAAGTAAATGTATCTTGGAGCAATTGGGGACCCAGAGTTACTTAAGTAACTCTATACTGAAGGGCTAGCTAGAGTGTCTCTTGCCAAGTGCCAGAGTCCTATAGCCTCTCTCTTCACTTGGGTTATAGTCCACAGAGCACAGTTTTCAGAAAGGAGCAGGGCACACAAGCCTCTGTGTGTGTGTGTGACAAGAGAGTGGGGTGTGCTATGCTAATATTTGGTGGGGACACACACAGCTTTGAAAACAAAATGGCAACAAAAGGTCTGCTTGGCTTCTTCTGAGAGCCCAACTGAAAACACAAATCTGGGAGGTAACACTCTGTGTTTATCAAATGATTGACTCACTGTGTCAAATGTCCTATCTTCCCTGTTCATCAGTAGACCTATGAAGCAGTGAAAATTGCTAGGGAGAGGAACCTTGGTGCAAGCCATACAGGGAAGGGAGCTCCAGAGATTCAGTATTCATGAGCTTTCACCCAATACTGGGTGGGCTTTTACATTATGCATTTTCCCTTCAACCATCCATACTCCTGGGACCCCACAGTCTTGTGAGTTACCCCAATTAAATCACTGGCCCACTAAGCCAGTTTTGATTGGGATAGTTTCTTTGATATGTCTTTGGGTGCTCTATCTTGAGTTAATAGACATTTGTCTGTGTTTCTCCAGGAAAAGCCACACCACACTTAACTGTGTGCATAGTCTCAAGCAAGTTACCTCTCTCTGCCTTGGTGTCCTTAGCTTTTAAATGCTGTACCCATGTCAGAATTTCCCAAGTTGGAACACACACACAACAGGTCTGTTGCAATGTACATTCTGATTAAGTTGTCCTTGGTAGGAACCTGGGATGCTCCCTTTCTAACACATTCCTTAGAAGGTGATGCCACCACTTGTCCAAGGTCCCTGCTTTCAGTAGAAAAGACATTTAAAGATTGTTTCAAAGATTCTATGAACAGATACATATAGGAAATGCCAAGGGCAGCAACCAATATTTGAAGAGATAGCCCCCAAATAACCCTTCCTCTAACACACTAAAAACTAAAGTCTCTGTTGGTGCTTTCTTAGTGCCACACACCAGAAAGTTCTCTAGTGATAATTACCTGATACCTTAGCCAGCTTTCTGGCCAGCCAACTACAAGGGTTAGTGTGGATCAGTCCATAAGCCAGCGAGAAGGAAAACAACCACAACTTATTAAATGAGAGGAGACAGCACCACTGAGTAGAATACAAGGTTCCCAAATGCCAAGGGCACCAGAAAGACACGTGCTGACTGATGAGGGCTTTAAAGTTTTAGCTGCAGGTTTGACTAGGGTTTTGATAGGCTACTTTTTTTTTTTTTGTAGAGTAGCAAGACCACGAGTGAAAAACACACACTCAGAGTTTGCCAAGAAATTAGGGAAATGGGGCGCATGAAACTGAATAACAGCAGACCAACATGTGAAACAAGGATCTAGTATCTTATTTTCAAAAATGAAGTTCTTGCCAGTAGGAAAAAGCTTCAAATTTCCCTCCCTTCCTCCTTTGTCTGCCCCTAATTGTGCCCTCCCGACTTTCAGCATGCCATATGTCTGTCCTGTGGAGAGTGGAGGGTGATGCTCCAGTGAGGAGTTTCAGCAGCCAACCTTCTCCAGTTGCCGGATACTAGGAAGAAAGATGTTTTAAGCAAATGAATGTCTTGCAACATGCGTATGTTTGATGCTTTGAGAAAATCCAGAATAAGTAGAAATGAGAGAATCTCTCTGAACAAAACTGTAGATTCAATCTGCAGACATTTCTCTATGGAATTTCTGACATAGAGAAGGGACATAGTTACCCAGGGTTAAGCTTAGCCTGGGGTCCGATAGCCTGTGAGAAACTGTTGCTGCTGGATAATGTTTGGATCAAATACTTCACACAAGAAATGACGTGAAAGACTCATCATGAATGTTCCTAATGCTCTGGATACATTTAGCAAATTCTAGACCCCCTAAAAATTTGTTGAATGAACAGATGGATGGACAGACAGATGAGGCCTCACAAACCATATTTTCTTTTGGTAGAACTGTCTTTGAAGGCTAATTGTTGTCCACTTTTCCCTTGTCCTGCTGTCATCCCTATATAGTCCCAACCCTTACATTGCAGACACAATGATAAGAGCTAGCTCTGCACTGTGGGCTCTGCTACTATGCTAACCATTTTCAATACAATATGACTCCAAGGCTCACAGAAACCATGAGAAACATGTCCTGCTTAATAGACAAAACAAAGAAACCCAAAACAAAAACAGCAAACCCCTCCTCCAAAAAACTGGTGCTTACTCAAGACTAGCAATTGGCAAGTCCAATGTATCAAAACTCAGCTCTAGATATTTCTGAAGATCAAGGGTACGCAGAATGTGTGTGTGGGTATCCCTTTGTTTGGGAGTTACATGTACACTATTTCCTGAATGCAGACCCTAGCTCACAGAAGACAGGTACTTCGCTCAGCATCTGCTCTCTCTGATGCCTCTGAGCAGAATGGATCGAGAAGAACAGGGGCAGTGAATGGTCTAGAGATTATCTTTCGGTACACAAAAATTTGATGCTGATAGCCTGTGGGAGGTTACTCTGCCACTTCAGCCACAGGTGCTCTCCTGCAACCTGGCACATATCCAGTGCTTCCATTTGCCCTTTTGGGGGAGACTTTCCTAATGGAATTTGTTACTGCTGTCCCCTTTCTATTAGAGATAAGCAGTGTCTTTGAAGGAGTGTGATAAAGTGACTAGCAATGAGGAATTTAAAGAAGCCTTAGGAACAACTCTTGCTTCCCTGGTTACCATTTGACTACTGACAAAAGAAAAATGACTAGGAAGAGGGATTGCCACAGGTCATGCGCTTCCTTTTTGTGCTTTCTGAGAAGTTCCTGCCCCGCTGTTTCTCTTTGGTCCCCTCTGGTCAACAGTTACTCTTTGTTCTGTACTTTCATGTGTCCTTTGTCTGACCTTGCTTGGCGCACTTCTATCAAAGCCACTGTTAAAGAACCCTATGTAATTTCTAGCCTCCTCTTGACTCTCTCTTTCCCTTATCTTCCTTGATGCTTTTGGTTCTTTCCTGGACCTCTCAGAGATAGGTCTCCCCAGAGTCACAGCAGCAGGGCAGAGTTGCATGTCTCCTTTATGTTCATCTGACATATCCCTGCATGATGACCCTAAAAATCACCTTGCCTTCGTGAGTACCAGCCCTATGTCTCCAGGTACCTCCATTTGGCTGGTTCCAACCACTTCCATTCATGTATCAAACGCAGCATTACCAGATAGACTCATAGCTACCATTTCTCTGATCTTTTAGGACTTGATTTGTTTTTAGTTCTGTGAGCCTGACATAGCATCTACCATTTCCAAAGAGCCACTCAATTAAGACATGAATCTTTACTGGCCATCTGTGAATCAGCTGCTTGAAAACATACATGATCCTTGGAGGGAAAGAGAAAGACACTGTCCCTGCCCTCCAGGAGCTTACAGTCTAACGGGACTGGCAAAGGTGCCAGCAAATGTGGACTTGCCTGCTACACTGTTACCTGCTCATGGTGTAGGACAGGAGGAGGCAGTCAAATCATTCCCCACCATGTCCACCTAAGTTCTCTTGGAGAAGGGGGTTGTGGGTGCTTTCAATGGAGGAAGGTTTTGCAGGCTGTTCATTGAGATTCATGAGCCGGATTTTCAGTGCTGGTGCCTGGCTCTGAGGATTTGAAGAGCATGCTCCAACAGTCTGCAAGCCAGCAGACAGGGTGGTGAGTGAGAAGTGCCTCAAGCTGCTTCCCCAAGATTGACTGTTGCTGAAGGAGAAAACAAGGTGCTATGTGACTTGGCTCACCAAGAAAGGAGCTAGTGGAGAGCAGACCGAGCAAAAGAGTCAGTTCCTCTTCTCAGTGGACTCTTCTTACTCCACAGCCCCTTATCCTGCTTTGCAGGGGGTTGTCACATGCCTTTTTAAAAAAAACTGTAGGGTTACTTAGTCACCTGGGAAAGCTGCCTTAGTACCAACTTTTAGGCAACTTTTTGCCATCCAGCAGCAACATTGAAGCAGTCATTTTGGTTCATCTTTGTCACACTTTTCAGTTGAAGATGAGTTTTTTTTTTTCAAAAGGGACCTTTTAGAGAACATGAGGACCAAACCTCCCATTTTATAGGTGAGGACACCAAAGCCCATTGAAAAGGAACCTTTTCACTTGGAGCAGAAGTGACCAGATGGAGATGGAATTCTAGGCAGTCTTTAAATGCTTTACAAAGAGTGTATTTGTGTGTGTGTGTGTTGTGTTGTATGTGTGTGTGTTGTATGTGTGTGAATGTGTGTGTGTGTTTGTGTGACAAGTTATTATGCATGTCCCATGTGTTTGGCCACATCTCACTGGCCAAGTGTGTGTGTGTGTTGTGTTGTGTGTATGTTGTTTGTGAATGTGTGTGTTGTGTTTGTGTGGCAAGTTATTATGCATGTCTTGTGTGTCTGGTCATATCCCACTGGCCAATCATGTATTACTATCTGTATGGAATTGCTCTACTGTTCCATGTGTGAAGCTGTGAAAGCTGCAAAGAAGCTTGAACCCTGAGATAGTGGTGACCAAATGTGAGAGAAGAATGGGGTAGATGATGGATGCCTACAGCAACGGGTGCTTGTCTTTATGAGGGAAACTTTGGGCTACAAATAGGTCCCGCTTCTTGAGCCCCTATATGTACTCAATGTAGGCCCAAGGAAGGGGTATATGCCCACCCTTATAAGAAATAGGAGCTACTTTTGCTTGACAAAAAGGGGACCGAAGCGCAGAGTGGAGCCATGCACTTGTCTAATTGTGGGATGGAGGCTCAAACCTAGATTTGAATTCATCTTGCCCTCTTGTTTGTTTTGAGACAAAGTCTTATTTAGCCCAAGCTGGCCTTGAACTCGATATGTGGCCGAGAATGACCTTGAACTTCTGATCCTCCTGCCTCCCCCTCCAGAATGCTGGGATTACAGGTGTGCACCATCATATTCAATTTACATCCACCCCATTCCTGCCCTTAACACTTGGCTCTGTGGTTTGTTGGACAGAGGAACACCCAGAGGGCCCTGGCCTCCTCCCATCCTGTACCCCACTTGCAATTCTCTCCATTTTGAGAAAGCTCTCACTCTTCCTCTCAAGTCTGTACTTCTGTCTTCACAAGGTTTATGACCAGGTAGCTGGTGACTCCTTTTCCTGTATACCCTCCTCCCCTGCCCCAGCCTGTGAAGCCCACCAAGATATCCCTTAGTCTGTATAAAATCATATGCTTTCCCTGAGCAAAGTCTTGCCAGACTTGCCAGTCTGAGACCTCTTCTTGTCCCAGTGCCATGCCACCCCATCATGCCAGGTGGCTTTCTCCACTCACACCCCTGCCTGTGGCATTTGCCATGCTACCTTGTGCTGCCCCTTGCTCCCAAGAATGGGGCGTCAAATGGGCAGGGCTTTCAGCGAGTGACTCAGGCAGGGCTTGCAGCGCCATCATGTCATCATGTCAGGGGTGAGCCCTTGTCTCTAAGCACCATCTGCATAGGCCATGTTTCATCATGTATGTCCATCTTCTTCAAGACTGATGAAAACCCTGGGCAGACATTTGACAGAAGGGTATAAAGGGATATCTTGGGTGGCTTGGAGTTATTCAGTGAGGAATTTTGCTTGGAGAAGTGCAGAGTGGTCAGGCTGAAGTGCTCTGCTGGGGCCAGCAGTCCCCATAGGACCTCCCTGAGACCACAGATGTGCAAGTAAGGAGCCATGAAAAGTTGCAGAGCCTTGGAGCAGCAGTAGCTGGTGTGTATGGTACAGGAGTCTCAGGAAAGACATGTGAGGAGGAACATGTGGTGCGGAGGAGCTTTTTCTGTGTTTCTACTTTCTGTTCCTTGTTCTGTGATAGTCTACTCTCTGTGGGGGAAGAAAACTATGTTAGGTAGAGACTAATTTAAAAAAATAATTATTTAAGACTTCTGTTTATAGGTGTTAGCAATTTCTAGACTTTTTAAAATTAAGTTTTAAACTTATATTACAAATTAAAAGTGTTCTTAAAAAATCTCGACTAGACAGGAAAGTTTCAAAACCCTTAAAGGTATATTGAGAATTATGCTTCCTAAAAAAGGCAAGTTGGTTCTCTGAGGGTTTCTCAGCACTTAGTGGTCACTGGGGGAGGAACAGACATTTTCTTCAGTGGTGTAGCCCCTGGTAAGTTTCTTCCATTCCGGTAATATGCTGCTGTGAGCAACCTTAATTAAACTTATTGGTTCACCTGATAAAAACCAAACACATTTTCTATCATCAAAAACAGAGATGTCTCTAGGTAAAAATAAAATCTCTCTGCAGCAGACAGAATGAACAATAGATGGTTCTAGTTTATCTGGTTAAGGACAGTCTCGTACTCATTTCTTTTGGTGAAAAGACTAGGTTGAACAACTGCTAGTGGAGGTGCTAAGCCGGCCTATATGCAGCCTGGCCTTGATCGGTCTCTAGGACAGCTAAGTTCTCAGCTGGGATCAGCTACTTTTCTCTCTTTTTTGGGGTTAGGGTGTTCTGGGCAGCACTGCCTATGGCAGTACCAACATTGAAGTGACAGCTGACTTTGAGTCTTGTCTTGACTTTATCCTCTTCATTGACATCCTCTCTAGGCTGCCTTTTGCAAGGAAGACCTCTGCAGAATACTGCTGTATTGTAATCCCAGTATATATTTTGCCATACTGGTTGTTCTATTTTGTTCCCTGCACCTGGGCTATCAATAATATTTTTCACCTCAACTGGGAGATGCTTGGAATGTGGTGGCTGAGGGTCCACCTGGACTCACAGCAGTAAGGGGAGAACCTTTGCATGTGAACAGTCACTGGCATTTTTGGGCCTGGTCTTTGACAGCGCTTTCCCATCTTTTTCTCCTCTGTACTCTGGTAATTGTGTATGGAGGAGGCTCAGTGCATGGTTAGAGTCTTTGAAATGGTTACCATCTGATCCATGCTTATAACATTAAACTGGAACTCTGCCAGTGCCTGGTAAAAATCTATTGCCTGACTCTTTCCTAGGAGTTTTGGCTAGGATTGCAGATGGCAAGATAGACTATTTAGGGCTCCTTGGTGTCTGGTTTCCTCAGGCTCTGATCTCCTCTCTACCCATAGAACATTGTTTTCTTGTTAAAGAGTTCTGTCAATCCTCTTTAGAGCATCAGGCTGCCCTTCCATGGCAATGCATCCCAGAAACCAGAATCCTCTGAAGGCATGCCATATGGGGCGGGGGGGTCCTCATTCTATCTTGGATCCCAAGGCATTTGTAGACCATTGGGCAAGAGCTTCTTCCTGGTGGCTGCTTCCATAGGATTGGTGGAATAAGACCTGCCTGCTTATCTGAGAAAAATCATCAGCCAAGCACACAGCTTGGCCACTATGTGTCATGAAGACCAAGTAGTGGTGTACTATTTTGTCTTCATTTTAGAAAGACAGATGTACTCATGCGAGAATCCGGTGAGTGGAAATATTAGGGGCTCTTCCCTTAGATAGGCACTAAGACATTTTCCTTAAGTTTATGCTGTTGACTAAAGAGAGATTGAGATAGAGACATGGCCCTTTTGTGAAGTGGAAGGTGAGGACCAGGATTTGTTGTAGACCCAGTGGCTTGGACCCAGAGGGTTCTTTGAATGGGGGTTTTCTGGGTCATTTGGAAATGATTCATTAGTATGTGGGGTTCGATGGTTTCTAGAAACTGGTACCATAATATCTTCTTAAGGCCAACTTGCCATAATCTGCCCCTATGCTCAGGGGCCGCTCCAACATCATACCACGAGGCAACCTTGTTGTAAATGAATGCTGACTTGCTAAGGAAGGTAGAGGCTGTGGGAAGGGCAGGTCTGAGAGATCGAGCTGGTTACCAGAGACTTCCATGTCCTGGGTCTCTGGTCATGAAATTAGACTGAGGAGGAGTATGGAGGAAGGATTGATTCCCTGTAGTTTGGGAAGCCTTCACTTCCCTGGGAAGGATTGCTAATGCTCTACCCCAGCAATGATTGTGGAGGAGGACAGGAACCAATGGTTTGCACCAGGGATGACTGTAGAAGCCTGAAGCTTCATAGAGGCTTAGGTGGGGGAAAATCCAAGGGAAGTCCCAAAATACACCAGAGAGGCAGAGGAAGCGAGTCTGAGCTTTCTACTCCTACTGTCAGAGCTCTGAAATGTGGCTAGGCTGAGCCAACATTTTTATTTCTCAAGAGTCCATGATGCCAGTCCCAACACACACTCCTGAATGCGTCTGAGCTTTCTACTCCTACTGTCAGAGCTCTGAAATGTGGCTAGGCTGAGCCAACATTTTTATTTCTCAAGAGTCCATGATGCCAGTCCCAACACACACTCCTGAATGCTGAGCAGGGACCATAGTTAATATCCAAATAATTTGTACTTTTTTTTTTTTTTAAAGAAGAAACTATTTCCCCACTTTTATGGGAATGTGCTTCCAGACCCGCTTTCATTGCTAGCTATACATTCCTTAAAACTTCTACCTAAAGAATCTTATTTCCATCCTAGTAGTGTTTGGATCTAAAGAATATCAAGGAGCCTGGATCCTTGGAGGGTCTGGAGTATATTTACATTGGAGGAAAAAAGAAACAGAGTTTCTGCAATTTTCCTTCCCTCACTTGCAGCCTCCAGTCCTAACCCCCAGGCCTCAAACACTGCCCAAAATGGAACTTTAAACCCAATAGGGAGTGCTTGCACCCTAAGGCCTACATATTGTGCAGCAAAAGACCAAGGATGGAGAATTCCCTTCTTAAAACTTTTTTTATCTTGTGCATGCCTATGGCCTTGCTGGTTCAGACAAAGTAGAGAAATGTGATCTTTGTACTTATGTCACCAGGGGCTCCGGAATTTGAGAGTAACACCTAGAGACATTCGCACAACTCCTGGAGTTAAACAGCATTGAGTTCCTAGTAATGCTGCCACCAGTGTCTGGCTGTGGGAAGCTGGGATCTGGTGAAATTCTGAAATCTTCACTTGTGGGTCAGAATAGAGGTCTTCACAGAAAACACCATGGGCTGGCTGCGTACACTAGCAGTAGTAGCTTACCCTGCTTGCTCTGGGGCCCAGCCTTCTTAGTATATACTGGCAAGTATTCTGTGGAACCGACCCTCTGAACAGGCAGAAGAGATGCTCTCATGATGCTACAACAAATGTCTGCTGAGGTAACATGCTAGAGACAATGCCCTGTTACCAGTCCACAAAGGTTCAGTCTCCAAAAAGAAATAATACTCGCCATCAAAGTCAAGTTCATAGGAAAAGACACAGAGGGTCCTGTGCTCATGATATTTTTGCCTTGGAAAGAACAGCCCATGAGTGAAGGGATTGGGAGGGACTAGAAAGAGGCTTGTGGGAGGTAGTTGGGGTTTCATTCAAGAAGAGTACCTTCTCTGGAGTCACTATGTGTCTACCTCCCCTGGCCTATTCCTACCCTATGTGTAGTTGCCAAATAGCAGATCCTTCTATCAACCGCCTCCCCACATGTCCTGGAATTGGAGACCATCATAGAGTTGGGTGGTCAGAGAGCCAGGATGGGTACAGAAGACCAAGGCTGGGCTAGGATGGATGGAGGCCTCTGAGAGGAAAGGCAAAGCCTGGGGAGCTGTGACCTTGGCATGAGGACAACACCTACCATTGGGCCTATTCTGTAGGAGGCAGGAGAGCCTTTGTGAAGTAGGACAACAGACTGGGGAGCACTTCATCTTGTTTTCCTCAATACTTTAAAGCAGAAAGGAGCAATGTTGAACCATGAGATGAAAATACTGAAGACTGGGAACAAGAGGAACCACGTAATAACTGCTACTCCATTTGCCAAGACTTTTCGGTTTTTGGGATGTCAGGTCAAAATAGCCACATGTTCAAATTCAGTTATGATTCTCGATGCATGTCCTCATGCTTTCCAAAGGCTAAAATGGTACCAAGAGTCTGGAGAAGTCTTCTAGAACCTGAGAAAAAACTCAAATCAGATTTAGTACCATGCTAAGAATGTTCAAGGTGGCAGTCGCATACCTGGGTTTTTAAAGGAATATGTTCCAGGCCCGTGCACAGCAGTCACAGCCTTAAGGCCTTCCTTAAGGGGTGCTGGGCTCCCGATAGGAAGTACTATGCTCATGCCACGACCTCTTGGCATGTACTGAATGTCTCTGCGGCCCCCATGAGTTGGGTGTGGGTGCCAGGAACGGTTTACCAATATTAAGCAGGGCCAGTATCAGTCTCTTAGCTTCCATTAACCCAGGAAAGGAAGAAGTGGGGGAAGGGAAGCAGGTGTGGGAAAGAGAGGAGGAGGAGGAAGGGAAGGATCCACTTAAAAACAAGTAGACAAAAGCAAGAGGAAGGAATGGAATACACAGATGACTAGGAAGGTTTCCTGGGAGGCTTTGATTAGAGGAAGTCGCTCAAAGCCTTGAGGAGAATGCAGAGAAGGGAAAAACCCTAGCCCACTGCAAGGATGGGTGATAGCTACCCTTCCCTGGATGGATTATCAGGACTTGGGTTTCCTAGGTGCACAAAAGAGACATGGGATCTGAAAGTTGGGCAAAGTCTATTTCCCAGTTCTGCCTGGAATACAAAGACCCCTGGCCCTTGTCTGGGTACAGAGGTACCCCTCACCTCCTAGAATAGGATGTGGCTAGCTTGTCCTTCCTCTCATCTTCCCAGCAGACCTGCTGTGAATACCCCATGCTTAGTTCTGCCTACACTCTGCAGGATTGTAGACGACTGGGAGAGAGAAATGAGATGCACAGAAGACAGCCTTGGAGAAGGATGCCTGCTGAGCGCTGTCCCTTCCCAGCCTGTCTCTCCCTGCCCCATGAGACTTTGCTGGGGCAAAAATCTCCCACAGAACAGTCTCTCCCAAAAAGTCTCTCAAGAGGGCTATGGAGACTGGTACAAGGACTCCTGGGTCTGTTCAAACTCTATCCCTGGAGGGAAGACAGACAAGATGCATTTCCTTGGTAGTACCGTATGGGGTAACACAGAGGTGGGGCAGTATGTGTTTGGGAAAGAGTCAGACGAGGAATGGAAGGTCTCTGTTCATGGAGCAACATGAAGATGGTTCCATCTGTAGTGCTCTCTTACCCCAGTTTCCAATCTCTGAGAAGGCACCATGAATGTTTATAGAGGAATTGTAGGAGGAACACCCAGGTTGGGAAAGGCCTTTCCCTAGGAACTATGGGTAGCTGAGATGTGACATGTGAATGGGTGCATGAAACTCGTAGTCTCTCTTTCCTGGAGACCTCATAGGAACTGGAACAAGTAGGCTGGAAGAAAGGAGCTGAAGGCTTGTGGAGAAGAGGAGGGAAGGCATGATGATTGGGCCTGGGAGTAGATGGGGTGAAGCTGTCAGAATCTCAGGAGGACACAGACAGTGAACCTAACAATATGAGACTGTGTGGGACCAGGGTAAGGGAATTCCTGGAGAGCTTGTCATAGCTGAAGTTTGAGCTCTCCTGGGGGAGTTCATATAGGTGGTAGGATCTAAACTATCTGGAGTGTGTCTGCAGCAACTGGTAAGGAGGGGCAGTTGGAGGAACCCAAGGGAAAAAGTAGGGGCTTGAGAGACACTGTGTCCTTTCACAATGTGGCATGTCTGCCCTCCTCAGATTGTTTATTCCAAAACGTTGGCAATTTTTTCTCACACCCACCCCCTATTCATACATTTCCCCAAGGCCCGAATAGCATCTACTATCTCCCTTCTGGAGTCTAGGGTGGATAGGGCACCAGTCCTCCAATACATGGGATGAGTGTGTCACCCAGATGGACTTCACCCTCCAGCTTTTCACATTCTGTAGCTTATGTCGGGTACCACTGCTCTCTAACTGGCACTTGGATAAGCTCACATCATGTGCTCTTCCCCAGTCATGCGTGTGTTTTCTTCTTATGACTTGGAGATGCGTTTTGCTTTAACTCACTTTAAAATGTGCAGATCAGTAGCACAGCTAGTATTTAATGTGCTAAGTTGCAGACTCTGAGTGGAATCTTGTCATACATAGGCAGACAGGAATACACTTTAGAGATGCGTGAGTAAAGTTTATTGCTTCTTATTTCATCTGACTAATGAGCACTGGTGCCAAACATTGTTGGGCCTGTGTTTAGAGAGAAGTATGAGTTGAAGCAGAAGACAGTTTCTATCCTTCACTCAATTTCGTTTTCCTTTTGTAGCTTTTAGACAATCCTACCCTGTTCCCCTCTTAGTTCCTCGATTACAAATAGGATAACCATTGATTGGCCCTACACCTGTTTATATTTGGCGTATAGATTGATACTTCTGGACAAGGTTTCTCTGTCACTGACCAAACCACAACTTAACCATTGCAAATTTCCATGCGTGAGATGCCTGATGCTTTCTTCTCCTTAACTGATGCTTTAGTCAAGAGACTAAAGATTCCTTATTAAGTGATGGAGTCTAACACCTGACTGCAGACTCCTGCGAGGCTCAGTATTACCCATGAATGCCACACATGCTCACCACCTTAAGCTGTATAAGGGCTATGTTCTAAGCTTCTATATTTGGCCTCAGCCACAGCCTTGGCATTGATTACTTATAACTTTGCCTTTGGCAGCAAGATAAGAAAAATTCAAATATGAACTCCAAACGGAACATTTGACAACACCTCCAGGACATGAGCTATTTCGATCATGTGTGTGTACACTTTGCCTTGCTGTTGGTGTTTTGAATATGACATGTCTCTCTGCTCTTAGGTGTGGCTAATGAGTCTCCTTCTGCCTAGAACCCTCTTCTCTTTTCCAATTTCAACCAGTTGATTCCCACCCATCTTCCAGATTTCATCTCCATAGTTCATGGAGAAGATAAAAAAAAATAGACCAAGGTTTTTTGTTCTCACAGAGAATATTTTCTCTTAAAATATCAATCCAGTGTTGTTATCCTTAAGTCTCCACCAAGCAAGAACTACTACCCATTTTGCATGTTATATTTCTTCCAGCCCATAATAGGTGCTCAACAAGTATTTGTTGAATGAATGAAAGAATGGTATTAGTATTTGAAACTGATTTCTAATTTGTACCTACAAGAGAGGGTGTATCTGGAACGGATATTGTCCTAATTCCCAAAGAACAGCCTTTTCAAGGCCAAACTCAAGACAGAGGCCAGCTCTGAAGGAAGCTGTTGGCTCAGAGGCTGGGGAAAGAGGCTGAGGTGCTCCACTATGGGCCACCCGCACAGTGGAAGTTATAGAGTGACGGATTAGTTTGCATTCTGGCCTATTGGTGCTTTTGGGTCTTCAGTCCCTTGAGCTTTTGGGTCTTCAGTCCCTTCGTACTGTACATCCTCCTCTTCTCCTCACAGGCTCTCTTTTCCCTCAGCAAACTTATTATTCTCTAGCCTTGTATTTCTTTCCTGGCTGTGGGCCTTGTTGTACATCTACATCTCCGGAGGTGCTCTCTCTATAGGATGTTTGTAAGCTTCTCTCCCCTATGCGTCTTGTCCTGCTCTGAGCTTGGTTTCAACTGTTACTTTCAACTGCCATCAGAATGTTCCACCTTTAACATTCTCAGGGGTTGGTGTCCTGAGACTAGGGCACCAGGGGGAGCCATAGATCTACCCCCTCCCACCCTGCCCCGCCAGAGGTTTCAGGAGTCTTCTTCCTAATGGACTCAGCCCTTCATGCCATGCAACCCTTAAGAAGTACAGGGCCATCAGCTTTTCTAACCAACATTTTGTGACCTCTCTGAGGGCCTCACAATTTCACTGGATTCTCTTAGTTGAGAAGAAACCTCTGGATACATTGGCAGAGCCAGCTGAGGAAAATTGTAGACAAAAAGGCTTCCTGTGATCTTGCTTGGCCCACCAGCCTGAACAGCTCTTGACCTCAGGGTGCAGGTGCCCCAAAGCAACCTCTGTTTCAAAGCTTCAAGGCTGTACAGGCCTCTGTTCTCCCATCCTTAGCCCAGGGGCCTTAGAGTGAAGACAATGCTGATTTCTCAGATACTGGAAACATGTCATTAACCATGACTTTTCCCTGAAATGTTTAGTGCTAAGAAATATGCCTCCTCCCCCATTTTAGGGTTATCCAGCTCTCTTCTGAGTTTCTGTTGCTATTGGGAAAATTGCACCCCTCCATTATGTCTTTAGCAAAGCCCAGATGTCTAATACCTGAGAACTAAAGACTATCAAGGGCTGTCTTTGCTCCAGGGCTTTTGCGGGTCACTTTTGATACTCTTGGACAGGGCATATTTTGTTCTTTTCTCATTCATTCATTCATATCATTGAACACTTATGTGCTAGGCCTTATGTAGGTGCTGGGGAATACAAAAATATCACAGAAACAGAAATGGACTCTTTTTCCTTGGAGAGATCTCTTTGTGATGGTCAGGCAAGGTAAAGGGCATTCTCTGAAGACCATGCTTCTGTGTGCCGATAGGCTGTATGCTGGAAGTAGCAATCGTGAGGAAGGTTTCAGACAGCTGAACCACAGATGTGAGGAAGATCAAGGAAGCCAGGCTAACTTGAGGACCAGGAGGACAGGCACCAGGATGGTGGTGGGCCTGGACAGCAAGGGTGAGCCACTTTTCTTTCCCTTGTGTCTCTTTCCTCAGAGCTCAAAGTATGATGAGGTTCTGGACCCAACTGAAAGTGCCATTCACAGAAAGCCATAATGGAAGGGTTCCTGCATCTTGTAGAAGGACGATATCAAGTCACGAAGTGACTAGTACTTCTCAAATGAATCAGTGTGTTTACAAAATTGCAAAAGCTTTAAAGGCTTCTTCCTTTAAAAATTTTTTTTTTTTTTGTTGGAATGCTGATTTCATTATACTAGAAGAACAGCTGACGTCAGTCCAGAGTAAAGGAAGAGCGAGTAACTTGCAGTTAGACTTTTCAGCACGTTTTAAATCTAAAATTATCAGAACAGCACAAAGCTGGTGGTAAGGGAACAGTGGCAACAGAAAGCGTTGGCACAGGTCGATCTTTGCTTCAGTGCTGTTGGAGGTATGGGTGTGCCCAGTGGGAGTTTGAGCCCTAGCAATGCATCAGTGTTTGGGGCCCAGCGTGGCCTCTGTTGAGCCAGCATTGGGCAGCGTCTGGGAAGAAGGAAGGCCAAGGCAGAGTAGCACAGAGTCGCCCCTCCCCACTTGTCTGTCCTATCATATTGTGCTAGGGTACCTAGTAAACTTCCTGCTGACTTTCCACAGCTGGTCCCCTCAGGTCTGCCAGAAGTCTGCATGGTGCTTTATGTTCTTGAAAGGTGTGGCGAAACGAATCCATGGCGCATCTCACCTTAAGCCAGGCTAGAGCAGCAAATGCCCCCGCTCCAACTTCAGTGTTGGTGAATGTAAGTAACCTTCCTTTCTGGCTGAGGTTCTCCCCTCCCCTCCTCTCCCTCCCACTCCACCAATATGTAGCTTATGAGTGGAGTGTACCCTTTCATCTTTGAGTATAGCTTGCAAGTGGTTTTACCTAAAAAAGGTGCTGTTTCCAGATCAGTGAGTGAGGAGCAAGTCATGAAGCAACTGGCTCAGAAATCCCCTAGTCATCCCTGACCCCACCCTCACCTCAGTGAATGTGTGGGTACTGGATTAGGCTTGTTCTCAGCTCTGAAAACCATCACAGAAGTAAAGCAGATGGAGTCTTTGATGTCTTCCAAACAAGCTATTGCCATTTTTGTGGTGTGGAGAGACCCAGAACACCCAAATCTTAAAAAAAATAAATAAATTTTTTTTGTTGATTCTTTGTGAATTTCACATCATGTACCCCAATACCACTGTCCCTGTCCCTCAATATCTGTCCTCTGCCCTTGCAACCTTCTGTCCAAAATAAGAAGACAAAACAAAACAACAACAAAAAAAAACAAAAAAGAGAAAAAAATAGCATAAAAAAAACCTCACTATGGAAGTTGCAGTGTGTGACCATGTGTGACACAGCATATACCCTCTTTTATGTCCTATATGTAAACCAAACAGCTTTACTTGCCAATGTCCATTTCTTTTTTTAAAACGTTTATTTATTACTTCCTTACATCTCCATTGCCACACCCTCCCTCCACCCCCCCCCGCTCCCCCCTTCCCCCCCCTATCCCCTCCCCCCCCCCCCCCTTCCACCCTCTACCCCCTCTCCTGCCCCTCCCATGCCCCTCCCATGCCTTCAGTGTGGGGTGTCTCTGAAAATGTCCATTTCAACATTGATCTAGTTTGAGATCAATGACTGGCTTCTGCTACACTATCAGTACTGGATCCTCACCAGGGCTCCTCTCAGATATCCTATTTTTGCCCTGTGTCGTGGAGATCCTGCAGCTTTGGATCTGTAGGACTGACCAGCCCCTTCATGCACTCCAGCAGTTCATCAATGGGATAGATGTTGGAGTGTGCCTACTCAAAGTCCTGAATCCTTGGGCCTGGATGGTGGCTAGAGCATTCAGATCTTTGTGTTCTAGTTTCTTCCTGCATAACAATTCCCTCTTGAACTCATTTCTCCCTCTTCTTGCATCTGCAGGTAGTCAAGGGGGAGTCAAGCTGCCCTTCAACAGTCTGAAAAATGTCCTCAGATAAACAACCAACAAATTGGCACTCAAGTCCTTCCATTCACAGGATGCTAGAATGCAAAGATAACTAGTTAGTCGGGCCTTTGCCATATCGTCACACTGATGTCATAATGATGACTTCTCATCCTTTGTTCAGTAGCGTTTTGCTTTGCTCATTTCTACCTGAGAGATCATCAGAATGGGCTTCACCATCCATGTCAACCAGCATTCTATGCAGGACTATGGGCCTGTTTTCAAGAAAGATTAAAGCCTTCTCCATAGCTCTCTTCATCTATGGCTGAGTCCTCACCAGAATCTTCTCCAAGCAGTCTCTTCGTGGCAATGCTTTGTCCATCTAGCAAACACCTCAAAGCTTTTCCCACCTCTATCACCTCTCTCTAAAGCTGGGTCTGTATTTTTAGATTTTTTTTTTTATAACCAGTTTGTTTTATTCTGCTTGTACTGCTGTCAGAAGAATAAAAGAGTCATTTAAACAACAAACATTAATTTTTTTATATGCCAGAAGGCTGGAAAATGCAAGGTCAAGGGACTAGCAGACTTGCTGTCTTAGTGTCTGGCTCCCTAGCTTATAGACTGTGTCTGCCCTTCCTGTATTCATGGTAGAGACCGAGATCCTCTCTCTCATGACTACTTTGGTAGGGTTACTAATCTCTTTGATGAGGGCACCATCCTCAAAATCAGATTACCTCCTCAAGGTTCCACCTTTCGCGATATCACATTGAGAATCTGGGGCTCAACAACATACACATTATGAAAGGGATTCAAACATTTAGCTTGTAGTGTGAAAACTCAGCAGTTTCATTGTTTGACTTTATAATCATCATGTTAATTGTGCATTTGGAGACTACCAGTTCAGCTAGACTCAGGGATATGTAGTGTTTCAAGGACTTAGAACATGAGTGGCACCCAAAACAAGTACTGATTATGTTAAACTGCTGTGTACTTAACTCTTAGAACTTGTACAGATGGCTCTATTTACACAAACTCTGTCTGTTTGCCTGCCTGCCTGCCTGCCTGCCTGTCTGCTTGCCTGCTCATCTGCCTTCTCTTAGACCCTTGGCCCCAGAAAAACACTTAAGCTTAGCATTTGCCAATGTACATAGGTGATTGTTTCTGTGGCTGGAGTTAGCTTAGTTTAGACAGCCGTGTGGCTGACTTCCCAGCTTGTAGCAGCTATTTAAATATTGCTTTGAGATGTTCCTCAGACTTGCATTTCTGTTGGTCTGACTAGGTAGTTTGCAAACTACGGTCTCCGCCACAAACTACAACCAGAGTCTGTGTGTATTTTCCTCTCCCATGGAATTTTACAGGAAGAGACTCAGTTCCTGTGCCTTAGTCTGTGTCCACCCACCTTCCCTGGGCTCTTATTTACTGGGAACTGTGGTCCTCAAATGGAATGGGGCTTGGAAGGTGATCATATTGCAGCAGCGTTAGGGGTGTTGCCCAGTATCCAAGGTAGTGTTTGGATGGATCCTGACTGACTTCCTCATTAGGTGGCACTTAAGGGTGAGGGCTAAAAAATATATTTTAAAGGAGACAAAAGCAATTTCATATGGAAAAAAAAAACCCCACCGGCTATGGGTTTTCTCACTGTGTTAGTTTTCTGTACTGGAAGAAATCCCTAACTGGTATTCTATTTTACCATTGTTGATCTTGGTTTGTGTGTCTCTTTTATTTTTTAATCTGTAATTTAGCAAAAGAAAACAAAACACGCCCCCCCCAAACAGTATTGGCTTTACCATTTTCAATATAAGATATGATTTGAGGTTTTCAAAGATATGGAAATGTTTTATTGATCTAGATTTCTGCCACAAGAGACTAGAAATGGGGTAGGGACAAGAAGGACAGAGAAAAGCTTCACAGTGGAGAAGGTGGCTCCCGTAGGTTGTTGACACCTAGGTTGCTCCCAGGAGGTGGTGTGACTCCTTATGGAACAACCCTTCTCAGGGATATAATGTTGGTGACCCTGAGGAACCTATACACCTGCACCTTGAGGCTGCCATGATTTCCCTGTTGCCATAATGCCTGTTGTTTGTAAAGAAAGTCTTTGTGGCTGGGGTTGAGGTACAGTGCCTCTTCAAAAGCTAAATGTTTTATGAGTTGGGATAAACCAACTGACAGAAGTTACCTCAACCTCTAGAGGGGATCCTTGAGTCACCAGGCCCATGGACCTCACAGAAGTGACTTCAGTCTTATGACCACAGGGCATGAAAAAACCCCAAAAACCCCAAAACCCAAAACCAAAACCAAACCAAACCAAACCAAAACCAGGCTATTTAAAAAATGTGTTTTCTTTTTCTTTTTTTTAATTTGTTTTTTTGGGGGCGTCTTTTTTATGGGGGGGGGTTGAGACAGGGTTTCTCTGTGTGGCCCTTGCTGTCCTGGACTCACTTTGTAGACCAGGTTGGCCTTGAACTTGCAGAGATCCACCTGAGTGCTGGGATTAAAGGCATGTGCCACCACTCCCAGCAATTACAGACAGCTGTGAACTGCCATGTGGGTACTGGGATTTGAACCTGGGTCCTTTGGAAGAACAGCCAGTGCTCTTAACCGCTGAGCCATCTCTTCAGCCCCAAAATGTGTTTTCTTTAGGGGAAAACAATGTTTCAAGTGTGTGCCTTGGAACCATACCCAGGATGAGGAGAGGAGGTTGTGGCAGCCAAGGGAGGCAAGTCTATTCCAGGACACTGAAGGGCTTTCCAGGCTCCCACCCTCAACTCCCTTCCCAGCTATCATCTCAGTCCATTTTAGAAAAAGCAGCCATGTTTTTTACTCACTAATGTGTTGTCACCACTTCTCATCCTTTAGGTGATAGGAAAAATATAAAGTCTGGTTTTGGATTAACTTAAAAAGATTCCCAATTAAAGCTCATCCAGAGCTGTATAGAAAAGGGAGGAAGCCTCCCATACACACAGCTGGGACAAGGCTTCCTCTTCTTCTCTAGCATAACTCACAGCATGAAGAAGCAGAAACAATTGGAGGGGTGGAGGGAAGCTTCCTGAGTTTCCAGCCACAGCATTCCACATGGAGGGAGACAGCTGAGCATCCTAACCTAGAACTTCTGACTCCAGAAAGACGCTGAGGCAGGCTCGAGAACTCAGTGTTGGCCCTGAAATGTTCACTCATCCTTCTAGCTCAGTTCCTCGTCAGTGTGTCTCTCTGAATAAATGAAGCTACATGCTAGGATGAAAACCAAGCCAGGTGGACGGACAGGTTTTTCTCTTTGCTTTCAGGTCATGTAAGGGAAAGCAGTGATCAGAGATACAAAGGAACTGGGGTTGAGATGGAACATCATTAAGATATCTCTGCCTGAATATGGCATTCAAAGATGTTTTCTTAAATTAAGATTTTTTTGGTATCGAGACATGTCAGCTCCTGACAGCACCCCCTATTCTACTCCAAGTAGAAGATAAGCATAGAAAAATCTCCAGTGTGAGATGGTTGAATTAGTGGCAAGCCTATCTCTTGGCATGAGAAACCCCTTGCTTCAACTGTAGACAGACTGCTGTCCAAAAAGGACAAAACTTGGTAGCAGGGAAGTCGACAGCCTAGCTCTGCCAACACAGGGTAGGTAAGTCCTTCATAATTCCTGCTCTACAATCAATGTCTGTCAGAGAAACGGGACCAAAAGGCTGAAGATTGATGCTGTAATGTATGGAGAGAAAACGGGAACTGTCTAGTCAGCCACTGATATGTCATTTTTTGTTTTGGATGATGCAGGCCCTGAACTTCCTACATAATCAGATATATTTATCCCTCTCAGGTCTCTGAGGTGGTTGAAGAATAGATAGCTAGAGTCTCATAGTTAAATTTTGAGTTGTTTAGGAATCAAGAGGTGTTCTGGATCTAAGAAGATGTTTTTAAAATTGTGAGGCAAGTTAGTATGAAAGCTGAGTCAGATATAGAACTTTAAAGTCATGGAGATGGTTAGATAGTAGAATGTTAAAGTCAGGGGCCAAATATGTATGGACTGGACATTGGGAATGTATGCTAAGTCATTTAACTCCCATAAATGTGGCGCATTTATTTCTGTTGTTTTGTATAGTATTTACTGTTATAAAAGAAGGAACCATTTGTTGGACTGAAAGGGGGAGCTGTTGGGGGGAAGAGGATGGAAGGGTGGGACAGGAAGGGGGAATAAGGGAGGGATTGTGACTGAGATGTAACTTGAAGAAATAAAAAAATAAAGTATATTAAAAAAAAAGATATCTCTGCCCGGCACCCAATAGTCAGAATTAACATGCTGGGGTGTGTTGTTTTCCTCATAAAATGAGCTCTGAACCCAGGCTTGTTGAAATAGCAAGCTGTGTCTGGTAAATAGGTTTAAAAACTCCTAAATGCACACATAAGGTATTGAAAAACCGGCCCTTTTTTTTTTGAGGTAATGTATGTAGGTTTTTGTTACCTTGACACAAATGGAGTCATCTTGGAAGAGGGAACTCACTTGAGGAGTAGCCTCTATCAGATTGGCCTGTGGGGCATTTTCTTTCTTTTTCTTTTTATTATATTTTTATGCTTAGTTAAATTTTTAAAAAAATTAATTTATTTTTTCAAGTTACATCTCAATCACAGTCCTCTCTCTCCTCCCCTCCTGGTCCTTCTCTCTCTCCTTCCCTCCCTCCCTCTCTCTTCCTTGTCTCCCTCCTCTCCTTCTCCTCAGATGAGGGGGACCCCCACATATCAACCTCCCTCAGTTCATCAGTCACATGAGGTCTAAGAACTTTCTCTTGTACTGGGGTTTGATATGGCAGTCCATATAGGGTAAGGTATTCCACTAACATGCAACAGGGTTCATGATTCGCTGCTGGTGGAGTATTTTGAAGGATAGTTATGCTAGATTCCTGTTTGTTTGGGTCTGTGGGTTATAGGATGGTTGTCCTGTGCTATATGTTTAATATCCACTTATAAGAGAGTACATATCATGTGTATCTTTCTGGGTCTGTGTTAGCTCACTTAGTATAAGCTTTTCTAGTTCCATTTATTTAGTTGCAAGTTACATGATATCATTGTTTCTGATAGCTGAGTATTCCATTGTGTAAATGTACCACAGTTTTGTTTTTTTTTTAATCCATTCTTTGGTTGAAGGAGAGATCTGGCTTGTTTCCAGTTTCTAACTATTATGAATAAAGCTGCTATGAACATAGTTGAGGCTATGTCCTTGTGGTTTGGTGGAGAATCTTTTGGATATATGCCCAGTAGTGGTATGGCTGGGTCTTGAGGTAGAACTTTTCCCAATTTTCTAAGATATCACCAGATTGATTTCCAAAGTGGTTGTACAAGTTTTCATTCCCACCAGCAATGGAGGAGTGTTCCCCTTTCTCCACATCCTCACCAGCATGTGTTATCTTTTGAGTTTTTGATCGTAGCCATTCTAACAGGTGTGAGATGGAATATTAGAGTTGTTTTGAGTCACATTGCTCTAATGACCAAGGATGTTGAACATTTCTTCAAGTGCCTCTTGGCCTTTAGAGATTCTTCTTTGTGAATTCTCAGTTTAGTTCTGTACCCCATTTTTTGACTGGGGTATTTGGTTTCCTGGTGTTTAATTTCTTTAGTTCTTTATATATTTTGGATATTAGCCCTATGTCTGATGTGGGGTTGGTAAAGATCTTTTCCCAGTCTGTAGGCTGCCGTTTTGTTCTAATGACAGTGTCCTTCACCTTACAGAAGCTTTTCAGTTCCATAGGGTCCCATTTATTGATTGTTGGTCTCAGGTCCTGAGCTGTTGGTGTGCTGTTCAGGAAGTTGTCTCTTGTGCCCATGAGATTGAGACTTTTTCCCACTTTCTCTTCTGTTAGATTTAGTGTATATGGTTTTATGTTGAGGTCTTTGATCCACTTAGACTTAAGTTTTGTGATAAATATGGGTCTATTTGCATTCTTCTACACATTGACATCCAGTTAGATCAGCACCATTTATTGAAGATGGCTTCCTTTTATTGTACGGTTTTGACTTCTTTGTCAAAACTTAAGTGACCATAGGTGGTGTGTTGGTTCATTTTTGAGTATTCACAATTCGATTCCATTGATCAACTGGTCTGTTGCTATGCCAGCACCATGCTGTTTTTACTATTATTGCTCTGTAGGGTATCTTGAAATCAGGGATGGTGATACTCCCAGATGTTCTTTTATTGTACAGGATTGATTTAGCTATTCTGTGTTTTTTTTCCATATGAAGTTGAGAATTATTCTTTTGAGGTGTGAAAATAATTATTTTAATTTCTCACTGCCATAGGGAGGGATCAGACCACTGTGGGTGTTGTCAGTCTTGGGCAGGTAGGACGGTAGTATGTAAGATAGCTAAGCAAGCCTGGGGAGAAAGTGAGTATACAGTGTTTCTGCATGATCTCTGCTTTAGTTTCTGTTCTAGATTCCTGCCTTGGGTTCTTGTTTTGATTTCCTTCAATTATGGACTATGGCATGGAAGTATAGGACAAACCCTTTCCTCCTCCAAGTTCTTTTGGTCAGTGCTTTATCACAGCAACAGGAAACTAACTAGGCACTTCAGGGCCTTGTCATATTATAGGCCAGGCTGGTCTGGAACTTGTGACCCTCATGCCTGTGACCTCTTGAATGTTGAGGTTGCAGGCCACCACCTGCTTTATCATCTGACTTTAGACTCAAGTTATTTGCTAAGATCACTGCATGCTCTCAAGTTTAATGCCTGGCATCTACTCAAGGAAGAGATTTGGGTGGGAGACATGGTACAGCTGGGATTGTAAGGAGGCCCATCATTTGAATGTTGAACTAGAAAAGTCCAACTTTCTTCCCTTCAGGGACTGCTAAGATACAACTTGGAATAAACTGAGGAGGTGATACTGTTCCCTGAGACATTTTGACAAGCTGAACCTTTTGTTTGTCTGCTGTCCTCAAACCTGCCATCTGGGAAGTCAATAAAACTCAGCTTGAGAATTTAGCTTAAGGGAATGGTGATTTCCACGGGTGCCTGCCAAGACTAAAAAACGATTCCAACTGGAAGACAGGATCCTCATTTTCAACTAGAGCTCTAGATGAAAATAAGCAGCTCATTAAAAAATAAAACCACAAAACAAAATAAGAAGATACCTTGCGTGAAAGCCAGCAAGCAGGGAAACCCAAGACCCCTAGAGACTTCAGATGCTGCAGTGTTCAGATTAAAAAAAAAAGTTATATATTTCAAAGTATAAAGGCCCAATCTGAAACTGAAGAATATAAAGATCTCTAAAAGAACCAGAGATTTCAGGAAAAAAAAAAAAAACTCGTTGACATTTAAAACTTAATGGTAGTCTGCTTCCAGTTTTGGTCAAAGTTGAGGGACAGAGACTGCCTTGTTACTCTTTAAAAAAACAAAATTAAAAAAATGTGTATGGGTGTTTTGCCTGAATGTAAATGTGCACATTCAGGTGCCCATGGAGACCCAAGCTGGGTGTTAGAGCTCCTGGAACTGGAATTACAGATGGTTGAGAGTCATCATGTGGGTGCTGGGAACCAAACCTTAGTACTCTGGAAGAACAACCTGCTCTTTTTTAAATTTTTTATTTCTTCAAGATACATCTCAATCCCCTCCCTACTCCCCCCTCTGGTCCCACCCTCTTCCCCGTTAACCCCCCATCCACTTCCTTTTTTTTTAAGTTAAGGTATATCTTTCCCCCGCAACAGCTCCTACTTTCAGTCCAACAAATGGCTCCTTCTCTTATAACAACAAGTACAATACAAAACAACAGAAATAATTAGGCCAGAATTATGAGAATTATAAAGCTTAGCATATATTCCTAATGTCCAGTCCATACGTATTTGGCAACTGACTTTAACATTCTACTATCCTATCATCTTCATGAGTTTAAAGTTCTATATCCAACTCAGCTTCCATTCTAACTTGCATCACAATTTTAAAAACATCTTCTTAGATCCAGAACACCCTCTTAATTCCTAAACAACTCAAAATTTAACGATGGGACTCTAGATATCTAGTCTTCAAGCACATCAGAGACCTGAGAGGGATAAATATATCTGATTATACAGGAAGTGCAGGGCCAGCAGCTTCCAAAACTAAGAAATGACATACCTGTGGCTGCCTGGACAGTTTCCAAATTCTCTCCATACATTGCAGCACCAATTTTCAGCCATTTGGCACCGTTTCTCTGACAGACATTGATTGTAGAGCAGGAATTATGAAGGACTTGCCTACCCTGTCTTGGCAGAGCTAGGCTGTCGTGCCTGCTTACAAGTTTTGTCCTTTTTGGACAGCATTCTGTCTATAGTTGAAGCAAGGGATTTTTATTGCCAAGTGATAGGCTTGGCACTAATTCAACCATCTCTAATCAGAGATTCTTCGATGGTCATCTTCTACTTGGAGTAGAATAGGGGTGCTGTCAGGAGCTGACATGTCTCAGTATCAAAAAAATCTTAAGAAAACATCTTTGACTGCCATATACTGCAGATCTCTTGAGGTTTTTGAAGATCACCTATCTATCTCCTTATATTTGAATAAGCAAATGTTGCATGTCTCTTAGCAACTTGATTTCTGATTAACTTAGAAAATAACTGTGATAGACTGCTCTAGTACCTACCAAAATGACATGCTTGAATGACTATTAGTTTGCGTTTCTTAATTATCTTAAACAGTTTATGACAGTTGCTAACAAAAGGACAAAACTTCGCATTTCATTTTTTAAAATTATTTATTTTAAAATATTTATTTACTACTTCAGGTTACATCTCCATTGCAGTATACTATTTCTGCCCCTCCCAGTTCTGCTTTCCTACCCTCTACCCCCCATCCCTTCCATCTCACTCCTCTGGAGTGGTGGAGTGTCCCTACATAACAGTCACCTGCCCCAGTTCAGCAGTCATATGAGGGCCAAGAGCCTCCTCATACACTGGGGGCCTACAAGGCAGCACCACTAGGGAAAAGTGTCTCATTGACAGGGAGAAAAAGAAAAAGTCTATGTCCATGTTCCCTTTGGTGTGTTGGTTGTAGTATAGTTATCCTGTACTATATGGCTAAAATCTGACTATAAGTGAATAGATGCCATGTGCATCCTTCTGAGTCTGGGTTAGCTTACTCAGGATGAGCTTCTCTAGTTCCGCATTTCATTTCTAAGCATTACCTAGGTACAATACCTTAAAAAGAGTTAACCTTAATTTTGTATCAATATACAAAGATCAATACCAATGTGGCCAAATATAATCTTAATTTTGTATCAATATACAAAGATCAATACTGATGTAGCCCAATACAATCTTAATTTTGCATCAATATATAAATATCAATATCGATTTAGCCAAATATAATCTTAATTTTGTATCAATATGCAAAAATATAAGAGCCTA
>CAJQZJ010009840.1:8610192-8635416 GCA_907164525.1 Lophiomys imhausi
CTTCCCAAACTAAGAAATGACATACCTGTGGCTGCCTGGACAGTTCCCATTTTCTCTCCATACATTACAGTCATTTGGCCCCATTTCTATGACAGACATTGATTGTAGAGCAGGGGTTATGAAGGACTTACCTACCCTGTCTTGGCAGAGCTAGGCTGTCGACTTACCTGCTTCCAGGTTTTGTCCTTTTTGGATAGCATTCTGTCTACAGTTGGAGCAAGGGGCTTTTCCTACCAAGAGATAGGCTTGTGACTAATTCAATCATCTCCCACTGGAGATTCTTCGATGCTCATCTTCTACTTGGAGGAGAATAGGGGGTGCTGTCAGGAGTTGATATGTCTTGATATAAAAAAATCTAAAGTTACGAAAACATCTTTGAATACCATATTCTGCGGATCTCTTGAGGTTTTTGAAGAGGCCCTATCTATCTCTTATATTAGGGTAAGCAGATGTTGCTTGTCTCGTAGCAGGTTTATTTCTGATTAGCTTAGCAAGTAACTATAATAGGCTGTCATAGTACCTAACAGAATGACCGGCTTGCATAACCATTAGTTTGCATTTCTTAATTATCCTAAACAGTTTATGACAATTAGTAGTAAAAGGCTGAAACATCACATTTCTTTTTTTTTCTTTACCTCCTAACCCTTCCATCCCATTTCTCTGGGGTGGGGTGTACTTATATGTAACTCTAGAATTTATAAGACAACTAACTCTATAGTGATCCTCCTGTCTCTGATGGAGTTAAAGGCATGGGCTAACACCACGCTTCTCATTTATTTTACCTTAGCTCTAAATTTTTTCAGCTCTTGGAGTTTTAGAAAACCAGGTTGAACTCTAGTTACCTTCAATTTATTTACAGCATTTTAAACCTCTTACCTGCTTTTTAATGCCAAACCACGAAAATATCCTTTATATCTACAAAAAAAATTTTTTTTAAGCTGCTATCAAGTTTGTGTAAGCTATGTGGCAACCTGCAGTCTAGCATTCCAATCTGAAATTAAGGCCATTTTTCCTTTCATGCCAGCAAGGCAAGTATACCTTTGGTAAATTTTTTTTTTTTTTTTGGTTTTTCTCTGTGTATCCTTGGCTGTCCTGGACTCACTTTGTAGACCAGGCTGGCCTCGAACTCACAAAGATCCGCCTGCCTCTGCCTCCCAAGTGCTGGGATTAAAGGCGTGTGCCACCACCGCCCGGTTACCTTTGGTAAATTATACTTTGAAAATTTTATATTGTATTTTTATTATATTTTTTAAGCTTATTAACTCTTTTCTAAAAAAAAAGTATTATTTTGTTTTCTCAAGTTACTTCTAGAATATAGTTTCCTCCCTCCTCCCCTCCTGGCCCCTTCCTCCCTCCCTCCTTCCCTCCTACCTCCTTTTCTCCCTCTCTCCCTCCCTTTCTCCCTCTCTCTCCCTCCCTCCCTCATTATTCCTCTACTTGGTAGTCTCCTTCTCCTCAGATGAGGTGTGCCCTCACATATCATATTCCCTCAGTTCTTCAGTCATGTGAGGGCCAAGGGCTTCCACTTGTACTGGGGCTTGATATGGCACACCATCTAGGGTAAGGTGTTCCACTAACCTGCAGCAGATTCCATGACTCACTTCTGGGTGGAATTTTTCCTAGGATAGATATGCTAGATTCCTATCTCTTTGGGTCCATGGGTTGTAGGATGGTTATTCTGTGATGTGTGGTTAATATCCATTTATAAGAGAGTACATACCATGTTTATCTTTCTGGGACTGAGTCAGCTCACTTAGGATGAGCTTTTCTAGATCCATCCATGTGGTTTCGAATTGCATGATTTCCTCATTTCTGATAGCTGTGTAGTATTCCATTGTATAAATGTACCACAGGTTTTTTTTTTTTTAAATACATTCCTCAGTTGAAGGATATCTGGGTTGTTTCCAGTTTCTGACTATTACAAATAAAGCTGCTATGAACATTGTTGAGGCAATGTCCTTGTGGTTTTATTTTTAATCTTTTGGATATATGCTTAAGAAGGGTATGGCTGGGTGTTGAGGTAGAACTATCCCCAACTTTCTAAGATATCTTCAGATTGATTTCCGAGGTGGGAACAACGTGCTCTTAACTGCTGAGCCATCTCTCCATTCCTCCCTCTCCTTATACTTTTACCTTACATAAGGAATCAGGTAAAATACAGAAAGCAAAAGCTGGCAAGGTTTCACATAGCCCTGCTTGATCTGCACGTGCTATGTAGCACGGGAAGGTCTTGAACTCCTAATCATACTAAGTTCCAAGAGCTGGGATTATAGGCAAAGAGCATTGCTTGGTTTATGCACTGCTGGGGATCAAACTGAGGGTTTTGCACCCTAGTCAAGCACCCTACCAACTGAGCTACATCCCCAGCCTGTGAACATCAACTTTTAGAGGCTGGAGATTAGGCAGACAAGGATAGCAATCTACTTGCCAGGGTTAACAAACCAAATAGACCTTATATGTGTTGTCTAGGCCACAGTTCAGGTAGGAAGGACCCAGACTAGGTTAGTGCTCTTACTAAATTGAAGAGACAAGGATAGACATAAGTGAGGCAAATGGCTAGAGTATGTGAGGCAGAGTGACAGCAATAGTAATAAGTCATATAAAAGAGTTCTGGAGAGCCATGAGGAGCCCCCTGGAGCTCTGCCTAGGAATTGATCTGTGTATACTTGGAATTACCCAACTCTTGGAAATAGACGATAATCTGCTTCCTAGGGCTCAACAAGAGCTAGACTAATTTGGTTCTGTAACAAAGAGTAAAGTTGTTACCACCAAAGGTCTGGTAAAATAAATGGACAATAGGGAGATTGGCAAGAGGAAATGATATGAACTATTGCATGCACCAGAGGATCACAGAAAAGAAACTCTCTAAATGGAGTATGATCTGGAAGCCTGTTGTAACACCTAGGCTACAAAAAGGAATGAGTGTGGTTTTCCAGATGTTGCTACAATGACAGGCTGTGGGAGAATTTAGAGAGGCGATGAATGATGTATGGAGACTATCTAAAGTAGAGTTGAGGTCTCTCAGGTAAAGGTCTCTCATGGCTGAACTGGCAGAATAGGTGTCAACCCACCAAGAGACTTTCTGAGTGAGATAGCCATGTCTAGACTCGTGTGGTCCCTTCTTCCCTGGTTGTTGAGCTTTCTGGGGGTTGCTAGTCTGAAGGATACTCTAAACCGTCCCTAACAAAGTCTGAAGTCCAGCCTCAGAAGAATCTAATGCCAACTAACCTGAGAGAATAAAACCACATAGTGTTTAAAGAAGGATATAATTGACACCCAACAATTAAATATTTTTGCTAACTGGCATCCAGCCAAAAATCACAAGGCATATAAATAGCAGGAGCATATGGAGCACAACCAACATAAGAATCATTGAGTATAAACATAAATGGGATATGGATGAAGAAAACAGAAGACATTAAAACAGTTATGAATTCATTGTATATGGATATACTTTATATATTCAAGCAGGTAGATGAAAACATAAGCATGCTGAAAGAGATGAGAGACTTAAAAAAGTCATGAAACTTAAAAATTATTTTTTGAATGGGATTAATAGAAGATTAGATACTGAATCAGAAACTATTCAGCATGGACAGTACATGGAGTAACAAGGCAACTCCACTCCAAGGAAGAGGAAACTAAAGACACAAGACAATCCCGGTCAATCTATAATACATGTAATGGGACTCTCAGAAAGAGGGCAAGCTATAAAAAGACATTTAAAATTGCCTAAGCAAAAATAGTAATATATTGGTAGGCATATATGTCAAAACTAAGGAAAAGAGTAGTAGCAGAAAGGGTTTCTAGAAGAGGCCAAAAGCATTCTGTTATGAGGCTGTGACATGGCAGGTGATGGGGTTCATAAAGGAAATAAGTAGTAAACTAAAGAGAGTGTCGTAAAGCATGCAGCAAGGAGAAGAAATAAATCAAGAAGTAAAATTAACAAGCCAGAAGTAAATAGAAAATACAGTGCAAGAAAAGGAGGAAGAAGGACAAGAAAGAAATGCTGAGAGAATAATGGAAAAAGCACTTCAAGACGATGAAATTATACCCTAGCATACTGCTGCTAAATGTTCAGATTTAAATATAAGAAATATAGCTATGAAAGAAAAAAACAATTCATAGTTCATCCAAGTTAAAAAGAATTATTCTCAAGCCAATGCTGTCAAGAAAATGAAAAACAAGTACCAGCTGAGGAGAAAAATATATGTAGTCCCTATATCTAATTAAGTACTGTGTCTGGAATATGTAAAGAATACCTACCATTCAAGGAGCCCAACAACCAGACTGCAGAATGGACAAAAGTTTTGGATACCCATTTCACCAAAGAGAGATGTGAAGCTGGCCAAAAAGTGAATAAAAAGAAGCCATCGCCAGGACCATTGCATATTCTTCAGAATGGGGAAATTACCAAAGGCTGATGCAGCAAGATGGAGAGGGTATGTAGTAATTAGGACCCTCATACATTTGCATACATTTCACATATATGGAAATGTAAAATGGGATACATAACTTAGAGAAATTAATCCAACAGAAATGAAAACATGGCCTGGGAAGATAGCTAAGAGGGGAAAATGCTTGCTGCACAGGAGTGATGTTAGGACCCCCAGCACCCATGCAAGAACTGGGCATAGTGGCATGTGTCTGTAGCACCCCCCCCTCCCTGTGCTGGACAGTGGGGTGGGGACAAAGACAGGTGCATCCTAGGTACTTGTTGAACAGCCAGTATCGTTTAAAGAATGATCTTCAGGGCCAGTGAGAAATTCTGTCAATGAAAGAAACCCATCATCAACCTCTGGCCTATACACTTGCATGCACTGGAAAGTACACCTATGTGCACACATGTGCACATGCATGCACACAACACACACACACAAATGAAAACTTGCATTGTGCCAACAATTGTACCTTTACATTACAGCAGATATTCTATCGTAATAGCCAGTACTTATAAAACACTCAAATGTTCATCATCTGGTTAACTGGCAAACAGAAAAATATATTAAAACAATAAAACAGGTTGATATCCAAGATGGTGGCAGTCGGCAGGGGCACATTTTGA
Organism: Lophiomys imhausi; assembly: GCA_907164525.1. Lineage (NCBI taxonomy): Eukaryota > Metazoa > Chordata > Mammalia > Rodentia > Muridae > Lophiomys > Lophiomys imhausi. The sequence continues at coordinate 8,615,258 of CAJQZJ010009840.1, forward strand.
GTGGGGGGGGGATAGCTACAACATCGAAGAAATATAAAGTAGCTGAGCAACATCCTAAGAAGCGTGAACCTGCAGGGTCACACTCAGAGAACCTAGGGACTAGTAGGGGTCCCTTGTGGGACACTCAGACACTCAGGTAAACATACCTACCCAAGCAGCAGGGCACAGCGTGGAACCCAGACCGTGGGGCGCAGCTCAGCACAGAACCCAGGCAGTGGGGCACAGTGCAGCGTAGACCCAGGCAGCTGAGAGCAGCGTGGCAGGGAACCCAGGCAGTGTGGTGTAGTGCGGCACATACCTAGGCAGCAGGGTACAGTGCAGTGCTGGGGCGCCTACCTAGGTCGCAGGGAGCAGTGCAGTGGGGAACACAGGTAGCAGGGGCTGTAGGGCGTGGCGTGGCATGACCTGGTGTGGAACCCAGGTGGAGGAGCATACCTGCGGCAGTGGGCAAGAGCCACTCAAAAACCCAGCGAGTGGACAGGCTCAGGGCCTAAGGCAGAGGTCAGCAGCTTGGGGCACAGTCTCAGTGCCCAAAGTGGAGACTTGCAGCAAGGGACACAGTCTTAGGCCCAAAGTAGAGATCAGTGGCACAGGGCACAGGCCTGAGACCTAGAGCAGAGGCCAGCGCCGAGCTTGGTGCAAAACAGAGGCCGTCGTGGATTCTTCCCCAGAAGAATTTTTGCGGGCAAAAACCATGCAAATATTCAAGGAACAGCTTCAAACTTTAGACAGGGGTATTCACCAGCCTATGGAGCACCCAGCTTCCACACAGGCATTCCATACAGGAGAACGGCAGGTTCACCAAGATTTATCTCCAGGTGAGTGGCTGGCAGGGAGGCACAAGCATATCTGGGCTTACCCAGAAAATTGTTGGACATAAAGATCCCTCTACTGGATATACAATCACTTGGAAGAACATTGCGCTCAGACAGGGCAGAGGGCTGCCTGTCCTAAACCAGTACAGTCTCCCTCAGGTCTGATAACTGCAGGGTACCCCAACTGCCAGATAGAGGTACCTCCTAGCTACCAGAGTGCCCAATATTCACATGGTCACCACAACACCTTAAAAGAGGACCAGCAGTGCCACTGAAATGGTCCAGAAGACACCAGGAACAATCAGCTAAGGGCAACCAGATGGCTAAAGGTCAGAAAAAGCACAAAACTGACAAAAATCAGGAAATATGACTCTAACAAAATTCAGCGAAGGTAACACTGCAAACCCTGAACATCCCACCACAGCTGAAATACATGAGAATGATGACAAATCTATATTTAGGAAAATGATGGAGTCCTTTCAAGAAGAAATTAAATCACTGAAAGAATACAAAGAATCCTCAATTTTACAAATTAAAGCAATGGAGAACACCATTAGAGATCTCCAAGCCAACACAGCCCAACATGAATGGGAAAGAGACAAGGCAAGGAAAGATTCGAAAGATTTGAAAGATTTGCAGACAAAGACGAGCAAAATTGTATAAAACAAATAAAATGGTTCAAGACTTGAAATTGGAAGTAGAAGCAACAAAGAAAACACAATCAGAGATAATCCTGGATATGGAAAATCAAGGGAAGAGAATAAGAACAAAGGACATGAGTATTAAAAATAGGATACAAAAGAGGGAAGGCAGAATCTCAGGCATGCAAGATTTGATAGAAGAAAATCTGTACAACAACCAAAGAAAATGAGAAATCTAAAAAAGTTCTCACCCATAACATCCAAGAAATCAAGTACTCAATGAAAAGACGGAACCTAAGAATTATAGGTATAAAGAGAAGACTCCCAACTCCAAGGTCCAGGAAACATCTTCAACAAAATCATAGAAGAAAACTTCCTAAACCTAAAGAAAGAAATGCCAATAAAATTCCAAGAGGCATACAGAACACCAAACAGATTAGATCAGAAAAGGAACTCCTCTCACCACATAATAATTGAAACTCCAAATGTACAGAACAAAGAATATTAAAAGCTGTAAGAGAAAAAGGTCAAGTAACATGTAATGGCAGACCCATCAGATTACACCTGACTTCCCCTCAGAAACTTTAAAAGCCAGAAGGGTAGACGTCCTACAAGCCCTGAGAGAACATAGGTGCCCAGCCAGACTACTATATCTAGCAAAACTTTCTATCAACATAGTTGGAGAAAACAAGATATTCCATGACAAAAATCAAATTTAAACAGTATCTACCCACAAATCCAGCCCTACAGAAGAGCTTAAAAGGAAAATTCCAACCCAGAGAACATAACTACACCCAAGAAAAGAGAGGAAGCAAAAAACTTCACTGCAACTAAACCAAAAGAAACATACAACCACCACTTACACCAAAATAATAGAAAATAACAACCTTTGGTCATTAATATCCATCAACATTAATGGACTCAACTCCTCAATAAAAAGACACAGGCTTACAGAATGGATCTGTAAACAAGACCCATCATTGTGCTGCCTACAAGAAACACATCTTACAAAAAAAGATAGATCCTACCTCAGAGTAAAGGGCTGGGAAAAGATTTTCCAAGCAAATGGACCCAGGAAGCAGGCTGGAGTAGCCATCTTAATATCAAATAAAATAGACTTTCAAATGAAGTTAATAAAAAAAGATAGGGAAGGGCACTACATACTCATTAAAGGAAATATTCATCAAGATGACATCTCAATATTGAATATCTATTCCCCAAATACAAGGGCACATACATTTATAAAAGAAACTCTTCTGAAGCTTAAACCACACATTGATCCCCACACATTAGTAGTGGGAGACTTCAACACCCCATTCACAACAATGGACAGGTCATTGAGACAGAAACCAGACAGAGAAATAATGAGTCTAACAGAGGTCATGAACCACATGGACTTAACAGGTATCTACAGAACGTTTCACCACAAAAGAACACACCTTCTTCTCAGCACTGCATGGAACCTTGTCCAAAATCGACCATATAGTTGGACACAGAGCATGCCTCCACAGATACAAGAAAATTGAAATAACCCCTTGTATCTTATCAGACCACCATGGAATAAAGCTGGACTTCAACAACAACAGAAATGACAGAAAGCCTACATGGAAACTGAACAACTCTCTACTGGATGACTACTGGGTCAGGGAAGAAATAAAGAAGGAAATCAAAGACTTCTTAAAATCCAACGAAAATGAAGACACAACATACCCAAACCTATGGGATACAATGAAAGCAGTGCTATGAGGAAAGTTCATAGCACTAAGTGCCTTCAAAAAGAAAATTGTGACAGCTCATATTATCGAATTAACAGCAGAACTAGAAGAACTGGGGTGGGGGGGAAGGGGAGAAGCAAACACTCCTAAGAGGAGCAGAAGGCAGGAAATCATCCACCTTAGGGCTGAAATCAACAACTTAGAAACAAAAAGAACAATACAAAGAATCAATGAAAGCAATGAAAGGCAGAGGGAAAAACCCCAAATCAACAAAATCAGAAATGGAAAGGGAGAAATAACAGCAGACATTGAGGAAATCCAGAGTATCTTTAGGTCCTACTTTAAAAATCTATACTCCACTGGGCGTGGTGGTGTATGCCTTTCACACCAGCACTCGGGAGGCAGAGGTAGGCGAATCTCTGTGAGTTCAAGGCTAGCCTGGTCCACAAAGTGAATCCTGGACAGTCAAAGATGAAGAGAGAAACCCTGTCTCGAAAAACAAAAAAATCTGTACTCCACCACATTTGAAAATCTAAGCAAAATGGACAATTTTCTTGATAGATTCCACCTACCAAAGTTAAATCAAGATCAGGCTAACATTAAACAGCCCTATATCCCCTAAGGAAATAGAAGCAGTTATTGAAAATCTCCCAACCAAAAAAAGCCCAGGGCTAAGTGTTGGGGTAGTGTTAAGCATTCTAAATGTTAATTGGTCCTGTTTTCTGTCTGTTACTTATATTGACTCCAATTGGTTAAATAAAATACCAAGGCCTGAGATTGGGCAAAGACAGAGAAAGGTGGGACTTCCTGAGATTAGAGCAGGAAGCCTGCGCTTTAGACAGATGATTCAAGATTCCAGCCAGCAGCAGCAAGAGGAGGCACACACCATGGGTTAGAGAAAAGAACCTCATTCCACATGGCCAGGAATATCGGCATATCATGGAGAATGGTAGTCCAAGGGGACGTATGTATATATGGGGTCATATTTGGGTAATAGAATCCCAGGAATATCGGCATATCATGGAGAATGGTAGTCCAAGGGGACATATGTATATATGGGGTCATATTTGGGTAATAGAATTATGAGCTATCTTAGATGGGCTGGGATTGCACAATTCAGGCCAAGACTTGTTAAAACCACATGGTGTCTGTGTGTGCTCTTTTATAATGGATGGTTAAGGATTAGCCGCTGAACCAATTAAATATAATATAAATACTGGTACACAATTTAATTAATTAATTCTACAAATGGCACCCGACACAATTTAATTAATTTTTCTACATATAGCGCCCAACGTGGGGCAATTAGAATCCATGCTTACAGCCTCAGAAGGCATGGGTGAAAGCTGATTTCTTAGCCAAAGAGTGGGGGAACCAAACCCAAATGCATTTCAAAGGTGCGGCTACCTAAACAAAAGCTACTGCCTTGCAGCAAAGGTGGAAAGCTTAGCTCTCCTTACATACTGAAAAACTGGCAGCCTTCTAAACAGAATTTGAGAGTGGAATTAACAGCCTATGTTAAAAATGGAGGAATTCATAATGCCTCAATACTTTTGGATTCCAATTGAGTTTGTTTCTCTTAGTGTGCAAATGATTTTTACTCTGACAATTGTGGTTCTGGTTATCTTTTCTGAGAAAGTTTGGACTAGGATAGACTTAAAGGAAGGAATTTACAGATGCAATGCTAAATTGCCAACAAAAGGAAAGAGGGAGACCTTTCATGATAAATAAGGCAACATTAATGGCAGCTGGAGCTAAGAGCTCCCTGGCTATGAGGTGCTTCTCAGGGCTTTCTGGGAAGGGTCCACCAATGAAATACAGCCAAAACTTGATTCCAAGGAATAATGAACAAAACTTTAATTGCAGCATGGAATGGCATGGTTAGGCATGCCAAGGCTTTTGGAATGTTGTTTCTTTGCTTGACTTTTGTTTAGATGTCTTTGATTTTCCTATATTGGGAGGTAGAAAGGATATTTTTCTGGTTTGCATTGCTAAAACAAAAGAGATTTTTGAAGATTTGGCAGCAGATTTCGAATTGTCATTACAGTTCAAGGTTGCTCTCTGGGTTACAGAGATACAAAATCTGGGATTTAAGTGAAATATATGAGCAGGGTGGTACTGTACACACCCTTAATCCCATCACACTAGAGGAAGAAATAGGCAGATCTTTGGATTCTAGAACAGCCTGGTTTAAACAATGAAGGTAGGGCGGAAACCCTGCTGATAAGATAAGGCTGCTTACTAAGGACAGTCTAGAATTCAAAAATTACACATTTTTTCCTTGATGCTAAGTTTAATAATGTCCTTACTGATCTAGTGGATAAATGCACATAATCTTAAATTTATGTAAAGAGAAAGGGGTCACAAGCCAGTCTCAGGTGTGGGGCTCCCGCTGGAGAACTGGTTTCAAGAAACATTTTTGCCCTGAAGGAGATATGTTAATCTCTGTGCATCACAGTGCAGGCCTTTAAACCCAGCACTTGGGAAACAAAGACAGGTGGATCCCTGACCTTCACCAAGGTCAGCCTGGTCTACAAACTGAGTCCAGGACAAGGGTATATAGAGAAATCCTGTCTTGGAAAATAAAAGGAGAGAGAGAGAAAGAGATATATTCTGTTAATCAATGTAAGGAACCAGAGTTAGGCTGGGGAAGAACTTGCAAACAGCATGCCTCCCACAGCCAACACTTAAGAAAAGCTAACATAAAATAGCATATCATGCTATTCTACACCAATCTCCTTAAGAATGGGGTTTCCATGGGAGAAATGGAACTCAAACTAATAAAAGGTGGTTTAATTAATGTTATTGTTTAATAAGGTTAATTTAATTATTTAAACTCATACCTTGATCTCAAAACTTGGGAGACAAGGACAGAACAGGTTCCTTGTGTGTTCAAGGCCAATCTAAATCTACAGAGCTCAAAAGAGCAAATCAAGACAGCCCAAGCTACAAAGAGAAACCCTGACTCAATAAGAATATATATATATTATATATATATATATATCCACATAGAAATTAAATCTCCAAAGAAAGGAAAAAAGGAAAGAAGAAATATATAAACGCATAACTTTGATCCCAAAACATGGGACACAAAGACAGAGACAGATTGGTTCACTTTGAATTTGAGGCCAACCTATTCTACAAAAAGCCAGAACAACACAGAATAAACCTGTTTTAATCAATTAATAAATTTATGTCAACTGTAAAGGAAAATATTAAATAAGACTAAACTCCATTTAGTCTTATGCTGTATTTTCAATTTAAAATAGATTATATATAGAATATATATGTAATACTATTACATGCCATCCTTTTATATAACATGAATGGAGACTTACAAATGTCTTTCTTTTGTTAAAACAAAAAACAGAAGATGTTCCTTAATTGATTTATGCATTCTGCACATCCAAGGCATTTTGGTAATTGCAGAACTATATGTTACTTGTGAGAAATTACATATTTTCAGAACAAGAGGACCAGATACCAAAGAAGACAAGTAACCCAAATGATCCAGCCTCACAGACTGCCTCAATAGCTGTTTCCTCAAAAATCTGCATCCAGAACAACTTCAAACAGCTTGCTGAGATGGTCCAGCCTCAAAGACTGTTCCAGACAGGACTTCAAAAAACCCCTAAACTTCCATACCCAAAGTCCATCTTCAGACTACAAACTTCTCAGGATATTCAAATTGCTGAGCACATAGAGACTGGACTACAAATGTTACTATTAAATTGATTAACCATTTTTTCCATTTTATTTGGGCCCCCAAACAGGTTTTCTGCATCCCAATTTAGCAGGAAGCAGTTTTAAGAGAGTGACGTTCCATTCCCAAAATTGGGGTGGATGATAGATGTTGTTTAGGGAGAATGGTTACAAATTGTTAAATCGTCTTGTTAAGAAAGATATAGGAGCTTAGATTCAAGGACTTTTCCATTTCCTTTTCTTTTCTCTATCCTTCTTTCTCACTTATATAGGGGGAAAAGACTTGAAAAGAAAAAGAGGGGGATATATGTATATAATATAGAAATGATAAGATATAAGGATAGATTATTGAATCTTCTCTGAAAATCAAAACTTGTTATTCTTTAAATAAGTTTATCTTTTGATACATTGGTATAGAATTTTGTATATTGATACAAAAATAAGGTTAAATTTTGATTCATTAGTATAGACTTTTATATTTTGACACATAATAAGAATATTTCAACTCTTATATGAGGTATTATGCCTATGTAACTCATTTAGAAGTATAGGTTTACTTCCAATCCTTTTATGGGTGGCTATTGAAATATATTTAGGAGTCTGGGTAATACAGGTTGATTGCTGGCCAGTCAAGCTTCTGGTCATGTCAAATACTAGTTTTAATTTATCACAAAATAGACTTAATAGGTTAAACAGATAGTAAATGGTTAAAATATACAGTTTGCTTGTTCAAAGATAGATAGATGATAGATAGACTTATAAATAAAATAGTAGATGTCTTTAAAACCCTCAGAGGCATACAGAAAATGGCATTTAAAGATGTTTTTGTTATTTTAAGAATTGTTTGACTTAAGACAGTCAGCTCCTGACAGCTCCCATTTGAATTGGAAGAAGACAATGAGCATCAAAAATAAATCTCCCATCAGGAGATAATTCCTCAAAAAAGAAATCTCCCATCAGGAGATAATTCCTATTGGGCAAAAATGCCCCTGCTCTCTCAACAGACTATATACAGTCCAAAGACGGACCATAGCTTAAATGCTGGTAAGTCGATGTCCTGATTCTGCAGAGACAGAATGGGAAAATCCTTATTTCCTGCTGCACAATTTAGTCTGTGAAAAATGCTTGGCCAGAAGGTTGAAGATGATGCTCCAATGATATTGAGAGATATTTGGGACTGTCTAGCAACAAACTGTCAATTTTTTTTTCTTTTTGGAAGCTGCTCTCCTATGCTTCCTACTCACTCAAATAATAACTTTCTCCCTTCTTATGTCTTTGATGGGGTTGAAGGCATAATAGCTATAACATTTCAATTGAACTTGAGTTGTTTAGGATTTAAAAGGATATTTTCAAGTCTAAATAAAATCTTTAGGTTTAAAAATATAGGATATGATAGAAATTAGTTAGGTTCAGAAGTTTAGACACACCAAGATAGATAGATGATTTTTTTCTTCTTCAAGATTGCCTGATACAAATAGGCTAAACATTATGTGCATAACTTTTATATATGGTTTTCTTGATTGTTTCATATCTGTTCTTATTGTTTTCACTATATGAGTTAAAAAATTTAGCCTTTTTTTGACAAAAGGAGGGAATTGTTGGGGTTGTGTTAAGCATTCTAAATGTTAATTAATTGGTCTTGTTTTCTGTCTGTTATTTACATTGACTCCGATTGGTTAAATAAAATACCAAGGCCTGAGATTGGGCAAAGACAGAGAAAGTTGAGACTTCCTGAGATTAGAGCAGGAAGCCTGCGCTTTAGACAGATGATTCAAGATTCCAGCCAGCAGCAGCAAGAGGAGGCACACACCATGGGTTAGAGGAAAGAACCTCATTCCACATGGCCAGGAACATCAGCATATCATGGAGAATGGCAGTCCAAGGGTACGTATGTATATATGGGGCCATATTTGGGTAATAGAATTATGAGCTAGCTTAGATGGGCTAGGATTTCACAATTCAGGCCAAGGCTTGTTAAAATCCATGCGGTCTCTGTGCACTTATTTATAATGGTGGGTTAAGAATTAACTGCCATGGAATCAATTAATGATAACATAAATACTGGTTAAATAATTTAATTAGAATTTTTTTTTACACAGGGACGGATAGTTTAAGCACAGAATACTAGCAGACCTTCAAATAAGAGCTAATACCAATATTCTTCAAACTCTTCCACAAAATAGAATCAGAAGGAACACTGCCAAACTCATTATATGAGGACACAGTCACCCTGATTCCTAAACCACACAAAGACTCAACAAAGAAATGAACTTCAGACCAAATTTTCTCATGAACATATGCAAAAATACTTAATAAAATATGAGCAAACCAAATCCAAGAACACATTAAAAGTATCATACGCCATGATCACGTAGGCTTCATCCCAGGAATGCAAGGACGAACCAACATATGAAAATCCATCAACGTAATTTACTATATAAACAAACTGAAAGAACAAAACCACATGATCATCTTGCTAGATGCTGAAAAGGCATTTGACAAAATCCAACACCCCTTCATGCTAAAAGTCCTGGAGAGAATAGGCATACAAGGACCATACCTAGAAATGATAAAGGCGATATACAGCAAGCCAGTAGCCAACATCAAATTAAATGGAGAGGAACTTGAAGCATGTCCTCTAAACTCAGTGACAAGACAAGGATGTCCACTTTCACCATATCTCTTCAACAGAGTACTTGAAGTTCTTGCTAGAGCAATAAGACAACAAAAGGACATCAAGGGGATACAAATTGGAAAAAGAAGAAGTCAAATTATCCCTATTTGCCAAGGATATGATAGTATACATATACATAAGGGACCCCACGAATTCCACCAGAGAACTCTTACAGCTGATAAACACCTTCTGCAAGGTGTCTGGATACAAAATTAATTTAAAAAAATCAGAAGCCCTTCTTTATACAAAAAATAAATGGACTGAGAAAGAAATTAGGGAAACAACTCCCTTCACAATAGCCACAAACTATAAAATACCTGGGGGTAATTCTAATCAAGCAAGTGAAAGACCTTTATGACAAGAAATTCAAGTCCTTGAAGAAAGAAATTGAAGAGGACATCAGAAGATTGAAAGATCCCCCATGTTCATGGATAGATAGAATCAACGTAATAACAATGGCCATCCCACCAAAAGCAATATCCAGATTCAATGCAATTCCTATCAAAATACCACCCCAATTCTTTATAAACCTGGAAAAGGCAATTCTTAACTTCATATGGAATAACAAAAAACCCAGAATAGCTAAATCATTCATGTACAATAAGAACACATCTGGGGGCACCACCATCCAAGATTTTAAGCTGTACTGTAGAGCAATAATAATAAAAACTGCATGGTACTGGTATAGAAAGAGACCAGTGGATCAATGGAATCGAACTGAAGACCAAGAAATGAACTCACACATCTATGGTCTCTTAATTTTTGACAAAGAAGCCAAAACCGTACAATGGAAAAAGAACAGCATCTTCAACAAATGGTGCTGGTCCAACAGGATGTCCACATGTAAAAGAATGAAATTAGACCCCTACTTATCACCTTGTACAAAACTTAAGTCCCAGTGGATCAAAGACCTTAACATAAGGCCAGGCACATTAAATCTATTAGAAGAGAAAGTGTGGAAAACCCTCAAACTCATAGGTACAGGTGATAATTTCCTGAACAGAATACCAACATCTTAGGCTCTAAGACCAACAATTAATAAATGGGACCTCATGAAGCTGAAAAGCTTCTGTAAGGCAAAAGACATTGTCATCCGAACAAACAGCAACCTACAGATTGGGAAAAGATGTTTACTGACCCCCCATCTGACAGAGGGCTAATATCCAAAATTCACAAAGAACTCAAGAAATTAAATGCAAAGAAACCAAATAATCTAATTAAAAATGGGGAACAGAGCTAAACAGAGAATTCACAAAGGAGGAATCCTTAATGGCTGAGAGACACTTGAAGAAATGCTCAGCATCCTTAATCATGAGAGAAATGCAACTTAAGACCACTCTGAGATCCCATCTCATACCTGTCAGAATGGCTAAGATCAGAAGCTCAAATGACAGCACATGCTGGTGAGGTTGTGGATAAAGGGCAATTCTCCTCCATTGTTGGTGGGAGTGCAAGCTTGTACAACCACTATGGAAAGTAGTCTGGCGATATCTTAGAAAATTTGGAATATCTCTACCTCAAGATCCAGCCATACCACTTCTGGGGGTATACATCTAAATGATTCCTCACCAAATCACAAGGAAGTTTCCTTATCTATGTTCATAGCAGCCTTATTTGTAATAGCTAGAAACTGGAAACAACCTAGATGTCCCTCAACCGAGGAATGGATTAAAAAACTGTGGTACATCTACACAATGGAATACTACTCAGCCATCAGAAACAATGAAATCATGCAATTTGCAGCCAAATGGATGGAAATAGAGAAGCTCATCCTGAGTGAGCTAACCCAAACTCAGAAGGATGCACATGGCATCTATTCACTTATAATAGGGTTTTAGCCATACAATACAGGATAACTATGTTACAGCCAATGCACCAAAGGGAACAGGAACATAGACTTTTTTTCTGTCAATGAGACACTTTGCCCTAGTGGAGCTGCCTTGTAGGGCCCCAGTGTATGAGGAGGCTCTTGGCCCTCATATGACTGCTGAACTGGGGTGGGGGATTATTATGTAGGGACACTTCACTCCAGAGGAGTGGGATGGAAGGGTTAGGGGGTAGAGGGTAGGAGGGTGGGACTGGGAGGGATGGGAAGAAAGCACTGTGATGAAGATGTAACCTGAAATAATAAATAAATATTAAAAGAAACCCCAAAACCAATAAAATAGAATACTTCTCATTTTAAGAAGAAATAACTACTTACATACAATAATATAAATGAATCTCTAATACTGCATTGTAGTAAGTAAAAGAATGTGCACATAAGGGGATGCTTTACCCCATTCCATGCATGTGACATTCCAGCAGACATAAAATATTTGTGACAGAAAACACAAAATAAGTTTTTAGGGTTAGGAATGGAGTAGTAGTTTAACTTCAGAGGGCTCGAGTATATATATATATATGGAAGAAAGTGATCCCAGATGGAATATTTGATTATAAGAAGATAATTAAGAGTATTAAAATATACTGATACCATAAATAGGTTTGACTGTACAAGATAATGCTCTATTAAGTGTGAAAAAGGAGGACACTCTGTAATAATGACAGAGAAACAAGAATTTTTTTTTGCATGTGTGCATCAGGAAGTCCACAGAATATTTGCAGTAGTACATATAATAATAGAAGTTGGATCCTCAATGAGCATCACAGTAGTATGGATGGTGTGTACAGTCACATGATGGTGTGTTCGAGCAGAAGTTACAGAGTATGCAACAAGATGTTTTAACTCCAAGGAAATATTTTTGAGTTAACAGTAACAAAGAAAAAAAATCCAGAAATAGAATATCTTGTTTTTTGAAAAAGTAAACATGCAAAATGAAAAGCTATTTATGTGTCTAAACAATATGGTGAAATTAAAAAACAAAATTTAAGCTATGATTACATTTGATGAGGGAGGAATAGGTGGTATTTCTCTCTCTCTCTTTCTCTCTCTGTGTGAGTGTGTGTAAGTATTTAAGGTACAATTGAATTATTTTTTTTCAAACTGAGAGAAACATGGTTGATAACCATTTTAGAACCCTGTGTCTCTTATGTATATATTTTACTATGTCAGTTTTTAGTTCAGTCCATGAAATACATACCTGGGGATCTTGTATGTAGTTGCCAATATCTCTCATCGGCCTATAGGATGATGAGGAGATAATATGAGTGAAAGCCACTCATGGAAGTCACAGGGTAGGGTGGCAGGGACAGGGGTGTGCAGAGGGTGGTGAAAAGACTTCTCTCTGCTTTATTACTAATCTGCCATAGTAAGCGATCAGCACTAGTTCTTCTGTGGAGCTAAAATCCACAAAATGTGAGTGTTCCATGGAGCTCAGAATATTCCTGGGTCAAAAATCAGTACATGGGATTTCCTGAAATACTCTCTTCTATTCAGAAGAGTTCTGCAAACCCCTAATTATTTAGAATTCCCCTTTGGAACATGATCAATGGGATTAATGGGCTGTATACAGGAATTGTCTCACCCCTTGCCAGTTGTAACTAGGACAACCAGGAAAGCAAAGGATATGATTTGGTCTACGTTTGAGCCAGGAGAGCCATGAGATATAGGTCATAGTTGAAATTCATAGGCCAGAGAATTATAAGTTTCAGGTCCAAGGCCAAGAGAAGATGAATATCCCAATTCAAAGTCAGTTTACATTCCTGCTTTTTCGTTCCTTGAATCCTTGGTGAGGACCATTATCTTTACTCATCTATGAAATGCTAACTCTCTCATAACCTGTAGGCATTTAAAAAAGCTATTTTATTTGGGTTCTTATACCTACCACCTGTAGAGAGCTGTGAAGTGCCGCGCCTTAAAGATGGCGCTGGTCTCCGCCTTCCACCAGCCCGAAGGTGAGCGCTCTCGGTGGTAAACAAGTCCATATTTGGCAAAGACCGCTGATCTGGCTTGCTTCCGCATACGTGGGCCTCTAAGATAGCACTACGTGGCTTTACTTGATTGGCTGTTCATTTAGTATTTAGCCTGTGGGTTGGGTCTGCCCGGGTATTTTCGGAAGACTGTTTTCAAGGGACCTGAATAAACTGCAGGAGAAGAGCTTTTGTGAGTTGCGTCATTTCTTGCCGGTCGAGAGGGACGCGACAACCACCCTTCTCTAATTCCTTCCAACCTCCCAACACTAGGTAGGCAAGAAAGAAGCTTACAGGGGAAAGGGAATGTAGACCCCTTTAAACTACTCCCTGTTGATCAGGGTCATTGGATTGCTATGGGCAAGTCCAATCTTCTTCGTCAGAATATCCAGCAACCCAGCAATCCAGCAATAGCAAATGTATCAGCAGAAACCAACAATAGCAGGGACCAGCAGCACAGTGTAGGCAGCAGCAGGTGGAGCAACAGCCACCACAGGCTCTCTCAGGCCTCTCTCTCTATACCCTCTCAAGAGTTCTCAGAATTAAGCTTTCTGCAGCTGGAAAAAATATCATACCCTGCCAGAGCACCAGACACATTATAGTTACCTGCTATGGACAATCTGAAGCAGCCTCATATCCCACACCTTAAAACAAAAATATATTCACATAACATAACTGGGCTTAAAAAAACAAAATTCACTCTATAATAACCATATGTGCAAATAATGTATTGCTACTGAGTATCCCTTAGCTGAGTGGACATGTGAAATTAATCACCACACTGTCCTCAAGAAGCGACTAATCCTCCCTACCCTGCCCATCCCTTTGCCTTAAGTCTTTGTCATTTATTTCTCTGGCATCTTATTATAATTTCTATAGGAACTTCCATAAAACTTAGTACTTAAAAAGGAATAGATTTATTGACCACGTTGATGAGCACTAGGACCAGGCTTCCTCTTTAAGGGGTGGGACTCTACTACATAAGGTGGCTATTTTCCTTTACAAGTTCTTTTAAATCCCTAACTAATCAAACTACTGTGTTTTGCTTTTTTATTACCTTACCCAGTATCTCTAATATTCTTTTTTTGTCACTGAAAGACACATTGAGGTATGCATGCCATTTCTTTAGCATTAAATTTACTTTTTTCCCCCCTTTGGACAAGTAATCCCCATTAGTATTAAGTTAATTGAGGGCTTTAAGTCATTCCCTGTAGATAATGTCTGTCCTGTAGATAATTACCCTCATATGTTTTGTATTTATTTAATTCTATAATTGAACTCTTTATTATGTATTGCATAATTGAAGCTAAAGATCAATGTTTAGCAAACTATATGCCAGTATTACAGAATCTCTGTTTTCATTCTTTTGCTGTATATTTTTTACTTCCTACTATTGAAGTTTGTAGTTCTACATTCCCCTCCCTTAGAAATTTCAGGTTCCATATGGTTTGTGGACTTTATCCTACGCCAGGCACAAGGAACCCAATTTCCAAAGACAGAAGCTTCTTAGACATCACTGTGGTGCACTTAAACTACCTGCTTGGGCGTTAAATGATGGTAGTCTTCAATCTGCCCAATCTCAAGTTATGCCCTAAGAACAGGCAGCACTTTCCTATTCGAAGCCACTTAACCTTGGAAAGAGAGTTAAAGAACACAGTGGTAGGGCTGGAGAGATGGCTCAGAGGTTAAGAGCACCGGCTGTTCTTCCAGAGGTCCTGAGTTCAATTCCCAGCAACCACATGGTGGCTCATAACCATCTAGAATGTGATCTGGTGCCCTCTTCTGGCCTGCAGTCATACGTACTTCAATATAGAGCATTGTATACATAATAAGCAAATAAATTAAAAAAAAAAGAACACAGTGGTACATCTATACAATGGAATAGTACTCAGCCATCAGAAACAACGAAATCATGCAGTTTGCAGCCAAATAGATGGAATTAGAAAAGCTCATCCTGAGTGAGCTAACCCAGACTCAGAAGGATGCACATGGCATCTATTTACTTATAAATGGATTTTAACCATGTAGTACAGAATAACTATACTACAACCAACACACCAAAAGGAACAGGAACATAGACCTTGTTGTTAGTGGGACACTTTGCCCTAATAGAGTTGCCATACAGGCCCCCAGTGTAAGAGGAGGCTCTTGGCCCTCATATGACTGCTGAACTGGGGTGGGGGTCTATTATGTAGGGACACTCCACTCCAGAGGAGTGGGATGGAAGGGATAGGGGGTAGAGGGTGGGAGGGCGGATGTTGAACTGAGGGGGGCTGATATGTAAGGGCAATGCACTATGGAGGAGTAGGACAGGTTGGGGGGTGAGGGTGGGACTGGGAAGTGTGGAGAGAGGGGACTGTGATGGAGATGTAACTTGAAGTAATAAATAAACAAACAAAAAAGAACACAGTGACCACAACTAGGGTGTGCTACAGCAGTTCCACAGTCCCCCAGTTCCCTAGTCTTCAGCCCTTTCAGCCATATTTGCTATGTTCTTAGATTCTTTCTAAGTGAGGGTGCCTGTTTCTTCTTACAAATGCACTTTCCTGTTGACCTGGTTGTATTAGCCATCAGGGATGTGTAAACCAAGGGTAAATTGAGGCTGCATCTCATTAAAGTCAGAGTGGTTATCAGCAAGAAAATAGAAGCTGGAGTGACAAGCCCAGTAGGTAGTGCATACTTCTCTTCTAGAGGGCCCCACTTCTGTTCCCACTACCCACATTGATCAACTCACAACCACCTGTAACTCTGGCTCTACAGAGCCTTCCTATGGGCTTCCATGGGCACCCCCCTGACACATGGCATGCATATCTGCACCCCCATACCTGTGGCATATATACAAATTTACCTACACACGAATAGGAATTTAAAAAATTCTTTTTTTTTCTTTTTCAGGTTTTCTAGAACTATTGATTTCTTTTTTAAACTTTTTAAAATTTATTCAAGTTACATCTCGATCACAGCCCCCTCGCTCCATCCTTCCTGGTCCTACACTCCCACTTCTTCTCTTCTCCCTTTCCCACCTCTCCTTCTTCTTGGGTGAGGGGTTCCTACCTCTATCAAATCCACTCAGTTCATCAGTCACATGAGGACTAAGAGCTTCTTTTTGCACTGGTGCCCAACATGGCTGCCCAGCTAGGATAAGGTGCTCCACTAACAGGCTCCATAGTCCATGACAGAAACTGCCCAACCCCCACTACTTGCTAAGGGATCTATATAAAGGCCAAGTTGCCTATCATGTATGTATGTATAGGGGGGCCTAGGTCTGGTCTATATATGCTTTTTTTTTTTTTTTTTGGTTGGTGTTTTAGTCTCTGTAAGCCTCTAGGGGCCTAGATTGGTTGGTTCTGTTGATCTTCATGTGGTATTCTTGTCACCTCTGGGTCACTCTATTCCTTCTTCCTTTCTTATACATGGCTCCCAGAGCTCCACTGTGTCTCAGCATCTGCTTTGATCCTCTGTTGGGTGGAATGTTTTGCAGGATAGTTATGCTAGGTTCCTGTTCCCTTGCTCTGTGGATTGTAGGGTAGTTATCCTGTGCTAAATGGTAAATCCAGTTATAAGTAAGTACATGTCATGTGTATCTTTCTGGGTCTGGGTTAGGTCACTCATGATGAGCTTTTCTAGTTCCATCCATTTGGCTGCATGGATTGCATGATTTCCTTGTTTCTGATATCTGTGTAGTATTCCATTGTGTAAATGTACAACAATTTTTGTTTTTTTTTTTAATCTATTCTTTGGTTGAAGGACATCTGGGTTGTTTCCAGTTTCTAGCTATTGCAAATAAAGCTTCTACGAACATAGTTGAGCTGATGTCCTTGTGGTTTGGTGAAAAATCTTTTGGATATATGCTCAGGAGTGGTATGGCTGGGTCTTGAGGTAGAACTATTCCCAGTTTTCTGAGACATCACCAGATTGATTTCCAAAGTGGTTGTATAAGTTTTCACTCCTACCAGCAATGGAGGAGTGTTCTCCTTTCTCCATATCCTTGTCAGCATGTGCTGTCACTTGGATTTTTGATCTTAGCCATTCTAATGGGTGTAAGATGAAATCTCAGAGTTGTTTTGAGTTGCATTTCTCTGATGATTAAGGATGTTGAGCACTTCTTCAAATATCTCTTGGCCCTTAGAAATTCCTCTTTTGTGAATTCTCAGTTTAGCTCTGTACCCCCCCCCTTTGGATTATTTGGTTTCTTGGTGTTTAATTTCTTAAGTTCTTTATATATTTTGGAGATTAGCCTTCTGTCTGATGTGGGGTTGGTAAAGATCTTTTCCCAATCTGTAGGTTGCTGTTTTGTTCTAATGACAATGTCCTTTGCCTTACAGAAGCTTTTCAATTTCATAAGGTCCCATTTATTGATTATTGGTCTTAGAGCCTGAGCTATTGGTGTGCTGTTCAGAAACTTGTCACCTGTGCCCATAAGTTCAAGGCTTTCCCCACTTTCTTTTCTATTAGATTTAGTATATATGGTTTTATGTTGAGGTCTTTGATTCACTTGGACTTAAGTTTTGTGCAAGGTGATAAGTATGGGTCTATTTGCATTCTTTTACATGTCGACATCCAGTTAGATCAGCACCATTTGTTGAGGATGCTGTCCTTTTTCCATTGTATGGTTTTGGCTTCTTTGTCAAAAATTAAGAGACCATAGGTGTGTGAGTTCATTTCTGGGTCTTTGATTCGATTCCATTGATCAACCAGTCTGTTTCTGTACTAGTACTATGCTGTTTTTACTATTATTGCTCTGTAGTATAGCTTGAAATCAGGGGTGGTGATACCTCCAGATGTTCTTTTATTGTACAGGATTGATTTAGCTATTCTGTGTATTTTTATTTTTTTCCATATGAAGTTGAGGATTGTTCTTTCAAGGTCTGTAAAGAATTGTGTTGGTATTTTGATAGGAATTACATTGAATTTGTATATTGTTTTCAGTGGGATGGCCATTTTTATTATATTGATCCTACCTATCCATGAACATGGGAGATCTTTCCATCTTCTGATATCTTCTTCTGTTTCTTTCCTCAAGGACTTGAAGTTCTTGTCATACAAGTCTTTTACAAGTTTGGTTAGAGTTACCCCCAGGTATTTTATATTATTTGTGGTTATTGTGAAGGGTGTTGTTTCCTTAATTTCTTTATTGGACCATTTAGTTTTTGTGTAAAGAATTAAAAATATCTTAAAAACGAAAATAACAACAAATGCCCACAAGGATGTGGTAGAAAGACATCATTACATGCAGTATACAAGAACATAAATTAGTTCAGATTGTGGAAATCAGTATGGAGGATCCTGCAAACCAAACCAAACAACAACAACAGAAAAACTCAAACAGAACTATTACATGACAAACACTCCGACCACTGAGCATATACCTAAAGAAATCTAAGTTATGTGACAGAAATACCTACACTCACTTGTTTATTACTGTGCTATCAAGAAAACCAAGCTATTATTTAGTCATAAAGTGTGAAACTATGTCATTCATAGGAAAGTGGGTGGAACTGGACATGATGCTAAGGAAAGGAAAGTATCAGAAGTTTTCTCTCAAATGAGGAATCTAGATGTCAAAAAGATAAGAAAATAAAAGAGGAATTATTTTGGCAATGGGACAGGAGAGTGTATCAAGGGGTGAAGATGAATAAAGGACATCTCCCTGGAAACCTGTTGGCCACCACAGCAAGGGAATTAGTTGCCTGTTTGTTCTCTCATGAGAGAAAGCAAGAAAGAATGGGGATTTGGACCTGATATGACAGCACAGCTAGGGTAGTGTATTCCACTACTAGGTAACAGGGTCCATGACTCACTGCTAGGTGGAGCTTTTTGAAGGATAGTTATACTAGGTTCCTGTATATTTGTGTCTGTGGGTTGTTGGATGGTTGTCTTGTGTTATATGGTAAATAATCCACTTATAAGTGAGTACATATCATGTGTATCTTTCTGGGTCTGGGTTAGTTCACTTAGAATGAACTTTTCTAGTTCTATCCATTTGTTTGCAGATTACATGTTTTCCTTGTTTCTGATAGCTGAGTAGTATTCCATTGTGTAAATGTACAACAGTTTTTTTTTTTGTTCATTCTTTGGTTGAAGGACATTTGGATTGTTCCCAGTTTCTGGCTATTATAAATAAACCTACTATGAATATAGTTGAGGTGATGTTCTTGTGAAGCTCTTAGCTCTCATGTGACTAATGATTGGTGGGGGGCTGATATGCAGGGTCTCCCCCCTCATCTGAAGAGAAGGAGAGGTCGGAGATGGGGAAGAGGGAGGAAGGGTGGGATGTGGAGGGGAGGAGAGAGGGGACTTTGAACAAAATACAACTTGAAAAATTTTTTAAAAAGAGAATGGGGGTTTGGGTGGGCAGGATGTGGGGAGGATGTGGGAGGAGTTGGGGGAGGAGAGCAATAATCAGAATATAGTGTATTAAAAAAACCCTTTCCACTAAAAAGAGAAAATACATTGTATACGTGGGTGAGAATGTCATAAGGAAACCTGTTTGTCTTAGTCAGTGTTCGGTTGCTGTGAAGAGTCACCATGGCTATGGCAACTCTTATAAAAGAAAGCATTTAGCTGGGGCTGGCTTACAGTTCAGAGGTATAGTCCATTATCATCATGGCAGGAAGCATAGTGGCACACAGGCAGACAAGGCAGCTGAGAGTTCTATGTCTGGATCCTCAGAAAGCAGGAAGAGAAAGGGGAGGGAAGGAGGGAGGGAGGGAGGGAGGGAGAGAGAGAGAGAGAGAGAGAGAGAGAGAGAGAGAGAGAG
>CAJQZJ010009840.1:8638389-8700760 GCA_907164525.1 Lophiomys imhausi
AATGAAAGCAAAATTACCTGTTAAGTCATGTGTGCACCTATCTATTAAATGGTGAAAGTCCAAGCACATAGTGTGACCACAACAAATGCCAGCCCCCCTTTTTTCAATGTGGAGGGGGTAAACTCTAAATTCATTATTGTGAAGAAATCAAAGGAAGTCACATGGGTTTCTGAAATGTTCAGGTTTTCTACCGAGGTCTGGATGACAGTGTCCCACCTGCCTTGGGTGGTGAAGTGAATGGTTCTACTGAGCCTCTTTGCAAAGTGTCCTCAGAGGCCAAAGGTCCTCAGAGTGACCATTGCCTTAGTGCAGGGAGACCTTTGGGGACATGGGGACAGCTGTAACATCAGCAGATGCACATTGACTCATCTATAAAGGTTAGAAGTCAGCTTTGGTTTTGCCTAGTGTGGCTCCCTTTCACTTTCATGGTTCCTCAGCTGCTCATTGGCTTCATGTGGAGACTCCTTAGCTATGACTGAGGGTTTTGTCTTTTAAACTGGGAGATGAAATTCAGTAGCTCTTTTGGTAGTCTTACTCACCTGCATACCATTCTCAGATGGCAGGAATCCCACTCTGCATTGCTAAGCCTTTAGTCTTTATTCAGATTCCAGCTCTCTGGGTCTCCTTTGACATAATCCAGACTGTTGGGGATGTCAAATGTCACCTTAAGTCCCCTTGTCCCAGTATTATGGTGGC
Source organism: Lophiomys imhausi (assembly GCA_907164525.1). Classification (NCBI taxonomy): domain Eukaryota; kingdom Metazoa; phylum Chordata; class Mammalia; order Rodentia; family Muridae; genus Lophiomys; species Lophiomys imhausi. The sequence continues at coordinate 8,639,086 of CAJQZJ010009840.1, forward strand.
CAAAGAGGTACAATTGTTTCATTAAGGCTCCTTGTCAGCTCAGAGCTAACCAGGCTGTCTGCTCAGGTCAGGGACAGTCCCTACCTCAGATTGGAGGCAGGTTTCCATCAGCAGGTGCCCCTTGGCTCTGCTCCTACCTCAAAAAGGAGGGAGCTGTGGGCCAGGAGAGGGAAACTCAATCACAGTGCGGGAGGGACAGGAGGCTTTTAGTCAAAACGCCAGTCACCAGGGGACACTGATACCGCCGCCCACCAGGTCTGGTTACAGCTCTCTGCCTCCCTGGAGCGCTAAGGGGAGACCAGCAGTGGAGACCTGAGAAGGGAATGGGGCAGTCCTGAAAGGCCTGGGAGGGGTGCCTGAGAGGAGGGGTGGAAGAGGGGAAGCAGAGAAGAAGGCATGAAGGGGCAGCATGATTCGGGCAGGAGTTCTTACTCTCCAGGCACAAAGGATTGGAGACTTTTGCCTCACACCATTCCCTTACCCCTGGAGATGGAGATTCTCCCTCCTTCCCATCTTATTTTCAGGAGAAATGTCTGTCTGAAAAGCGGATGATAGAAAAATATATAAGGAACAAGTTCTTTTTCTCCCAGTACAAAAGATCTTCTTTTTTGGTTTGTGTGATATATGATTCTTTCCATTGGTACTAATTGTGGCTACTGTTTGACTTGTGGTTGTTAGGGTAAGTAGTTAGACTCTGGCCTTGGGTCAGACATCCTTCCCAAACAGCACCCGAGCCATCTAGGAAGAGGGGCATCATGCCATGCCAAGTCAAGGCTAAGCTGCTGCCGTGCACCCAGGGCGAGGGGCATCTCATCATTTTATTTGGTTGGCGTTTTGTTACTGCATTGAGTTCAAGAAGCTAAGCCACAGATGGTTACTTATTATTTTCTTCCCTCTGTGTGTGTGTGTGTGTGTGTGAGATACATACGTATGAATGTGGGTGTGCCTTTTTGTTTATGCATGTATGGGCCGAGAAGTCAATTTCTAGTATGTTCCTTCTATCATTATTTACTTTGTCTTTTGAAACAGGGTCTCTCATTAGCCAGCGGCTGTCTACAGATTTGGATAGACTCCCTGACCAGAGAAAGCCTGAGATCTGCTTGTCTCTGCCCATCTTCACCACACTGGGGTAACAGGCCCCTATGGCCATACCCCAATTTTTGTGTGGGTGCTGGAGATCTGGACTTGGATTCTCACAGTTGTGCAGTAAGCATTTTGTCCAGTGAGCCATTTCCCCAGCCCCCCCCATTATCATATTCTTACATGAGCACAGAGAACATACCAACCATTCATTCTCCCATCAGTTGTATAAAGGTTCCTCATGCATCAACTTAATTCTCTGATGATTGCTTCTGCTCCCTAAAGGGAAATGCCTGCTTCTGGCCACAGTGTTATTGTTACCAAGGAAGTAAGTCTGTTTTCCCCCAGTAGAACATTTCCTCCGGGCTTAGTGATAATTAATTACTTTATGAGCCTTATCTTATTGACTGCGCAATAAACCTACTGCATTGTTCTTGTTTGGATCTCCCCCTCTCCCTCTCACGGATAAGGGAATGAGGTCTAGTAAGGTTAACATAAAGAGAATAACACAGCGGAGGCATAAGATGACCTGAGTCTCTTGACTCGCAGCCCCTTGACCTCACTTTAAGGTGTCACTGAGCTGGTATGTGCTACCTGTCAACACTCAAGATAACTGAAGACTGTCTTTTCTTCACTCTCATCTTACTGAAGAGGTTCTGCACTCCACTAACTAGTGCTGGGACAAAGCAGCCAGAACAGCCCTGTGCTCAAGGCCACTTACAAAGGCAGGCTGAGTGAAGCGTCAGGAAAACCATCCTCTGGAAACAGCGATGTATCACTATGTTCTGTTGCTATGAGAAAACACCGTGACCAAAGCGCCTTATGGAGCAAAGTTTCCTTTAGTTTACAGCTTCAGAGGGTTTGGAGTCCATCATGGTGGGGAGGAGCATGGTAGCAAGCAGTAGCCATGGCAGCAGGAGCAGGAAGCTGAGGGATTTCTTTAATCACAAAGCAGGAAGGACAAACCGGAAGTGGAGCCAGCCTATGAATAAATGGTCAACCCACCTCCGCCACTCCCCGCCCCTCATGGTATGTGGCATACTTCCTCCAGCAAGGTTCTACTGCATAAAGATTCTATAGCTCCTCCCAAACAGTGACACCAATAGGGGACCAAGTGGTTATATATCTGACTTACTGAAAACATTCTCACTGAAATCCCCTACAGATGGTGAAGGTGTGCCAACAGCCGTACCTCTTGGGCTATTTGGCTTCGAAGGATCTTCCAGAGGGAAGGCATATCATGGCTGAAGCCATGGAATAGCAACAGAGGATTGTATCTTGAAAGTACTAGGTAGGCTGGGTGCAGTCAGTTCAGGAGGGGCCCCACTTGGCAGAGTGCTGGAATTTTGACTTTCATAAGTGTTCTGTGGGATTTAGGCAGCGAAATGACTAGATCACAATATGAGAAATACATTCCCTAGGGGCTAAGGAGGTGGCTCAGTAATGAAGTTCCTTTCTCACAAACATGAGGATCTGAGTTCAACCCCTAGAAGCCATGTAAAAAAGCCAGGCATGGGGATGTGTGCTGATAATCTGGGATTATCAGCAGCAGTAAAAGGGAGGATCCCTGGGGTTCATTGGCCAGCCAGCCTTGCCAAATCAGTGAGTCCCAGACCAAAAGGAGACACAGTCTTAAAAAAACCAAACAAACCAAAAAACAAACAAACAAACAAACAAAAACCAAGCCACATTTTAAAAAACAAAGTGGATGTTAGTAGGTAATGACACGTAAGATTGAACTCTGGCATCCACACACACATATATACCTTCTCTCTCTCTCTCCCTCTCCCTCTCCCTCTCCCTCTCCCTCTCTCTCTCCCTCTCTCTCTCTCTCTCTCTCTCTCTCTCTCTCTCACACACACACACACACACACACACGTACATGCACACACATTTCTCAAGTTATCTTCTTCTACAATAGGGCCATTCGTTTCCAGACATGTCTGTGAGGGGTTCATATCTCCAGGCCTAATCTGTTTCCAGGTAAGCTTTTTCCCTTAGCATTTGAATCAGCCTTTTCCTCCAAGGGTGGTGGAAATCCCCTGGTAGCTCCCAGGCCTGCAATGCTGTCCAACAAGAACCTGCACAAACCAACAACAGGCTGCCTCCTTTTTGGTCTGAGAAATGTAGGTGGTTTTTGTTGAGGACTAGATATACTTTGGTGCTCTTCAACTATGCTTCACATTTCTTTTTTCCATGAGGCTCTCCCTCCAAACAATTCTCATCCTTTGCTTTCTATTGCTATGATAAATATTATGACTAAAGGCAGATTGTACCCCAGGTCAAAGTCTATCAATGATGGGAAGTTAGGGCAGGAACTCATGGCAGGAACCTGGAAGCAGGAACTGAAGCAGAGGCCATGGAGGAATACTGCTTACTGTCCTGCTCCTCAGGTTCATATTTAGCTACCTTTCCTATGCCGTGGAAGACCACCTATCCAGGTGTAGCACTCCCTCCAGTGGGCTGGACCCCTTCACATCGATCATTAATCAAGAAAACGTTCTACAAATGTGCTTATAGGCTAATCTGATGGAGGCACTTTCTCAAATGAGGTTTCACCTCCCAGACGACTCTAGTTTGTGTCAAGTTGACAAAATAAAACCTAACCAGCACACCATTTAAAGTTAGAAAAATTTGGATGACATTTTAACAGCATGCCTGGGACTGTGCCATGTAGTTCCCAGTGGACAAAGCATTATTCAGGCCACTTACAGAGCCCTGGATGTTCCCTTCACCAAATCTGAGAGGTATTAAAGCTCTGGTGACAACCCAAAATGTTAAATCATCATATGGAATTTTAAGTTATTTTGAGTAATTTTCATCTGCCCCTTGCTTTCTTTGCTAGCCCTCATAGACTCATGAGCTCAGAGTCAGTCTAGCCTCGTATATCTGATCCCCACTGAGAGGTGAGGATAGAGAAGCTTTTGTTGTGGGGTTATTCTGCATGCTGCAGGATGTGTAATGACATCCCTGGCTTCTACACAGCAAGCACAAGTCTCAACATCCCCAATATCTTTGTAGGGTGCCAAAGTCACCTGGAGAGGAATCACTGGCCTCCACTATAATCTAACCCCAGCTTCTTCACTTTTGAGGTCCTTTGCTTTTGGCAGATGGCTGAAGCACCAATAGCTTGTTTACTCATTCAAAAGAAATGAGAATCATTGTGTTTGCTCTTCAGTGTTTCTCAAAGAACGTGATTGTCAAACCGAAACAATTTCCCTCAATTTTCAGCAAATTGGAGTCTGTCCTTCCCACCCCTTGCCAATGTCTCCTGGCATAGGAAACATCCCCACCATTCAGTCAGGTGTTGATCTCACTCACAGTCTATCCATAAAGGATTTGTTCAACTGAAGCTCATAGAAGTGGAAAGTGACAGATTTCCTCCATGGCTTGTACAGAGTTAGCTGGTACAGTGGCTGTGTACTTTAGTGGCTCAGCATTGTGCTCGAGGTGTGTTGCTCCAGAGCTGCATACTGAAGTCAGGTTTGGAAAACAGCTCTGTGTAAATTGATCTGAATGCTCAATTGCTGGCCAGCCTGATTCTTCTCGGTATACTGTTACAGTCTACTTGTACTAGCAGATTAAAAATTTCTCTTGGAAACTGTGCTCTTTCTGCTCTCTCCCCCCATCAACCTCCCACCTTCTTGTAGGCCCCCACAGTACACAAACAGTTAATGGCATTTGACTTGGCTGCATCTTCAGTCCCTGTAGACCCCAGACCATACTGGAAGGATTGAATGAAATTGATAGTCCTAACATTACATTGCTCAAATGCTGCAAAGAAAGAATAGCTGGGAGACTGGAAGGAATGACCCTGGAGAAAACAGCTGTCAAGGGCAGCTATTGGTTTATCTTTCACAGAAAGAGATACGTAATGAATTCTACATAAAGAGGAATGTGAGGGAGAGCAGTTCATGGTTCAGACCAGGCTGCCGAAGTGTCTCGGCACTTTGGAAGGACTGATGGCTGCCTTGTTTGTGCCAGGCGTTGAGACAGTCTGTTGGGTAGGCCATGTTTGAGAAGGGCCACTCACATTCATGTGACTTGCAGATGTGAAGTCTTTAGAATCCAGGGACCTGCAGTGAAAGGAAGGCTGACACTCCAGTTAAGGCTAATTGTAGGATGGGACTATAGATAAGTGAGGGACCGCATGCAGGCCAGACAACTTCTAGGGACCAGTTTCACAGGACCTGGCTGCAGAGGACCATGTAGCCCTTTTCTTTGTCCCTTTACTATGTCTGTTTTCCCTCTGACATGTATGACTTAGGGTCCTTGTTCAGGCTTCAGTGGAGGTTTAAAAGGAGTGTTCTAGTTTCATTTTGGTTGCTGTGATTAAATACCCCGACTAAAGTCAACTTAGGGGGAAAAAGTGTTATTTGGCTCATAATTCCAGGCTAGATCTCAAGCATTAGGTCATATCATATCCGCATTCAAGAGCAGAAAGAAACAAACGAATACTTGCTTTCTTACTAGCTTCCTAGTCAAGTAATCCTCTCTATTCTTACATTGTTCAGGGCCCCAAACCAGGGAGTGGTGGCACCCACAATTAACAATCAAGATAACCCATCCCCACCCCTGTTCATGCCCCCAAGCCAATCTGGCCCAGAGAATTCCTCATTTGAGATTCATTTCCAAAGTGATTCTAGGTTGTGTCAAGTTGGTAGTTAAAACTAGCCAGTGAAGGAAGGTGTAATTTTTAAAGAAAGACTTGAATTTCAGAAGAAAGCTTCCCCTAACTTCACACTTGGCCCATGAACATTCAAAATGTGTGTTCCACAAAGAATACAGAATTTCAGCTCACATAGACATAGATTCTTAGTCTTTGCCTCCTCCTTAGTCTTAAGGAGGAGGCAAAATACAGAAATTATATGGAAACTTTATTAAAAAATTAAAAATAAAGCTACCATATGATCCAGCTGTGTAGCTCCTAGGCATAAGCCCAAAGGACTGTGTATCCTACTGCAGAGACTTTTGTATATTTCTATTTATTGCTGATCTATTCACAATAGCAAGAAAAGGGAACCAGCCAAATATCTATCAGTAGATGAATGGATAATGAATATGTGTATGCAAACAATGGAATTTTATTTATGTGGAAATAGAAAGATGAAATCATGATACTTGTAGGGACTTGGATGGATTTGAAAAATAGTATATTATTCAGTGTCAGCCAGACTCAGAAAGCCAAAAATCTAATCTCTCTCTTATGTGGATCTGAGCTTATGACACATGTGCAAGTGAATGAACATGTCTACAGGTTATGAAACTGGGAAGGAAACATAGGCAGGGGAAAGCGTGAGGACACATATGACATGAATGTGGGAAGAAGGTTTTCAGGTATTGGGGGCAAGCAGAAAGTGACGGAAAGGGTGGGGGAATCAACCAAAACAAAATCTTGTTTAAGAAAATGACATAATTAGAAATTAAAAATTGGTAAAGAGAGAAAAAACAACACTTTCTGTTAGAGTTCTGTCAAGAATATATGTGGCATCTGCCAGAATCTAGCTCAATGTGTGTATTGTATTATCACTTATGAGGACAACAGAAGCCCAGGGCGGGTCTAAGCAGCTTGGATGTGATCATTGAGTCTGGACATGGCATAGCAAGGACATAGACCCAGGTGTGCTGACTACAAAAGCCTTTCCTACAGATTCTAGAAGCCAAATTTCAGGACATCAGGGCACCAGCCCACCTCATCATTTCATATAAGGAAAGCTAATGGTTACGGAGATGCTCCTCTTGGTTCAGAGATCAGTTTTAGTAGGCAACAAAACAAACATCCCAAATTCAGGAACTAAAAGAATTCCATGGGATCCCCCCTTCACCTGAGGAGAAGGAGAGGAAGGAGAGAGGGAAGAAGGTGGGAGGGTAGGTCTTGGAGGGGTGGAGAGAGGGGTCTGTGATCAAAATGTAACTTGAATAAATAAATGTTAAAAAAAAAGAATTCCAATCAAGGCAAATAGAAATGGTCCAAAGCTTTCCATTTGAGCATTTCTGGCCATTGGCAGGAGAATTCATTAATTAATACCACACAAATGGCACCAGAAGGAAACGACTAGAATCCGAGTTACCTGACAGCTTACACAATTCATTCTAGTAAGTATTCTGTTTGGTTTAGAGTCCATGAGTTTACCTGACTCCACTGAAATCAGTCTTGTCTCCCAATGAGTGGTTGATTGTACATACTCCCAAAGTTCGTGCTTCCTTTTGCTCAGAAGTTTATGCTTTCATTTTCCCATGCTGACGAGGTCTCATAGCTGACTCCCACACTGGGTCCTGGAACAGCTTTCCAGAGTAGCTGCAGGGATTCCTAGATTTTAATCTGGGTTGTACCCAGTGCACACTCAACCTATCCTGGTGATACCACGCTGTGAGAGCTGGCCAAAATCAGTGTAACTTCCTGAGGAAAAGGGTTGTTGGTTGACTGCTAAGAATACATATTCCCTGATTTAGCCAGGTTCATGTACCGTGTCACCTTTCTTACATCCTTAATTGAAAACTGAAAAGACCCCGTTTGTTCTGAATGGTGAATTCAGATGACTGCCTCATTATTCGCACACATCACCTTTGCAGTCAAATGATTTGCACTGTAATTAAATGCAAATGATGTTGAAGAATGATTAGCCCACGTGGTCTGTGAGCATCCAGTTTAATCAGTAGCAATGTTCATCCAATTTTCTCTCTGCTTCACACTGGGCACCTGATCAATCTGACTTCATTGCTGCAGGAGGGCTGGACTTAAACCCTCATGTGGGTTTTATATGGGAAGGATGTAAGCATTCATAGTTTGAGGATGTTTGTCAAGTTTTAGTTTTGACTGATGTACAGAGACAAAATCAGGCATATTAGTGAGGTTTTGATAGATGAATATATTGTATAATGTTAATATACAATATATATTTATACAATACAGTTTAAGCCCATGTAGCTCCTTAAATGCTACAATTTTTTTATGGCAGAAGTTTTCAAAATAGTTTCCTGCTTAGAATATTATGATCTTGTCATTAGTTCATATCACACTAGTGAGCTATGGGATCTCAATGGCTTCTTACTCCTGTGTACTTATAATTTAGTGATTTTTTTTATTTCTTCAAGTTACATCTCAGTCACAATCCCTTCCCTACTCCCCCCTCCTCTCCCACCCTTCCACCCTCTTCCCCCCAACAGCTCCCCCTTTCAGTCCAACAAATGGTTCCTTCTCTTATAACAGTAAATAATATACAAAACAACAGAAATAAATACACCACAATTATGAGAGTTATATGGCTTAGCATACATTCCCAATGTCCAGTCCATATGTATTTGGCCCCTGACTTTAACATTCTACTATCTAACCATCTCCATGAGTTTAAAGTTCTATATCTGACTCAGCTTTCATACTAACTTGCATCACAATTTTAAAAAACATCTTCTTAGATCGAGAACACCCTCTTGATTCCTAAACAACTCAAAATTTAACTATGAGACTCTAGCTATCTATTCTTCAACCACTTCAGAGACCTGAGAGGGATAAATATATCTGATTATGTAGGAAGTGCATGGCCTGCATCTTCCAAAACTAAGAAATGACATATCAGTGGCTGCCTGGACAGTTCCCATTTTCTCTCCATACGTTACAGCATCAATCTTCAGCCTTTTGATCCCATTTCTCTGACAGACATTGATTGTAGAGCAGGGGTTATGAAGGACTTACCTACCCTGTCTTGGCAGAGCTAGGCTGTCGACTTCCCTGCTACCAAGTTTTATCTTTTTTGGACAGCAGTCTGTCTACAGTTGAAGCAAGGGGTTTCTCATGCCAAGAGATAGGCTTGCCACTAATTCAACCATCTCACACTGGAGATTCTTCAATGCTCATCTTCTACTTGGAGTAGAATAGGGGGTGCTGTCAGGAGCTGACATGTCTCGATATCAAAAAAATCTTAATTTAAGAAAACATCTTTGAATGCCATATTCTGCAGATCTCTTGGAGTATTTGAAGATGTCCTATCTATCTCTTGTATTTAGATAAGCAAATGTTGCTTGTCTCTAAACAACTTGATTTCTGAGTAGCTTAGAGTATATCTGTGATAGACTGTCATAGTAGCTAACAAAATGACATCCTTGCATGACTAGGAGTTTGCATTTCTTAACTATCCTAAACGGTTTAAGATGGTTGGTATCAAGAGGCCAGAGCTTCACATTTCATTTTTAAGCATTACTAGGTACAATACCTTTAAGAAGCATTACCTTTAATTTTGTATCAATATACAAAGATCAATACCAATGTGGCCAAATATACTCTTAATTTTGTGTCAATATACAAACATCAATGCCTATGTAACCCAATACAATCTTAATATTGCATCAATATACAAGGGTCAATACCATTGTGGCCAAATATAATCTTAATTTTGTATCAATATACAAAGATCAATACTGATTTAATCCAATACAATCTTAATTTTGTACAATATACGATGATCAATACCACTTTAGCCAAATATAATACTAATTTTGTGTCAATATACAAAGGTATAAGGGCATATTCAATAATCTGTCCCTTCTTCTTTGTCCTTCCCATACTATGTCTATGTCCCATTTTTCTCAGGTCTGTGCACTCCTACATAGGAGAGAAAGAAGGATACAGAAAAGGAAAAGAAGGAAGTCCCTGGGTCTAATCTCCAAAACCCATTTAACAAGACCATTTAACAGCTTGTAGTCTCTTCCCCTAAATAACAAAATTTTCTGTTATCCATCAAATAACCAAAAAGTGGGGGGGTGGAGAAACACCCTCCCCACCCTCTGGGCATGGGACGTCGCTCTCTTAAAATGACTTCCTGCTGATTTGGGTCGAAGTAAACCTGTTTGGGGCCTAAACCACAATGGAAAAATGGTTAAAAATGTTAATACAATCCTTTTATGTTCAGTCCTTTTGTGCTCAGCTGTTTAGATGTCCTAAAGAAGTTTGTAGACAGAAGCTGATCTTCAGGGCTTTACTGAAGTTCTGGCTGGGGCAATCTGTGGAGCTGAATGATCTTAGCGATTTTGAGTTGTTGTGGTTGTAGACTTTTGATGGAAACAGCTATTGAGGAAGTCTGCAAGGCTGCATCATCTGGGCCACTCGTCTTCTTTGGTGTCTGATCTGTTTTCTGTTGAGGTTTTCGTTGTCCAGTTGTCTCTGGATTCCTTGAATGGATGCTTTAAATCTCCTGGAAATAAGAACAGAGCCCTGCTCTAATCCTAACTCTGGGATAATTACTTTTTTTTTTGGGGGGGGTGGTCAGGTAATAATTCTCCTGAAGCAAATTTGGTTTTTTGACAATATATAAAGCATTATCTTTCAATCTGGATTAAAGAAGAAATTATTTTGTTATTTTGGAGCTAAACAAACCTTTAGTGTATATATTTTGAGATCTCAAAGGACAATTTGTTTGTATTGAGTAGGCCTTTTGTAATAGCTTTTAAACTTAAGTCCTTCCAAATCCTATGTGTCTGTCTCTGAATTCTATGTATTGGGATCAAAGACCTGTGGTTCCCATCTGAAGGGATTAAAGACGTGCTCCACCACTCCTGGATGGAAGTTTTTCTCTATTTAGAGCTTGTTTTGTATCAGGCTGACCTTGAGCTCTGAGATCTGTCTGTTTCTGTCTCTAGTGTGTTGGGATTAAGGGTGTACTCTTCTTGAATGATGGGATTAAGGGTGTGCACCATCATCACCCTGTTCCATGTAACTCTAGAATTTATAAGACAACTAACTCTATAGTGCTCCTCCCATCTCTGCTGAAGTTAAAGTGATTATTTATCACCCTTTCTCTATCACTTTACCTTTTCCCAGCCTTTGGTTACCACCTCTGGTGGTTTGAAAGAAAATGGCCCCCATAGGACCATAAGGAATGGCACTATTAGGAGGTGTGGCCTTGTTGGAGGAAGTGTGTCACCATGGGGGCAGGCTTTGAGGTCTCATATGTTCAAGTTATGCCCAGTGTGGCACATGGTCTCCCTCTACTGCCTGCAGATCAAGATATAGAACTCTCAGCTCCTTCTCTAGCACCATGTCTGTCTGTATACTGCCATACTTCCCACCACGATGTTAATGGACTAAACCTCTGAAACTATAGGCCAGTCCAGATTAAAGGTTGTCCTTTATAAGAATTGCCTTGGTCCTGGCATGGTGTGTCTCATCATAGCAATAGAAACCCTAACTAAGACACCACCATTCTATCATAAAATTCTATGTGGTCAGCTTTATTAGATTGGGCAAAAAGGTGAGATCTCATGGCACTCTTCTTTCTGTGGCTGTCTTATTTCGCCTCATACCATCATGTCCATTTCTATCCTAGTTGCTGCAAATGATAGAATTTTATTCACTACTTTAAAGAATGGTTTAATAGTAGTCCATTTTCACTATGTACCACATTTTCTTCATCCATCCATCAGTTGATGGCCATGTGGGTTGTTTCAACCTCTTCATTTATGAATCTTCAACTTGAGGATTCAAAAAAAAAATCTTAAGGTAAACAGAACTGGGTGCATGTGTTGAGTGTGTGTAACCATCTCCCAACAGTGAGTAAGTCAGCTGAATGCTGTTTTTCTGAGAAAGACATTAAGGTAAGGGCTGTGGTGTCTGTAACCACAGTGGTCATGGGTGGCCTGGCCTGGGTTTTGAGTGAGTTCATAGCTTACCAACCAAACCAATTGTTTAGATCCACCTGTGCCATCCAGCGTGGCTCTAAGGACAGACCTGACTGGACAGGAAGGGAATCAAGAAAAGACAAACACAGAGACACAGACAGAAAGCTAGGATCAGGTGGTCTGAATCTCTCAGATGGAGAGCCACTACACTCAAGAAACTCAATGTGTTTGTTATATAGAGTTGAATACAGAAGCAACTGAACGAGGAGGTCGGGTTATTACGTATAGACAAGGAAATAAGGTTTATGTTAGATTGCTGAGCCTAGGAGCCAGATTTGTCATGAGGACAAGCCTCTGGAAGGGAACAGTCTTCAGGCAGTAAACATCCAGAGTGGAGAAGGCTATCATGAACATATTCTGCACACACTGTTCACACTTGAACTTGGTCTCCAAGGAAGGCTTTTCTGTGCCTCTGCACTCATGTCAGGGGAAAGTCTTTGCCATTTCCCCATGTTTCAGAGCTATTTTGGTCCTTGACATGGCTAACTCATGTCAACAGCACTCACTCAGGACTTTACCCATTCAGGGTTTTCTCTGCCCCCTAAATTCACCTATTGTATAAGATTCCTTCTTAACATTCCTAGTACTAGCTAGATCTGCAAAACCCCATGTGTTAGATTCTATTTAGGATGCTTTGTGTGTATTTTTCCACTTAATTCTTATAACATTTCTTCATCACCCAATGAGACTGTTTGCAGCGTGAATTGATTAGCTTAAAGACATCATTCTTGCGGATGTCTGAATAGTTTGTGAAGCACAAACTTCAAGTTACTCCATATTGCACAGCAGTGGAGTTTCTTGTGCATGCCCTATCCTTACTACTCCACTCTTTAAACAATCCAAACCCCTCAATCCGGTTCATAGAAAGAAAGGCGCACCCAGTACTAGACTGCAGTGGCACTCACTGTCCCATTACCAGGCTATGCCTCATATGCGTTTTAGGATTGACAGGCGATGAGCTCCCAGATCTGCCCCTGAGACTTCAACTGACCAACGTCCCCCAACCTGACTTGGCTCCCACATACTGAACATCCTTCAGTCTAGATCCATTGCACCTTGAACCAACTCTGTGCTTTGGCAGCCAAGAAAGTTCAGTGATTGAGTTTGACATGCGTACACTTTATCTAAACATGTGCAATGACTCTCTTTGTTCCTGTCTCATCCCTTGGCCCCTGCTTTCAGTAGGTCCCTTTGAACTTTATAGCCCATTTAACCCTCTCTTATCCATTCATCATATCCATGTGTGATGAGAATATTAAATCATGAAGCCTCTAAATTTATGATTATTCAGTAAACAGTTAACATTGCGGAAAGACACAGATGTAACCATTTGTATCAGTAACTTTCCTCCCTGCCTGGACCAAAGACCTTGTTAAGCAGCAAATTAAGGGAGAGAGGGTTTATTCTGGCTGGTGAGATCATGCTTGGGAGATATGGTGGCAGCAGCAGTATATGCTGTGTTGGCAGAAGCATGAGGCTGCTCAGATCTTCCCTGTAGCTCCGGAAGTGAAAAAGGTAGGAAGCAGGGCTGAGCCTGCAGCCCAGCAAGCCATCCTGTTCCAGCTAGGATCCATTCCTCAACAGTTAGTTCTACAGTCACCCATAAGAGTACTACTAGATAGAGAGCAAGCATTCTCAACTGCACGAGTCTGCAGGGTGGGAACATTTCTCATGCCAACTAGAATCTCTGCAGATGAAACATTAGACTTATTCACGAACAAGCTCTCAATTCCACTGTCCCCAGAACAAGGGATGGTGTAGTAAAAAAAGCAAACTCTCCTCTAAAATCAATATTTCAACATGGGGAATATTGTGGCAAACCTTTGGAGGGAGTAGCTAACAGCCTTTGAGGTTGCCGACTGAAGAATTGTGAGCCATCTTGTGTAGGAAACCTCTCTCCCTATTGCTCAGATCATCCTTTCTTCTTGAAATAGACAATTCTGGTGACTTCATAATGAAACAAATGCATGCTGGTGTCAACAGTAGATGATGAAAAAAAGGAGCCATTCCTACACAAGTAGGGAGTGGAATGCCAGTTTGTGATCCAGAGCATTTGGGGTTCCATTCCCTTCTTCCCAAGGCGAGGACACTGGTTTCCTCTCCAAGATGTCAGAAGCAGGAGGTGAAGGGTTACCATGGAGTGCAGATTTCAAAATGTACTAGCCCTTCTGGCTCTGTCTAGCTAAATGGTTTTTATTAGACATGGCCAATAAAGAGGCCTTGTCTGGATGATCTTGTGTTGACTTGAGCAGGGAAGGATAGACTTTTTATTTCTTGTGTGTGTGTGTGTGTGTGTGTGTGTGTGTGTGTGTGTTTATTCCAAAGACATAAGAAACTGACACCCACATGAGACAAGGAATTTTAGCACAATTCCTTTCCTGAATAACAAGACACATGCCACAACTAAGCATAGGCATCTCAGTGTTGAATGGGCCTGGGGCTCTCTGAACGTGGGTAGAAGGCTGCTTCACAATTCTGTTTGTATTCAGTGATGGAGCTGGGCTCAGTGTGACAGGGGTACTGTTGTCCTCGCAGTAGTAAACAGTATATGTTTTCTATAAAGCCTGAAGCTACAGACACATGTGCAACACACGCCAAATCAGTCCCTTTGAGGTCCGCTCTGTGTCTCCTCAGAGCTCAAAGAACTCTACATTGCCTTCCTGATGATTTTCTAAGGTAGGTGTGAAACACTTGCACAGATAAGGCCAACTCTTCCTGTTCCTCCAACTGATTTGTCACCTGAACTTGAACCTGTATTGAAAGCTTTGATAAAAACATCTTTCCCAGTCTCAAAATAGAAATGCAAATTTCTGAAAGCCCTGACAGGTTTTAAATGAAAATTTCTGGAAAGTCTTGTCTTGTCAAAGCGAATTATCACTGTTGGAAGCATCTGTACATTTGTACGGCAATGTGAAGTTTTACTGTCTCTCTTAGATGCCCAAATTCTCTTTTTAAAATTAGACTTGTATTTATGGATATTGATTTAACATAAAGAGAACACTTTGAATTTCTGAAAAGAGCCTTTGAAATTTCAAAGTGTTCTTTCTATGACCCACATACAAGAACACCTTGCACTTAGGAACACATTTGTGCTCCTTTGTAATGCTCTAATCCTGATTTTAAAAATAAATCATAAAAATAAATTAGCACCTATCATTTTCTTAACACCTGGGAATGCACAATTCTATGAACACTTTATACCTTGTTCTAGGATTTATTTCAATTAGGAAACAGTCTTCTTGTCTAATGAAGGCCGCTTGATTACGATATACCAGTCCTGATTATTTGAAAAATTCCTTGAGGGAGCTGGCTGCAGTTGGTAGACTGCGTGCCTAATATGCACCAAGCCCCCAGTTTGCACCCTAGCACCACCTAAAACCAAGCATGTAACTGTATCACAGCAAATGCTGTCTCACAACCCAACCAACCAATGAACAACAAAATAAAATCAAAATAGAATAAATTCCATTTTGAAGAATGAAGGACAGCCTCTATGGAAAGTGCTGGTGATTCCTTAGTGTTTCCTCTTGCCCCTTATGTATTTGTTAAATACAAATCACAAAAGGCAATTGTTTTGGACTAAGTTCCTGTAAAGACTAGAAATTGAAATGGGGTCCCTCCTGCTGACGCTCATAGACAACAAGATGAATCACACTTTGTCTGACCTTGTAAGAAATCACGATTTTGGAGGCAAAAGCCAAACTTCTTAATCAGGCCAGCTTCAATTGATATTAAGTTCCCTTCTTCTGTGTCACCCACAAACATAACTGAAAGTAACCCAACAATAACATGTTAAAACATGGTTCTGTCTCTTTGTGGTTAGTTACTTTGAAAGAAGTAATCTGTTCTTTTTGCTTTTTTTTTTTTTTTGTTTAATTCCACTTTCTTCAGAATCCTTCTATCTTTAAAACAGTCTCTTCTGAGAAATGGTCCATTATGTAGTACTTCCCCAAGAGAACACATCCAAAGGTGTCCATAGTGTGCACAGTGTGTACTTTATACTAGTCAGCCATATGGTCCTTGCCCATTAGATAGTGCCAACAGACAAGAACCTTACAGATTCCAGCTTCATAGTAATTTAGTTTCTTAACCTGTGCTTCCTTAGTAGCAAATTTCATTAATGTTAGAGTGGAAAAAAACTCCTGGCAAGAATAGACTCTCTGGCCTGAGTGAAGACCTAACTAGGACTCCAGTTGTACTGTATCATTCTTTTGGCCAGGGGACCACCCTTAGGGGGACAGGCTTACTTTAAGCCATGGTGACAAGATAGTAGGAGGGAATAATTAACCCTTTAATGAGATACTGTACTGTTCCTTCCCCAAATCTCCACTCTCTAGTGCAGTAGCTTATGGGACCATAGCCATGTAGCTTTATAAGTTTATCTACTTTTACAAATTATCCAGAAAAGCATAGTTTCTCCTTTCCTGCTATCTCTTCAACAAAAAAAGCGAGACTTACTTAGTTTTATTTTTTGTGTATGAGTGTTTTGCCTGTTGGTATGGCTATGCAGTACGTATATGCAATACCCACAGAGGCCAGAAGAGGGCATCAGTTCATCTAGAACTGGCATTACAGATGGTTCTGAGCTGCCATGTGGGTGCTGAGAACCAATCCCAGGCCTTTTAAAAGAGCAGCAAATTCTCTTAACCATGAATCATCCCTCCAGTCTATTTTCTCTCCCTTTTTAAAGAATGTTTTCTTTTACACTTTGGGTTTCCCCAGGTGGGCTTCCTTATTCTTTCTCTAAAGTTTTCTTCCTTGCCTTGTGGCTGCTTATTAGTCACAAGACTGAGTTCTATGCCCACTTAAATTGCATGACATTCCCCCTTTCCCACTTCCTTCCCCAATTTTCAGCTGTTGACATTTGCATCGTGCCTACCTTGGAGGTTTCTCTTTAGATTCTGACAATTGTCTTGGGCTTCTGTTTGAGTCCATTGTTAATTTTTTTTTATTACTGAGACTAAGAACCTCAAGAGGGGCCTCCTATTTCCACTGTATTATTAGCTCTCCTTCACCCAGTCCTCTCACTAGGAAGAAGTTTCGTGTTAGTCAGAAAGTAGATGAGGAAATAGTTACACATGGAGTCAACTGATGACTTGCAAATGTCTCCATTTCTTAGACAGAACTACTGATATTGGATTGAACTCACTGAGATGTTGAGGGGGAACTTGCTTCCCACTGTCAGCTTCTGCTGATGGCTGTGAGAGTGTGTACTATAGCTCTGTAAAACTCTTTGGCATTCCCTCTTAAAACTGCATATGTGGATACCCTTAGACTAGATAATTCTATTCCCATCCTTTCCTGATCCCTCCTTGACTGGAAAACTTGGCTCACCCCCTCAGCTGGTCCTTTGCTGACATTTCCTTATGCGAGTTCTTGGAGTGAGCATCCCTTCCTTCTGATTTTATGAGCTGCACAGTCGAACTCATTTATTGACCCAGTCACTAAAGCACTCTTTTTTGTTTGGGTGTGTGTAATAATAATCAAGCCTTTTGGCCGACATTAAGCTCAGAAGCTTAGAGAGGTAATGTTAATAAAGTAGGGAAAAGAGAGAAGTATCTATGGAGCCACCAGTAATGTTCAGCAGGTGGGGTTGGGCCTTTAGAAGTGCAATTATGTACTTAGGAATAAAGTCTTTTATATACTCTCTCCCTTCTTTATTTCAGTTTAAGAGTTGAATCTAAAGGAGTTGGTTATTTCTACAATGAGATGATTTGTTTGTAGGTTAATTTTTTTTACCATTATGGTAATTTTTTCAATGATCATTATGAAGTCTATCCTACTTTTACTAAGAGTATTTCAAATTGCTATACCAAAGGAATGCTACTGGTTGAAACTTTCCCCTCTTCCCCCCTAATATATTGGAAGTTCTATCTTCAGTCATCTCAGAAGAGGACTCTATTGTGCATGATGCCCTTAAAGAGATAATCAAGATGAAGTGATTATTAGCATGGCTCTAGTTTGCTCTGATTGGTGAATTTATAAAAAGTAGAAATTTGAACAGGGAGAAGATGATGTTAAGATTCCAATAAGAAAGTTCTGGACCAGAACTCAGCCTCACAACCTCAGAAGAAGCCAATCCTGCCCTCATATTTATTTTGGATCCTACCCTCTGGTACTGTGAGCTGATACATTTCTCTGGTTTCTGATATCCAGTTTGTGGAACTTTGTTATAGAAGACTTAGGAAAGAAATCCAAAGATCTAGGGAGGTCTTTTGAGCATAATACCAAAGGAAGTCTTGTGGATGACAAACCTAGAACACACGGGTGTAGGTTAAGGGCCTCTGAAAACAGAGTACATGAATGATATGTAAGTGATACGATCTTTAGAGAAGACCAGTGAGCCAGAACTGGCTCAAACAATGCTGCTACGGTGAAAAAAGTGACTCAGGTGACGTAATCCTCCTTTCACCTGGTTGCCAAGTAGGATGAGTATTCTGTGAATTGCTCCATCACTACCATTGGGTTTGTTAAGCCTGGAGCCATGTAAACAAGTCCACTCCATTTCCTACATGTCATGGGAGTTTATTCCTTTTCACAATTATATGAAAAATAACAGTTGTACGGATACTTTGAGGATCCCCTACCCTCCCCCGATCTTGGACTTCCTTCTTGTCTTGAAAGTAAAGAGAAGAAACAGATTTCTCAATGAAAACTATACAGCTTGGCCTTTCTTCTTCAGCAAACATTTCCCAAGAACCTTCTCTGTTCCAGGTTGGTTAGGAACTGGGACTGATGCACTGCTAGCTGAAGGAACACACAATCCCTTTGACTTAAACTCATTGTTTAAGGAGCAAGTTTAGAGCTGAGCTGCATAGCCAAGATGCTCACATTGACAGAGCAGTAAAGATGACGTTTCAGTAATTTAGGTGGCAGTAGGCTGCAGGGACAACTGTGAACTCAGGGAGTAAGAGAGACTTAGGGGTCTGGAAAGACAAAGTACCCCTGTCCCCTGAAATCTCTGCAACCAGTTTTGTGTTAGCTCCCACTATCCTGACCATACATTGCTATTGTTAGTTGTGATGAGCTTTGATTAGCAGCAACTTCATTATTCTTGCTAATTCTTCCTAAGCCTTAGCCCCAAGCCTGGAGGGAGGCAAATCCTTCTGTGTTTTTCATTTGAAAAGTAAAGTTCACCCATTTCTTACTAGGTTGTTTTTGCTTCTTAACATGAAGAAAATTGTTTGGAAGTGTTTCTTTGCTCAGCAGCTACTTATCTCGAGACAAAGGTCAACTTTTCAGAATGTGTTGCAATATGTATACTTTCAGGCATGAAGGATGGAGCCTTGAAGATTCTTGTAGATACTTGTATGGTTCATGAAATCCTAACAGTATTATTACCTCATGCTCCAAAGGAGCCAATTCTCAGTGGAGAGCTTGGCATGTAGGTGGGATGCAGGAATGGGACTTTAGCTTCTACAGAGAGGTCTTTTACCCCGAGGAGAGCCATTGGGGGATCTTCAGAAGTCACCAGGTGGCCCTGACATCTTTGGAGACACTGGAAAGGTGTCAGTGGTTGAATCTACACCCCTTCTTAGGCCTCAATTTCCCCTGAACTGCTGTTTCCTGTCTTCCCCACTTTGTTGAGCCCTGCCTCACCCCTCTCTTTCCTCCTTCTATTTTGTGTTTTCTAACAATACATCATGGCAATCGTAAGGATTTGCTTAATTTAGCACTTATGTTGAAGAAATCCATACTCCTAATCTCAACTTTATGTTTGGAAGTTAGAGAATCACAGCATGTCAGATTGGATGAAACCTCAGATGGATGAGTTAAACTTTATCATTGCAACAGCAGTTCATTACTCACTTGATATGTGAAAGTGATCTGTAAAGATAGTTGAAACCAAAGAACTGCTAAAACAGAGAAAGGAAACAGTCAAGTTAAAATGCATTCATTAGCCATAGAGGATCTATAGTCTATACATACATCAAACCCTGAACTAGGCATATATATAATTAAGTGTCTATTTCTGTTACTGAGACCCTTCCTATTTAGCAGGGAAGAAGAATATTCAAGGAACCAAAACATAATGTAGCACAATATCATATGGTCTGCCCAAGATGTAAGGAGGGGCCCTATGGCTAAAAGGGAGCTGCAAATAGAGAGGAATTAAGAAAGGAGCTGGTCTTGACACCATGCCACATGAGCCAAGAGTTCCCAGAAAATCAAAAAAGGTATTTCAGGTAGGGGAGAGCAAAGAACAATATTTCAGGTTACCATAAGTGTTAACATGGCCGGCAAAGGGGGAGAGAGAAAAAGAGAAGAGGAGAGAGAGAGAGAGAGAGAGAGAGAGAGAGAGAGAGAGAGAGAGAGAGAGAAGAGAGAGAGAAAACCAAGAGAGTCTGTATAACTGGCATGAGGGAATTCTGGAGGCAGGACAGGAAATGCGCACTTGGACAGATCAAAGAGCCGTCTGTGGAGGCTGGAGTTTCTATACATAGCAGGTAGGAATTAGGGAACCATAAGGTCAAGTTTGTGTATTAGGAAGATTCTGCCGGAAGTAGATGTGGACACTAGGTGAGCTTGGAGGCAAGAACAAAGCTGGAGAAGTTGATTTTCATCCTACAGACCCAGCCAGGTATGAGAGAGCAGCCTCTCTAGGTCCACAGCTATGATGTCAGGAGTGTCTTGTAATCTTGCCCTGCTACTATGATAACACCTGAGGGATCCATTCTGCCTTGTTTCAAGATTGCCTGAACTAATTGTTCACTAAGCTACCCTCCTTTGCTCAGCATATATCTTCCCAGCTTTCAAGCTTAGAGGAAACAGGTTAGTTATTGGGATCATCTCTGACTCTGAGGATACAGTTTCTAACGAGATACCGTAACATCTAATTTTATATATAAAGGAGTACACAAGCTAGTGGGGAGAGGCAGATTACATAAACAAATTCCACGTGTTAGAGGGTAGGGAACAATGAGGGCATAGGCAAAAATAAACACAGAAAAGTGGGTTTGCAATTCATAATTGAGGGAATAGTGAAACCTTAAAGAACGGTTGTTTTTAACAAGCTTGATGTCCAAGGAAACTTTGGGCCAAGGCTTAAGCTGTCTACAGGACGTCAAATCTGCTCCCGTTGCATCTACAGAAGATCTCCGAACCCCAGTGGTGCCCTGGGATCTGTTCAAACTCTCTGCTGCAGACACCCAGACTGATCATAGCCCCTCTTTCTCTGCTTGGAGCTGCTCTTGAATGCTCATAACATCCCACTCCCTTCTCCCCATGCAGCCTCAAGTTGTTTAGGAAGAAGATAGGAAGTCCAGTTTAAGCTGCTCCCTGTGTTCTCCACTGAAGCCCCTGCTGCCAATTCAGCTTTCCAGATGGTTTGACTTACCAGGGTATAAATAAGTAGGTCACCTGACTGGCCCAAGCCCACACAGTGAGTGATGGATTCAGCCAAAACATAATCTCAACATTGTTATTATTATTGCTTTAAGTTGCAGAGTTTCCAGAATACTAATCATATTCACTAAAGATTTATTCAAGGATCCCGGAATCAAGAGCTTTACATCTGGCTCAGAGAATCTTTCTGAATGCACTTCCCTAGTGGAGAAGGGAAAGTAGGAAGATTCCCCCCTATTTCCAGTGGAAAGGCCACTTTGCATGCTACTTGAAGTTTCTTCAGTTGGAGACATTCCAGTGCAGCTTGATCTGGGATCAGCAGCTGTTTGGAGGTGTGGCCTTGTCCAGTAAAATGATCACCTCTTCTCTTGTCCTATTTTTCATTCCCATGCCCCTTATCCCAAAGCAATTTCAAGTTCATGAGCAAATTATTGCAATGTTAGGAGGGTTCTGGATAGAAATGTGCCATTATGGATGAAGCCTTGGGGGCTTGTGTAGGGTTGAGGATGGCGCATATTTAGACAATTTAAAAAGGATATTCTTGCTTGTGATTCTACCTTCAGGTGAAGGATTTCAAGAGAACACATTCATCTATGGTTCTTTATGCCTTTGATTTTCACCTATCAAAGCCATAGAATCCTATCTTCAAATTAAGAGTAACATAGGAGTGAACTGAATCACGCTTCCACTGAAGCTTGATGGGGTCCAAAGCCATCTGCTCTGGCCTCCTCCACCAACCCTGTTTGTGGACGTCTCTGCAGGCATCACCACGGACAGAGAAATGATTCCTGACGAGGTGAGAATGAGAACTCAGTTCAGTTTGTCTTAGTTAGACTAGATCAAACTTCCAGAGACTGATGCCAGGCAGTCTATTGCCAGGATGTTTAAACACAATAGTATTCAGGAAAAAGTTGGCAGGTGACAATCATTCCAATTCTAGGTGCACAATAAAGAGTAAAGTGTGACAACATATAAAGTCCTTTGCAAAGACCATGAAGGTGGATTTTATAGCTAAAAGCCTAGAATCTAGTGTGGTCTCTGATTGAGATAGCACAGAGGTTAACAGACTATATATAAAGTACATGTGACATATCCCCTAAGGGTGGATAATAACTGAAAGCTAAAGGTAAAGGTCTAGAGAAAGAGAGGCTGGGATGAAAATTCTGGGGGATTTGGGTGAGGTCTTCCTCTACAGATGGCAGAAAGTCACCAGTTGTCAATAACATTCATTCTCAGCTTTCTAGGGAGAATGCAGGTATTTTATTTCCTCCACTGAGGAAATGTCCCTGTACATTTAACATTTCTGGTTTCCCTAGTGCTTATCTGTGAACACAAGATTCTTTGTGACTCAGGGTCCCACGAGCAAGTGTCATTAGTGTTCTCATCTGTTATTTAGGCACAATTATATGGACCTCATAGGATGACAGTGAAGTAAAGACATCATGACTAGTCTGTGACTTGCACATTGGATGGTCAGTTAATGTTTTCTTTTCCAAATACATTCTGACTTGAGTTCTGATGGAGTCATCTTTATGATGTTGCTGTTGTTTGTTTTGTCAACACTGCTGGAAGGGTTCTCAGGGTTCCAGTCATGTTGTTCCCACTCTTAGACTTCATTCCAGACTCCATATCTTTTATCCTTTTCTCTTCTTTATTTTTAGGTTTGCCTAATTCTCCCCTTTTGCTTTTCCTTTCCACAGTTCCTCCCCAAACCTCTTCAGCCACTTTACATAGCTTTTGTTGTTTTGGTTTATTGTGAACATTAAACAAAACAAAACAAAGCTTTATTTGTACTTGACAAACAGAAAACAAACTGCATTGGTGAATGGATGTTCCACAGTCTACTGAAATTCCAGAGAGCAAAAACAAACTAGTGCAAACAGCAAGAGAGCAGAGACTGCAGCATTTTACTAAGTGTAAGAAGGCAGACAGAAAACAAGACATTGGAGCCTGGGAGATGGCTCAGAAGTTAAAACTCTTGCCATCCAAGTGTGAGAACTGGAGTTAAAAATCCCAGAATCCTTGTAAACGCTAGATGGCCATGGCAGCCTATCTGAAATTCTATCCATGAAAGACAAAGGGAGAGGATTCCCAGAACTGATTGGCTAGCAAGACAGTGTCTTAGTTACATTTTAATTGCTGTGATAAAACACTGTGAGAAAAAGCAGCTTGGTGAGGAAAGGATTTCTTTCATCTTACATGTGTAAGTAACAATTCATTACTGAGAGAAGTTGGGGCAGGAACTAAAGCAAGGCAGGAACCTGGAGGCAGGAACTGGAGCAGAGACCATGGAGGAATGCTACTTACTGCCTTGCTCCTCATGGTTTATTCAGCCTGCTTTCTTATATGGCTCAGGACCACCAGGGGTAGTACCACAGTGGCTGGGCCCTCTCACATCAATCACTAATCAATAAAGTAACTCCACAGACTTGCCTACAGGAAATTTTATTGAGACATTTTCTCTTCCCAGACGACTGTAGTTTGTGTCAAGTTGACAAAAAGTGAACCAGAACAACTAGCCCTGCCAGTGAACTCTCGATTACATCGAGAGACCCTACCTAATGAGTAAGGTGGAAGAACAATCTTGGAAGCCTCCCAGTATTAACCTTAGGCCTCCATTGGCATGTGCACACATATGCACATGTGCCCTATACATGCATTCCACAAACATGATTATGGCTACACACACATACATGGATACCACACAGACAGATGAAAACAAAATCACTAAAAATTGAAGACATTATATAATAAAAGAAATATTTTTACACTTTGGGATTCATTGATTTATATCATCTACTGCCCAGTCTATAATCAATGTCTTTTAGGGTTATTGTGTGTGTTAGTTTTATTTTGAGAGAAGAAGGTCTCACTATACAGCCTAAGGGTAGTCCTTACTTCCAGAACCTCCTGACTCAATATCAGGTATGAGGATTCCTGGCCTTAGCACCATACCAAGTTTCAATATCTCACTTTAAAAATAAAAAAATGAGATTATAATTTAATTACTACTTTTCTTTCTTCCCCTTTCTTCCTCTAAACACTCTCATATACCTCTCCCCACTCTCCTTCAAGATTATGGCACCCTTTTCCCCCCACTAATTGTTATTGTATGCATGTATGTACATGTATACATATTCCTAAGAATAACCTATTTAGTCCATATAATCCCAGTTTTCTTTAGTTGCCCATAGTTTTTTGGGTAGGGTTGAGGCCACATGGACTTTTCTCCATCTAGCTTGACATGTTTCTTGGTGTCATGCTTGTTCAGCTTATGTCTGGGAAGTCATGTTGATGACACTTTATGGCTTCTGATATTGTTGGAAGCAATATCCACTGGGACTGAGCTTCACAACCCTACATGTTGATAAGTTGTGGTATTCTGTAGTGGTCTCTGTTGCAAAAAGAAGGTTCCTTGATGAGGTGTGAAGACTACACCCCTCTGTGGATAAAAGGACACATCTTTATAGATTGTTGTTAGGGAGTACGGTGCTTTAGGAAATCAGTGGCTGTAGATTATCCTCCAATAACAATAACTCCACTGAGTAATAAGCTAGGTTTCAAGTACCAGGCATTTAATACCCTCTTGTTGAGGGTATTAAATTAAACCAAATGGAGAGACATCTGCTTGTACTAAGGCATGCGTGCCACTATTGCACCCTTAGGGTTATTGTTCAATGCTAATTGAGTTTCAATACTTCTTTATATGTTTGTTAGAAGGACAGGAACCAACTAAGGTCTTCTCAATCACTTCTCCTGATTCCTTCTGCCAACACAGGTCCTAGTCAATGGGTTCATAGTCTCTTCTTGTTGAAGTTCAGAAAGGGACTAGAAAGTAATGTCAAAGGTTAAAAACCTTTCCCAGTTTGGGAATGTGGTATTATTATTATTATTATTCTCCATTATATACTTTAAAGTGTCTGAATCCTTGTTTTATACATGACCTACTTTTATTTTTTGAGGGGATTCCAAG
The DNA here is from genome assembly GCA_907164525.1 of Lophiomys imhausi. Lineage (NCBI taxonomy): Eukaryota > Metazoa > Chordata > Mammalia > Rodentia > Muridae > Lophiomys > Lophiomys imhausi. The sequence continues at coordinate 8,664,155 of CAJQZJ010009840.1, forward strand.
ACAAGGTTACCTAGTATAGCCCTGGCTTCCCTGGAACTCACTCTGTAGACCAGGCTAGCCTCAAACTCACAGAGATCTGGATGCCTCTGCCTCCTGAATGCTAAAATTAAACACATGTGCCACCAATTCTTTGGGGGAGATAATCTTTGCAGATAGTTTTTAGGATCATTATGAAGAAAATTAAAAGGGACCATTATGAGAATATTTAACACTGTCAAGAACATAAAAACATTCACAGAGCTGCTTAAAATAGATCCTTAAGAAGTGATGATGAGCTGCCATGTTGGCCCCCAGGGCAAGAGGAAGCTCTTAGCCCTCACATGACTGATGAACTTAGGGGGGTTGATATGTTCGCCACACTCCCACACCAGAGGAGTAGGATGGGGGAGAGGAGTGAAAGAGAGGGGCTGAGAGGGGTGGGCGGAGGGGGTTGTGATGGAGATGTAACTTGAAGTAATAAATAAATGTAATTAAAAAAAAGAATGATGATAATCAGAAAAATTTCATCCTGGAAAGCAAGTCTGTGACCAGGAGAGCTGGGTTGAAAATCTGGGTTTGCTACTTGTCATAGGGCATCTTCCTGAAGAAATGTCCTGAGTATCTTTTTCATCACTGACACAAAAGACAACAATATTTCCTAGCATTGAACACACAGTAGGACTTCAACAAATGGTATAATACCACCATTGGATGAAAATTTACATTGCACCCCTAGTCTATTTGTCTCTTTCACCTCCCCTTTATCTTTCCTCTTTTATTTCCTACCATATGTAGATAAATATCTTCATACAGTTCAGGGTCTACATGGTGAAGGAGAAAAAATATATTTGTTTAATATTCTAGGTCTGGAATCATCTTTCTACAGCACTGTAGCTCCAGGCAATTTATACTACTTGCTTAGCACAGTTTATCCACTTATAAAACAGGAATAATCATATCTTTTCTGAGAACTTTGAAAGGTTAATACAATGCTCACACAACTTCCACAGGGTGTGAATGATGGAAATGTTGAACGATGGAGTAAATCTGAGGAACACTGAACATATTTTCTTTTCTTTTTCCTTTTTCTTTTCATAATATTTTAATTATTTGGGAACTTCACATCATGAACCCTGATCACACTCAGTTCTCAGTTCTCCTAAGTTCTCCCCTCCACCTTTGTAACCCCCTTCCCACTAAAGAAGAATAGGAATAATAAGAAAGTAAAAAAAAAACCCAAAAAACAAAAACCAAACAAGACCAATTTGTGTTACCATATACTCCCTGGAGTATAGTCAATCTCCTAGTGGCCAGCCCCTTAAAGTAAATTGAGTCCTTCCCCAACTGAACCTCCACCAGAAGCCATCAATTGTGGATGGCATCCTTCTCACAATTAAAAAATACTTTCTATTGACTCCCTTTGAGTTTCACATCATACACCGCATCCCAGTCCCACTCATCTCCCCATACCTTCATATCCACCCTCTGCCCTTACAACCTCACCCACTAAAAGAAAGAAAATAAAAAACATAAATAAAAAATTAAACAAAACAAAACATGGAAACATCTCACCCTGGAAGCGGTAGTGTGTCACAGTGTGTTGCACAGTCTACCCTTTTGTCCACACATCTTTACTTGCAAATGTCCATTGCAATGAGTCATTGGTCTGGTTCAAACCTCTGGCTTCTGCTATACTATCAGTATTGGATTCTCACCAGGACTCCTCTTGGTTATCCTGTTGTTGCCTGTGTCATGGAGATCCTATAGCTTTGGATCAGCAGGACTGCCATTTCACATGTTCCCGCAGTTCATAGATGAGGTAGATTTTGGGATGGTCCAACTCAAAGCCCTGGAACTGGGTCTGGGTGGTAGTAGAGTTGGTCACCTGCCAGCTCTCTTGTGTCTGCACTATCACAGTGAGCTCTCCAGCACTGGCCTGCCTGGCTCACCCATGTAGCAGCCACCAGGGGGCAAGGCCAGCTGTCCTGCTCCCATGCACCTGGGGCCAGCTCATCTGCACTCATGCCATCAGAGCCACACTACCACAGCCAGTTCCACTGTGCTGCCCAGTTGAGTCATGGGGCCCACTCTCCCAAGTGTTGTAGTCAGTGAGGGTCTGGGTCAGCTCTCCTGCCCTCATAGCCTTGGGGCTGGCTCACCTGTGTCTTTACCATCAGAGCCAGCTCCACTGTGCTGTCCAGGTGAGATGCAGGGCCTGCTCTCCTGAGTACTGCAGCTAGTGAGGGGCAGGGCCTTCTCTCCTGAGTACTGCATCTAATGAGGGGCAGGGCCTGCTCTCCTGAGTACTGCATCTAGTGAGGGGCAGGGCCTGCTCTCCTGAGTACTGCAGCTAGTGAGGGGCAGAGCCTGCTCTCCTGAGTACTGCAGCTAGTGAGGGGCAGGGCCAGCACTCTTGACACTGGGGTCAACTCTCCTGGACTACTGCAGGTCCTGAGGTTGGGGAGAGAGCATTACTCCAGTGCCCACACCACCTCAGGGCAGATGAGTGGCAGGGCCAGCTCTCTCATGCTCACCCTGAAAATAGGAGGCCTAATGTGGATGTCTTCATGAATATCCAATGTAAATTCCAGCAAATTTTGAGTGCCCCCAGTATGCATCCTATAATGTTGAGTATTTGATGCTTCTAGGACTTTCTCTACTTTGGATCTTCCATAAGTATCTATCTTCACACTTCTCTAAGTTTTTAATGTCTTCATTTTCTTTGTTCTCATTGGTTTTTTCCTCTTATTGTCTAGAATGAAGTTGTACATCCTTAAACAATACAGAAAATATCTTGTATCATCCCTTCCTCTTGCTGTTTCCTGGGAAAGATAGTGTATCCTGAGTTCATGATACACGGAAGTCAGGGAACATAAAGGTTCAAATATAGATCAATATGTCTAAACTATGATCAATAAGCTGTCTTCAGACACACAGTGAGAATCAGGAGGAAGGAGAATGAGGGTAACATACTCAGGATAAGGCACACATAAGGAAGAGCTACATACTTAGAATTGTGTAATTCTGTATGAGAATAGTGTATAATTCTGTGAAAGGATAGTGGTTTAGACACAGAAAAGCAGCACTGGTCCCAGTTCCTTTTACTCCTGGACACCACACTTAACTTTATTCTGTGGATTAATGGGGTCAGGAGTAGAAAACAGGTACAAGGCCTTTGACACAGAGAGACAATCCAGCACACACTGGACTTGTTGAATGCTTTGACAGGGGACGGACCATGCATGCACCTTGTCGGTTAATTGTTTTCAGCTTTAAGGTAGAGTGGAGAGCAGCCAGGCAGACCTGAGAGGAAACCACTTGGCTAAGTAACTTGACCCTGGTAGAGTCCCTCATTTCCTACACTATAAACTAAGGAGATTTGAGTTGTTATGAAAAAAAGCTTGCAAAGTGCTAATCCTTTAGCCTGGTGAAAGCTGGAACTCAAATTCTTATGAATTCGGCTGTTTTCTCCACACCTTTCTTTTCCTCCTTCCCATTTTTTTTTTTCTTTAACTCATTCCCAAGCCAATAGTGTTCAGTGTGGCAGCAGTTCTGATTCAGGGTGGTGCTGGGGTTAGTGTAGGGTTTGACCCCAATCCTTAAAGTAAGGTGGTGGTTTGACTGATGGTGGGGACTTTTCTGCCCTGGGCGCCATCACATGGCATCCAGCCAGGCCTCTTCTGTGGATGCTTCACATACAGCAGAAAGTGCTTCAAAGGAGGACACAATGAGTTGTGCCGGGGGCTCCCAACACCAGCTGCCAAGGGCAGAGTCGAAAGCATAGCAAGCAGCAGGCCTTGTTCTTTCAGAAGAACTCGAAGTCCCCAGGGGTGAAGTTTCCTGTAAGTGTGGGTGTTCAGATGTCTTGTCCTGGTGATGTTTTTGATACATGCAACTGCTTCCAGAGGCTCAGAAATGAAAAAGTCCTGCCAGAAAATCTTCACACAGGAGTAAATAATAGCACAGACGAATCCCAAAGCCCAGCAGTCATTCTTCACGCTCGCATCCTCCAACGCCTTTTCCCCAGTCTCCAGTTCCCAACTTGTCGAAGTTTCAGCAGAGAGGCGTTAGGCGCAAAAATGTTCCAAAGCTGACTTGGCTAACGGGGGCCCGCCCATGCAAGGACTGGGAATTCCAAGATAAACAGGCTGCGTTATCGCTCCAGACTTTGTTGGCATGAAACACCCATTTCCAGCCCCAGAACATATTTTGTGTGGATAATGGACAAGAAGTTACTGCGTAAACACACGAGGAGCTTGCAGGTGTTGTGTTCCTCTGTATTTGCCAACCAGATGTTCTTCTGTAGGACTTGCCTTTTGGCCCCCTCTGTGCCTGGAGCTGAAATGTCACCCTTTGTCTTCCTTTTGGTGAAATAAATTGATGTTCTCAAGGGAGATGCCCCAAAATAAGTTCTAGTTTTCACTTGCAAATGATTCATGTACTCCTGTTGTCTTTCCTTTTCTTTCTCTCATTCCTTCCTTTCCTTCCTTCCTCCCTCCTTCCCTCTTTCTCTCTCTGCTCTCTCCCTCTCTTCTTTTCTTCCTCTCTCCTCCCTTCATTTTTTTTTTTCTTTCATGACATTTAGGCCAAGATGTCCCTATTAAATTAAGCATGTAAATCTTACCTTTTGCAAATGAACCATTATAGTCCCCTTGGAAGATTTCAGCTGTGACTTTCATTCCCGTATTTCTGTGCTTTGGATTGGCATGAGATGAAGCAGGTGCCTCACACAAAGTTTTAAAACAAGGTCGATGGGTGAACACATCAGAGCCATATTTGGTCAGCAAGTTTTCTCTCCTTGTAGCTAAGCCTGTGATGCATCAAGGGGTCAGTCTGGAGAAGGCTGTGTGCCTTAGAATGTCTGGAAGGTTAAAGGAGGCAGAGTCATGAAGGAACTTGTGTTCACAAACTGAAAAGTCATCAGAAACCACAGTGAAGTTCTTTGTCATGTGTCATTAACCTAGAAAGGTTCAATCTGGCTTTCATGGAAGGAGAGTTGACTTGAGCCCTGGCCCAAAGCAGAGACTAATGAAATCTGTTGCTATTAAACCTCAGAAGTCCCACTGTTAGCAAGGAGTGGGCCTTACCTTTCACCCTGAGTTGGCATCGGGCCACTGTGCCTCAGTGACTGAGTCTTCACATTTGTCAAGATGCTCAGTGCAGCAGCTGCAGCTGTACTGTCTGCTCTTCCTGTCTTCCTCAACCGACTACAGAATGAGACAGCCTCTAAGCCTCTGAGAGGTTCAAGGTTGATCATGGAAAATGTGGACAGCTTTGGGGGCTGCAGAAGAAATCTAGCTCCATACTCAAGTATTTTGTGCTCAGCAAAGCTCTTGAAAGTTAAGACCTTATTTGTTATCTTATTTGATGCTAGATAATAACACCTTTTGTGATCATAGGTAGCCACGGTTTCTACAACACACTGGCTTCCTTTATTTAATTCCGAGGGAAGATTTAGAAGGCAGGGGGATAAGGCTCCTTTTCCAGGTGAGTTATGTGAATCTTAATGAGTTGATGTGACTTACCCAGTCATTTACCAATCAGTAGCAAAGACAATCCAACTTGAAACTCTTAAGTCCAATTCCAAATCAGTTCCCAGAAGCTTGAGGGTATAATGGAATAGGAGCTACTGTTGATGTTTTGTGGATGAGAAAACCAAGCATGAATTCATTAATTAGATTCTACACTCTCTCTTTTATATTATTTTATTGTATAACTTGTCAAATTTGTGAAATCTATTGTTTTGTATTCAAGACCCATTGGGTCATTACACACTGGAGTTGCTCCATCTATTAACAAAGATAATGGAGCCACTCTCTGCCTTGTGTTTCCGATTAGAAGAAATTTATTTGTTTTCCTTCCCAATGAGAGTTTTATGGGCATGCTTCAAGGTTCCCTCTAGATTGGCAAGGAAGAGGATGACCTTGGAATTGGTCCTAACACATGCAGAAGAACCCCTCTATTCCTATCAGTGTTCACCAGGGATGAACATCATGGATGCTAAGTCACAGATGAAGTTAGTTGCCCTAGTGGGAAGATGCTGCCTACAAGGCTTTTGTGGTGCATGTAGGAGTAAGGTGCAGAGGCAGCTTCCCCGGGGGGATTCCATTGCTTAGGGCTGAAATCCTGTTCCCCAAACTGAGGGCTCCCTGCAGTGGGGATCCCTACATGCTCTTTGTTCCCTCAACTTTCCTGAAAGCTCCTACAGTGTTGTTTTTGTCACAATTGTACTTCAAGGGTCTCACACAGCATCCAATATTGAGTTTTGTTTTTGTTTTGTTTGTTTGTTTGTTTTGTGTGAGGCTGGTGAATAAATGCTTGAAGGGATGAGAATAAAAACACAGGTAGGGCATTAGAGATGTGCCCTGTGTTCCCCCACCCCTTATGGCTTTTAATTTTCCAAGCAAAGTGAGATGGACATTTGTTGTGTACAGGCTTGCAGTTGGGTGAGTTACTTACTTTTTTCTAAGCCGGTTTGATAAAACACACTCCCATTGTTCAGTAGATGAAGTCTGGACTCCGTGGCAGAGCTGGCCAGATTTTCCTGTGGGAGCCTTGCTCTGTGGTGTAGTATTCTTATGTTTGCACAGCACACGTTATTTCCACCTGCACATACCCACCTGACTTGCCTGCATCCTGCTGCATCCCTGATCCTCTGCAGAACATCCCTTTGCGTCAGCTAGAGAGATCTTTGGTTTTCTTTGTCTTGGAAGCTACAACTCCTATTTGATAGACCAGATAAAATTGCTGGTACACCTTTAATAGTTAAATCCCTTTCCCCTACCCACCTCTGGGAACTTTAATAACATTTTGGTGATATAAGAATTGTCATGGTGGCCTCATTTAATTGAAATTACCGAAAGCACCTACATGATGGTTTTTAAGTCAAACATTTTGGTGTTCTGAAAATCAAGGAAAACACCTAGAATAAAACAAATGCTTAAACACTCTTTGGATCAGCAACTGACTGAGAGAGAAATGGAAATAAGATGACTATCACACATTGCTTAATTTTGGGAAATGAGTGAGATGGTATACGAACAATTTGAGACCAGTAGATATTCCTAGTAGATCCTAGTATGATCTACCAGATGGCTGTCTACCCGGCTCAGTACCTAACGTTGTTTGAATTATATACATGCTTGAACAAGGGCATGTATATACCTTAGAGAACAAGTCTCTACCAAAGGTGGTAGCTATCTTTTATTACATATCTTACCTAATACATTCCTTTTCTCTGTCCCTTCTAATCTCAAGAACTGGGACTGTTCTGTTATATTCTTATGAAATTATGATCCAGGGAAGTTTGAAATCATTATGAAATACAGGAATACGTAAAGTCTTACTGGTTATTTTTAAGCATGACCTTTCTTCTTTGGGCTTTTGACATCTAAGATCATTAAAAATAGATGGCATTTTAGAAGTTCAAAACACTCTTGCACCTCCACCATTGGTTTTACTTTCCTTTCCTGTGGTTCTCTGAGGTTGAGAAGAGAAACCTCAAGGTCACTTCTAATACAAGCACTGTCTTGGAATTTTCTGCCCAGGGCCCACACTTCCATTTGTACGTTATTTGATTCTTTTATTTCCATATTGAGCAAACCTCCTGCCCTTTTCTGCAAAAAGATCAGTTGCAAAAATTGTATCTCATGTATAGGAGATTAATGGAATCACTCAAGCAGCATTAGCATCTCAAATGGGGGTAGACTTTTCTGAAACATACTCGACCTTGTAATGAGACAGTTTGGGGGTCAAGGCTCTTTACACTGGTATTTCATTATTAACTGGGCAAGGGCAGCAGCATCTCCTTGGATTCTAACATCGTCTGCTTCTTCTAGTGTGTCTGGGAGCAGAATGAGCATTTTCACTCATCTTAGGACCAATGAGCTCAGACCATACACCTTATTTCCTAGTCCCTCAGCCTCTTTGATTGCTGGTTGCTTGCACTGCCATCAACAGTTGCTATCCTCTCTAGATGGTAAGTCTTTGAGGCAGACCCTTTCCTCATTTATCTCTTGCTCTTCCCCACCCCAAGGTGTACTATAATGTGCAGTACATGTCAGTTGAATAAATACAGCCTTTCTCCAAAGGATAACAGATTCCCCAAACGCTAGCAATGTTAATCATCAGAGCATGTCGACAGTTTTATTCTACTTAAGTTCTGTGCACACTAGCTACGGCAGGCCTGCCATTTTCCCCCAGTTGGAGTACTCTAAGTATGTTTGTCACAATAATGAAAATGTTGTCTGACTGGGCCATTGATCGAATCTCAGGGAGTGAAGAAACATGTCTCGGAAGGCCCGACTCTGCTTTCAAAGGCACCAGACTCGAGAAAGCTGCTGGTGTGAAGTCTCCTGTGACAGGCTGGCCCGAGTGCTTGACAAGCTGCAGGGGCAGCCACTTTGAGTTTTCCTCTGTAACAGTGTCTGAAATCAATACTGCAGCATAGAGCAAGGGGGGCGGCAAGCAGCCTCTCCCTGCTGTCTCGGACATTTCAGGAGCGTTGGATTTGTTCCAAAGCAATACAGCTTCACTCAGTTCTGAAGGGCGTAGAGTGGGTGGATGTGTGTGTGTGTGTGTGTCCTGAATTTTCTCTTCCAAAATCTTGCAGTAGTTTTTGATCTATGCAAACCAATGGGAGGAAAGAAGAACCAGAGCCCCTGACCTGCGTCTTATTCTTGCAGGCCTGCTGTAATTCAGCAAATTGATTTGTAGGGCTTTCTGTCACGAAAAGTGTGGCCCATTTTGTTCCTGAGTGAGGGTATCAAGACAAGGTGAGGCTGTTCTTGAGGGACCCCAGAACAAACCCACATGCGACGCAGATGGCTGCGGGGCAAGCTGGCAAGGGCTACAGTGAACCCTGAGTGTACATTTCTTTTGCACAATGTACAAAATGTTCAGTGTGGATTTTGGGAGAGTATCATTGCTCCTGAGTGAAAATGCTTTTGATTTTTGCTGTGATTCATAATTCGTCATTTATTAAAGTTGGCATGGGTGTATCTCTATCTTAAACAAGACCTACAAACCATGCACACTTACGGATCTGTTTTTGGACACCATTCTCTTCCTGTTTGCATCCTGTTTCCCTTGCTCAGCATCCCATATATCTATGATCTTTTTCTCTCAGAACCCTTACTTAGCTCTTTAACTCTAAGCTCATTTTTCCCTTTGAATGATGGTCATCGGGCATTTGAATTTGGATTCCCATATCCTCTGCTTCCAGTGGAATCTCTTGCGTTCATCCTCACTGTCTCTGATACTGCACATGACTACCCACAGGTGTGTGCAAGAGTGCTCAGGCATGTCTCTGCTTTAGCCCACCAACCAGGTCCACAATCTGGCTTCCTTTCTTACATAGTTCTTTTCTAGGAAGGTCACACTGTGTGTCCCTTCTTGGACACAGATGACAAGCTTCTTCTAATCTAGTGCTCTACTCAAGTGTTGTTCCATCTGTGTGACTTTTCAGGTGTCCACATCATGTGTAACCAACCATTCTATCTCCTCCCAATCTCTTACAATGTCGCAATCCTTTTATAGGAATGCTTTCATTCTGTACACTCTTACTGTTAGTATTTATTTGTACATATTCAAAACACAATAGCGGTGAAGGCATGGGTTATTCTGGAATTTGTGATTCTTGATATGGTATTTGGTATTTGTTTAGTGGCTGCTTTGATAAAGTCTGTATTGAATCTTTTTTAAAAAAAATTCTTGAAGTTACATCTCAATCACAGTCCCCTCCCTCCTTCCCTCCTGGTCCTACCCTCCTACCCTCTTCCCTCTCTCCCTCTTATAAGCGGATATCTTTCCCAACAGCTCCTCCTTTAGTCCAATAAAAGGCTCCTTTTCTTATAACAATAAATACAATACAAAACAATAAGAAGAATTAGGCAATAATTATGGAAATTATAAGGTATACCATATATTCCCAATATCCAGTCCATATGTATTTGGCAACTAATAATAATATTCTATTATCTATCTATCTCAATGAATTTAAAGTTCTATATCTAGCCCAGTTTCCATGCTAACTTGAATTACCAACTTAAAAACATCTTCTTAGACCTAGAGCATCCTTTTTAACTCCTAAACAACTTTAAACGTAACTGTGAGACTATATCTATGTAGTCTTTAACCACACAGTCTGGATTGAATCTTAACAGTTTGAGATACTGTCATCTCTGAAAATATCCACAGAAGTAACAGGAAGGACTTGGCAAGATGGTGGCAATAAGCGTGCACACATTCTGATCATCAGGAAGACCAACTGAACCACAATAGAGACATACTCCTGTTCAAAGGAAGTTTGAGAGGCACAAGCCTATCTGAGCTTGACCAGCAAAGACAAGGACAATAAAGAACTCTGTACTGGACATATAGACACTGGAAGAACAGAGACACCAGACACGGAAGACAGAGCACTTCCCACCACAATGGAAGAGCTGGCAGATCGGCTCTTTTTAGGAAACTAGCTGTCGACTTCGACCTTCAAACAGAAGCCTTCCTCAGTTTCCTGAGTCTGCAGCTTCCATGCAGGCATTCTGACACCCAAAAGAAGACCAGCAGAGCCACTATAGTAATTTGTAACATGGCAGCATCTGGCTGACCAGTAACTGGGGGATGGAACAGACAGATGCTGAGCTTTCCTGAGCCCAAGCACCCTGTGGACAAGATATAGACTACATATTGAAACTCCCTGCCCCCTGCCCTCTGTCCCCACCTGGCCCCCCCGGCTGGACACTCTGCTGGGCACTCAGGGTACAGTATCTACATCTCAGCCTAGAGCAGTAAAGCAGTTCTGGCCCATTGTGTGCAGCCCAAGCAACCAGGCTGCACCAGTTCACAGAGCTCCGGTGTGAGAGGCACAGGTTGACCCTGAGACTCACCTGAGAGTAGCTTGGGAGGACCATAACCACAGTCCTGACACCCTAGTTACAGGGAAACTGTTAGAAGCCCCACCAACCCAGGCAGGCTGCTCTGGAACACAGTGCTTCTGGCAGGGAAAAGGCGGCTGAGATTCCCCTAAGTTCAAGTGCTGTAGATGCCTTGTGAATTCCATATTGGAACTCTTTACCATGCCCACTTTGGCAGGGCACTCAGTCTACAGCCTCAGTCCACAGCATTGAGATCTCCACCTGGAGTAGTAGAGCAGTTCTGAACCATTGTGTGCTGCCCTAGTGAGTGGGTGGCACTGGACCACAGAGCCTCTGACTGAGAGGCACAGATTGAAATTGGGATCTTTCTGACAGCAGCCTGGGAGGAGCACAACCACGGTCTTTACCACAGTCCTGACGCCTAGTTACAGGGAAACTCCCAGAAGCCCTACTGGCTGAGGGAGGCTGGACTGGAACACAGTGATTTTGGCCTAGAAAAGACAACTGAGCCTCCCTGAATCCAAGCACTGTGGACAGGGTGTGAATTCCACATCAGAGCTCCCTGCTGGCACCTGCCTTGCCCCTCAGCTGAACACCCAGGCTACAACATATAGAGTTCTGACCCTGGAGCAGTGAAATAATCCAGGACCATTCCTCACTGCCTGGGTGATGTGGGCTGTACCAGATCACAGTGCTTCTGGCTGTAAGGCAAATGTTGAACCTGAGACACCCCCGAGAGCAGCTTGGGAGGTCCACGATCATGGTCCTGATGAATAAGCTGCAGGGGAACTTCAGCTCTAGCCTACAGTTTGTGGCCTGCTGATCCCCCTCTCCCCCCGACATCACAAAGAAGACTAGATGGATCTCAGGAACCTGCAGGTGAGAATATCCCATCCCAAACCAACCCCTGACCTGAGTACTCAACTGGGCCACAACAGGAGGAGGGTGAGCTCTGGGAGGCCCACTGAGAGCCAGTCCCCAACACAAGGCCCCATTCAGCCTGTGGAGAGCTACAGATCACCAACATTATAAGGCCTCTACACCAAATCTCCTTCCTTGGCACCAAGTCCAGAAGGCATCAGGAATAAACAGCTAAGAACAACCAGATGGCTAAAGGCCAGTGAAAGAATAAAACTGACAAAAGTCAGGGAAATATGACTCCAACAAAATTCATCTATGCTAGTACAGCAAGCCCTGACCATCCCACCACAGCTGAAACACATAGAAATGATGACAAATCTATACTTAGAAAAATGATAGAGGCCTTAGAAGAAGAAAATAAATCCCTGAAAGTAAAGAATCCACAATTTTACACATGAAAGCAATGGAGAATTCCATTAGAGACCTCCAAGCTAACTCAGTCAAACAAGGGTGGGAAAGAGACAAGGCTGTGAGAAATTTGCAGGCCAAGACAACCAAAGTGGAGCAGGAAATGGATAAAACAGTTCAAGACCTGAAATAGGGAATGGAAGCAACAAAGAAAACACAAGCAGAGACAATTCTGGAGGGGGAACCAAGGAAAGAGAACACAAACTGCAGACATGAGTATCACCAATAAAATACAAGAGATGGAAGACAGAATCTCAGGCATGGAAGACTTGATTGAAGAAATCAGTACAACAACCAAAGAAAATGAGAAATCTAAAAACGTCCTCACCCACAACATCCAAGAAATCAAGGACTCAATGAAAAGATGGAACCTATGAATTTAGGCATAGATGAAAGAGAAGATTCATGACTCCAAGGACCAGGAAACATTTTCAACAAAATCATAGAAGAAAGTTTCCCAAACTTAATAAAAAGGATGCTGGTAAATAAATATTCTAAGAGGCATACAGAACACCAAATAGATTAGACCAGAAGAGAAATTCCTCTTACCACATAATAATTGAAACTCCAAATATACAGAACAAAGAAAATATTAAAAGCTGTAAGAGAAAAAGGTCAAGTAACATATAATGGCAGACTCATCTTAATTACACCTGACTTTTCCTCAGAAACTCTAAAAGCCAGAGGGCCTGGGCAGATGTCCTACAAACCCTAAGAGAACATAGGTGCCAGTCCAGATTACTATATCCAGCAAAACTTTCTATCACCATAGATGAAGAAAACAAGATATTCCATGACAAAACCAAATTTAAACAATCTATCCACAAATCCAGCTCTACAGAAGATTCTAGAAGGAAAATTCCAACCCAGAGAAGATAACTACACCCAAAAAAAAACAGGAAACAAAGAAACTCCACCACAGCTAAACCAAAAGAAACACACAAACAACCACCACCTACATAAAAATAACAGGAAATAACAACCTATGGTCATTAATATCTCTCAACATCAATGGACTCAACTCCCCAATAAAAAGACACAGGCTTACAGAATGATTCCATAAACAAGACCCTTCATTTTGCTGCATACAAGAAATGCATCTCACTAACAAAGATAGACTGTACCTCAGAGTAAAGGGCTGGAAAAAAGTTTTCCAAGTAAATGGCCCCAGGAAACAAGTTGGAGTAGCCACCCTAATATCAAATGAAAAAGAGAGAAAATAATAAAAAAAAATAGGGAAGGACACTACATACTAATCAAAGGAAAAATTCATCAAGATGACATCTCAATACTGAATATCTATGCCTCAAATACAAGGGCACCCACATTTCTAAAAGAAACTCTTCTAAAGCTTAAACCACACATTGATCCCCACACATTAGTAGTGGGAGACTTCAACACCCCACTCACACCAATGGACAGGTTGCCAGGATAGAAACCAAACAGAAACAAGGAGACTAACAGAGATCATGAACCAAATGGACCTAACAGATATCTACAGAATGTTTCACCCAAATACAAAAGACTATACATACCTTCTTTTCAGCACCGCACAGAACCTTCTCCAAAATAGACCATATAGTCAGACACAAAGCCAGCCCCAATAGATACAAGAAAACTGAAATAACACCTTGTATCTTTTCAGACCACCATGAATTAAAGCTGGACTTCAACAACAACAGAAATGACAAAAAGCCTACACATTCATGGAAACTGAACAATTCTCTACTCATTGAATAGTGGGTCAGGGAAGAAATAAAGAAGGAAATCAGAGACTTCCTAAAATCGAATGAAAATGAAGACACAACACACCCAAACCTATGAGACACAATGAAAGCTGTGCTATGAGGAAAAGAAAATTGTGACAGCTCATATTAGCAACTTAATAGCAGAACTGGAAGCACTAGAAAAAAAGAAACAAACAAAGAGGAGCAGAACGCAGGAAATCATCAAACTCAGAAACAACAACTTAGAAACAAAAAACAATACAAAGAATCAACTAAACCAAGAGTTGGCTCTTTGAGAAAATTTAAAAAATAGACAAACGGTTAGCCAAACTAACTAAAAGACAGAGGGAAAATACCCTAACCAACAAAATCAGAAATGAAAAGGGAGAAATAAAAACAGACATCAAGGAAATCCAAAGAGTCTTTAGGTATTATTTCAAAAACCTGTACGCCACAAAATTTGAATACCTAAGTGAAATGCTCAATTTTCTTGATAGATTCCACCTACCAAAGTTAAATAAAGATCAGGTTAACTAATTAAACAGTCCTATAACCCTAAGAAAATAGAAGCAGTCATTAAAAGTCTCCTAAAAAGAAAAAAAAAAAAAGCCCAGGGCCAGATGGTTTCAGCACAGAATTCTACCAGACCTTCAAAGAAGAGCTAATACCAATACTCTTCAAACTCTTCCACAAAATAGAAATAAAAGGAACACTGCCAAACTCATTCTATGAGGCCACAGTCACTCTGATCCTAAACCAGATAAAGACCCAACAAAGAAAGACGATTTCAGACCAATTTCCCTCATGAATATAGATGTGAAAATACACATGTGGTTAGATAGTAGAATGTTAAAGTCAGGTGCCAAATACATATGGACTGGACATTGGGAATGTATGCTAAGCCATATAACTCTTATAATTGTGGCCTATTTATTTCTGTTGTTTTGTATTGTATTTATAGTTATAAGAAAAAGAACCATTTTTTGGACTGAAAGGGAGAGCTGTTGGGGGGAAAAAGAAATACCTTAAACTAAAAAAAAAAAAAAGAAGGGAAGAGGATGGGGGGGGTTGAGGGGGAGGAGGGGGGAAGGGTGGGACTGGATGGGGGAGTAGGGAGGGGACTGTGATTGAGATGTAACTTGAAGAAATAACAAATACATTATTAAAAAAATAAAAAAAAGAAGCTAGAATGAGGCAAATGGCAAAAACAAAAAAAACAAAAAAACTTGCAAACTGAATCCAAAAACATATCAAAAGTATCATTCACCATGATCAAGGAAACTTCATCCCAGGAATGCATGGGTAGTTCAACATATGCAAATCCCATCAACATAATCCAACATATAAACAAGCTGAACAACAACAACAACAACAAAAAACACATGATCATCTTGCTAGATGCTGAAAAAGCATTTGACAAAATCCAATACCCCTTCATGCTAAAAGTCCTGGAGAGAGCTGGCATACGAGGACCATACTTAGAAATAATAATGGTGATATACAGCTAGCCAGTTGCCAACATAAAATTAAATGGAGAGAAACTTAAAGCATTTTCCCTAAAATCAGGGACAAGGAAAAGATGCCTAGTGTCCCCATATCTCTTCCGCACAGTACTTGAAGTTCTTGCTAAAGCAATAAGACAACTAAAGGAGATCAAGTCAAAACAAATTGCATAGGAAGAAGTCAAAGTATCCCTACTTTCAGATGATATGATAGTATACATAAGAAGTGACCCCAAAAATTCCACCAGAGAACTCTTACAGCTGATAAACACCTTGAGCAAGGTGGCTGGAAACAAAATTAATTAAAAAAAAAAATCAGAAGCCCTTCTTTATACAAAAGATAAATGGGTTGAGAAAGAAATCAGGGAAACAATACCCTTCACAATAGCCTCAAACAATACAAAATACCTGGGGGTAACTCTAACCAAGCAGGTGAAAGACCTGTATGACAAGATCTTCAAATCCTTGAAGAACTAAATTGAAGAGGACATCTGAAGCTGGAAAGACCTTCTATGTTCATTGATAGGTAGGATCAACATAATAAAAATGGCCATCCTACCAAAAACAATGTAGAGATTCAATGAAATTCCTGTCAAAAAACCAACACAATTCTTTACATACCTGGAAAAAATTCTCAACTTCATATGGAATAATAAAAAACCTAGAATAGCTAAATCAATCCTGTACAACAAGAAAACATCTGGAGGCACCACCATCCAAGATTTTAAGCTGTACTGCAGAGCAATAGTAATAAAAACAGCATGGTACTGGTATAGAAACAGACCAGTGAATCAATGGAATTGAGTTGAAGACCCAGAAATGAACTCACACACCTATGGTCTCTTAATTTTTGACAAAGAAGCCAAAACCGTACAATGGAAAAAGGACAGCATCTTCAACAAATGGTGCTGGTCCAACTGGATGTCCACTTGTAAAAGAATGAAATTAGAACCATACTTATCACCTTGTACAAAACTTAAGTCCAAGTGGATCAAAGACCTTAACATAAAGTCCAACACACTAAATCTAATAGAAGAGAAAATGGGGGAAAAGCCTGGAACTCATTGGCACAGGTGACAACTTCCTGAACAGAACACCAATAGCTCAGGTCTAAGACCTATGATCAATAAAGGGGCCTCATGAAACTGAAAAACTTCTGTAAGGCAAAGGACACTGTCATTAGAACAAAACAGCAACCTACAGATTGGGAAAAGATCTTTACCAACCCCATATCCAACAGAGAGATAATATCCAAAATTTAAAGAACTCAAGAAATTAAACACAAAGAAACCAAATAATACAATCAAAAAATGGGAAACAGAACTAAATAGAGAATTCACAAAAGAGGAATTCCTAATGGCCGAGAGACACTTGAAGAAAAGCTCAACATTGTTAATCATCATAAAAATGCAACTCAGGTTGACTCCGAGAGTCCATCTCACACCTGTCAGAATGGCTAAGATCAAAAACTCAAATGACAGCACATGCTGGCGAGGTTGTGAAGAAAGGGGAACACTCCTCCATTGCTGGTGGGAGTGCAAGCTTGTACAGTCTCTGTGGAAATCAGCCTGGCAATACCTTAGAAAACTTGGAATAGCTCTACCTCAAGACCGAGCCACACCACTCCTGGGTATACATCCAAAAGATTTCTCCCCAAACCACAAGGGCATCTCCTCAATTATGTTCATAGCAGCTTTATTTGTAATAGCTAGAAACTAGAAACAACCCAGATGTCCTTCAACTGACGAATGGATAAAAAAGCTGTGGTACATCTACACAATGGAATACTACTCAGGTATCAGAAACAAGGAAATTTGCTGCCAAATGGATGGAACTAGAAAAGCTCATCCTGAGTGAGTTAACCCAGACCCGGAAAGACGCACATGGCATCTACTCACTTATAACTGGATTTTAGCCACATAGTACAGGATAACTATACTACAAGCAATAGACTGGAAGGAACAGTAAAGTAGACTTTATTACTTGTTAGTGGGACACTTTGCTCTAGTGGAGCTGCCATGTAGGCCCCGGTGCAAGAGGAAGCTCTTAGTCCTCATATGGTTGCTGAACTGAAGGGGGCTGATATGTAGGCCACCCCATACCAGAGAAGTAGTATAGGTGGGAGAAGCGGGAGAGGATGAGGGTGGGCCTGGAAGGGCTGGAGGGAGGGGACTTTGATGGAGATGTAAATTAAAAAAAAAGAAGTAACATGCAGACTGAGCAAGTTGTGTTTTTTATTAGGAAAGTATATATATGCTTGCATGTGTGTTTATGTAACAACAATGAAATGAAAGAAATGGGGGACACAATGTTAAGGAGTTCAAGAAGGGGCATATGGGAAGATTTGGAGGGAAGAAAAGGAGGTGAGAAATGATGTAATTATAATATCAAGAGACTAAAGAACTAAAAAGTTTCTTTTTAATATATTACAATTTTCTTGAGAACTTCATACAACTATGGAATGTGTTTTCATCAAATCCATTCCCTGTGACTCCCCTCTAATTCTTCTCTTTTACTCTCCTTGCCACCTTGAAGCTTCATATGTTCTCCCTCTCTTAAAAAACAACAAAAACTCACTGAGTCTGTTTAGTGCTGCCAGCATGCACGTACATGTAGGACCATCTATTGGAGGATGGGTAGCTGCTCAGGAGCCATATCCCCGAAGAAACTTGCTCTCCCTTCCCCAGCAGCCTTCAATTGCCAATTGCTTCTCAGCTAGACATTGAACTTCATGAGTCCCCTTCCCCATCCATGCTGGGATTTTGGATGGTTCAGTCTAATGCGTGTCTTGTGCATGCAATCATGGCCACTGTGAGTTCATGTGTGCAGTGACCCTGTAAATGACACTTCAAGGCAGACATAACTGCTCTAACTCTTGCAGTCTCTTTGGTTCATCTTCCTTGATGATCCCTGAGTCTGTGCATGTAAGTTTCTTAGTAAGTTCATGATCCCATTTTTCTGTATACTTTTGGGTTTATAATAATGTTTTTTTTAAGGTTTTCATTGTACAAAAAAATGTGCAAACTCCCATACATGCAAAATTATATGTAAATAAATAAATAAATAGATATTATAGTACAGTTTTCTTTTCCTTTATAAGGTCTGTACAGAGATAGGTTTATCCAAGGAGATTTAGGAAAAGAGTACACCTTGTTTCATTTATTTGATATCTTATCTATGGGGGAAGATATGCATACATGCCAGTTTTCATGGCTTCCATTTTCACCACCTGGGGCCAGCCAGAGACTAGTTTTCCAGGAACTGAATTCATCCAACAGATTCAGTGGTCATGCTCTCAGAACTACTCTGGATTCATTCATTTTCTGTTGGAATAGGCATAGCTGAGTTCGAACAGCTTACCCAGAAAAGAGGTGTCATTAGCCCAGTTTTGGAGACTGTAGTCCAAACAACACCACACCTATTCTGGGAAGGTCACTCTAACTGTCCCTCCATGGTGGGTGTCGCCACTGTACAAGCATATGTAAAAGGGAAAGGGAAAGATGAGACGCAGGGGAGGGACCAGGATCACCCTTTTATAACAGCCCACTGTGGGACCCACCTGAAGCTCATCATTCCCTTCTGAGATCAATATCAGTGACCCAATACTTACCAAAGGTTTTGCCTCATAACGAGCTCACCACCTCCCAACATCACCACACTGAGGACCAAGCTTCTCCTCATGAACTCCTGGGGAGCACACTCAGTCCATATCCTAGTCATTACACTTTGTCTAAGTCATTACCTTAGTGCTAAATGGGTGACAGAAGAGGTTCCCATTTCTCTGTATCCATTATCCACATCCACTGAAGCATACTTCCTGGTTTTTGAGAGAGAGGCTCTGGAGTCAGAGTGTCTGGGTTCTAATCCTGATTCCATTGAGGGGTGTGAGCTTGAACATGCTACCTGCTGTCTTCCAGCTTCACTGTCCTTGCCCGTGACATGGGAATAATAAAAATTGCTGTGAGGGATGAGATTGCAGAATGACACAGCAGGAAACATCACATACCTGTGTAGAGGACTTGGCATGGTGCCTGTTGTGACTCATACACAAACAAAAAGCTGTAGAGCGTGGTTATTTTTATTTGTTTTTTTTTCCACATTAAGAGTTGGCCTCTGGCATCAGGAGCATTATCCTCTGATATAGGACTGCTCCATTTAATCTCTCTATTTCCTCCCTTTCACTGTGTATGTGCGTGTATGAGTGTGTGTGTGTACATGAGGGAGCACATGTTCTTGCTCTGTGGAAGCCAGAGGAAAGTACTGGGTGTCTTCCTCCACTGTTCTCCACCTTATGTTTTGAGACAGGGGGTCTCACTGAACCTGAAGCTCCCCAGACTAGCTTTGTTGACTGGGCTGTGAGGTTCTGGGATCTGCCTGTCTCTGCTGACCAAAGGCTTTTATGAGTGGTGGAGATATGAACTCAGGTCCACTTGCTTTCACAGGAGACCATCTGAAACCAGTTGCCAACTGAACCAACTCTCCAGCCTTTTGGAAACAAATTCTAATCAGGTGCCATGGTCTGAGGGAGGAATGGATCTTTGGCACAAGGCATGAGTGCTTCTTCCTTTGTATCAGGGGATTGTTATAACCTGTGCACCTTCCAAAAAATATTCTTCTACAATTTGCTGTGTGTATAAAACAGAAGTCATAGTGTTCTTTGCTTCTTTTCTGGCTTTAGGAAATGCAGCAAGGTATGTTCTAGAAATGTGAGGGGGAGGAGAGGCCAATGTTACCTACACTTCTCACTCCAATTGGACCCTAGCTGAGGCTTGGTCAAAATCCATTTCATGTCCTTTTGGAGTGGCTTAATATTCTCTCTCTGGAGTTATATGAGCATCTTCTGTCTGGATATGAACTTGACATTGTTACATGTCATTACTATTAAAGCATTTAAAAAAAGATAGCCTATTAGAATTCAGTTAGAGGTATTTTTATCTCCATGTAGTGGGTTAGATCACTGATTCTCAAACACGGATCTACACTTCCTACCCTCATACACGGGAGACCTTTAAGGATGTCTAGAGACATTTTCGGTTCCACAAAAGGGAGTAGTCTTTTAATAGATGAAGACTTGGAATAGTGTTGAGTATCATTTAGCTATAGGGTAGTCAATTACTTGCTTCAAAACATCAAGTATGCTAAGGCTTAGAAACCACGAGTTTAAGTTGCCCTAAAATCTCTTCCACATTTCAAACTTGGAATATATTTAATCATATATCTCCCTTCCAGCACATGCAGAGTTAACATGATGCTGGATTCTATGGGTTTTGTCCTAACTGCCAAGTCCACTGAGGTGATCAATGTCTCCATTCTTTCTTCATCGTGAGCTATTGATCTCCTCTCAGCCTCTGGTTCCCACACCTGTGTTGCCTCGTTGCTGTGAGTGGCATGAGAGATGAAGCAGAGCTCAGCCATCTCTCAGATGTGCCTTTAATGAGGTGAGGAAAATTATCTAATAAAGTCAATTTAACACCAGGATAATGAGGAGATTAAGGGACAGAAAGAGATCATCTTTCTGATAAGAATCCTTTTTAAGGAAATTATTTATGTGATAAATAGATTGATTCCTCTTAGGTCATTTAGAAGTGACGTGCTTCATACTTGAGACAAAGTCCCTGTTGGCCCCCAAATATCTTAGGTGTTTCCCATATTACTTAGTTTACAATATTTACAGTGCTACATGAAAAACAGATTTTGCATGGTTATTTTGTGTCAGATTTCCCCATGACTTCCCAAACCTTGTCTGCATTCTTTCACTACTTAACAAATCAGTTTTCCAAACCATGTTTTCCTTGCCTCTTGTATTTTTGCACTCTGCTCATTCTTGAGCAATAAAATTGTTGATAGAATTTATTTTCTTTTTACTTGAACAACAGATGGAGTCTACGAAAAACAAAAATTTTTAAAGTAAATACAATGAATAGAAACAGTGCTTGAAAAAGAAAAGTACAAAGGGTTCTGGGAATTTCACACAGAACAAAGTTGGTTTAGAGAGTTAAAAAATGATGTACAAGGTAATAAATGAATTCAGTGTTGGTAAGTTGAGTGGGAGTTGGCCAGGAAGATGAATGATAGACAGAAAAGAGGAATGATTAAAAAGCATGGGTTATGTGCAGTGGCAGAAATGCAGGATGAAAGATGAATGGGTGGACACAGTGGGACCTTGTTTTCTCGACCATGGTGAGTTCTCTGGGAAATAACTCAGCCCTTTACTTTCCTGGTGTCTGTGGACATGGCTGGCATACAATCTCTTATCAGAGTCAACCTAATACCAGAAAGGAATTGCAGATTACATGCTGTAAGCTTATAAATAGAGAAATAGCGTGATTAGAGTTGAGTTCCTGCAAAGGGTGTTTGGTACAGGGAAACTGATCTGGGCAATACTTTGTTAAGAACCATGGCAGGAAGGCAGAAGTACGGGAAAGGGTTCTGAGGTGTTTGGGAGGTAAATCTAGTAGAATTCACATAATGAAAAGTGGTGTATGGCAGAGTTGGATGTACTGTATCTTGGGCATTGCTGGGCAGAGAATGATTCTGTCTGGTTTGTGTCCCTAATATGGCATTTAGAATGTCACTTTTCAGGCCATGCTGTTAGGTATTAGGGGTAAGCATCTCCAGGAAAAGAGCTTCTGATTCCCATAGTAATCTTATAAAATGGTGCTAATCACTAGGGACATCTGTTACTGGCTCCTAACTTGCCTCTGTTAGCATCTTTTGTAACTAGCCAGTGTGTGCCTCAGCATCACGTAGTTTCTCTGGCTTTCAGACCCTCTACTCTGAACTTTAATGATAAATACTAACTCTTGCCCATCTCTAGATTTTTCTGACAACTTACTCTTTTGGTCTCATCTGCCCAAGCATTCCTTACACATAACGGGGGCTGTGAATCTTTCAGCCTTCTGATGAAGAAGTTGGCAATTCTTTTTCATTCCAGCTAGTAGAGGGAGATCTCTCATAACACCAAGCCCCACACAGTCTTTTAAAAGCAGGATTTACATAAATTTATTAATATGTATTTCTACCAAAATAGTTTTGAGAACTATTCTTATATATTGATAATTTTGGGACAATGAACTGAATTTTAATATTCATAGCATAGAGAAAAGCAAACAGCAAATTCTTCAAAGAGGAAGTTTGCCATGAGATTTGCATTCTAAGTCTCCCAAGAAATAGTTCTGGCAGCAAGTCATACTGTCTTCATATTTTTAGACATGCCAATATATTTTTTTCAACTTTTATTCTAAGAGGAATGTACTTAGTGCATTCCTTAAACACAGGGTGGTTTCTGGTTTTATTGCTCAACAGCTCCTCCTTAGGCAGTGAGTGGTGCAATGGAACACATTTGAGGTCAACTCTACTCTTCAAAACAATGGGACTTCACATAACATTTCTAAATGAAGAAAATTATCAAGGAAGACACAGAGCCGGGTGAGATCTGCTTTTGACTTCCTAGTCTTCTATGTCTTTTTGAAAGATTCTTCACTTTTCATGCTTTGGTTTGTAAAGCTGATTTCCAGATTTGATGTGAGTAAAAGATAAGGGAGTGTATTAATAAATACCAGCATGTACAAGATCCTTAAACAGAAACAGAGGTTATGACTCAAGAAATTCCCCTCAGTGCACACGAGACCAAACTATTGTCCTTGTTCTCTCTGTTAATCTACAAGGAGCTTAACCCACCCAGCCTATCTGAACCAAAGCATATTCTAACTTAAATCTTTTTGTAATTGGAAGTTGGGTAGCTAGATAACTAGACACTGTGAAAGATCAAAATTATTAGGAAGGTTTTCAGTTCAACTCTACAAGCAGAGTTGTGCCTGCCTCTGAAGAAAGAATGATAAATAGTGGACGGACACACCTTGTTTATAATTTTCCTATCTAGAGAGAGTTACTGTCTTTTACTTTACTTTTCATATCAGCCCCATAAGGAGGTTGTGCTAACTCGGTTTACAGACGGGTTAACACAAGGTTTGAGAAATTCAGAAACTATGTGTTCTTGGATAATGCCTGAACTACAGGTTGGGATTTGCAGGATTCTGCCAGGACATCAGTTCCAGTTTGTTTTATTGTGGATGGTGTGCTGATCAAAGACAGCCACAGTCACAGGGTGTTCTGTGGGCAGCCCCAGGTCATAGTGGACTTTGGGTGGGAAGCAAACCATTCTTCTGGGCCCAAGTACAGCACAGTAAACATGAAGCAGGCTTCTGTGTATAGAGGTCATCTGTTAGTTTAGACACATGAATTATAATTAGACCAAGTAACAAAGACTGAGTAGTAGCTATGCCCTACTACTCTGAGTCTGAGCTACCTTATGCATGATAACTGATTTCTCATTTCAAAGATGGAATGGTCCTCTGTGTTACACTTTAATGCAACATTCCAGGAAAACTCTCTAGGCTTAAAATACCAAAATGGCTACTTTCACACAAGCCACACTAGAAAGTATAAACACAACTCTAGAATCCATTATCTATGAGTTAAATCATTAAACCCTGCCCAGAAATTGATAAATATATATTTAATAATCAAGACATAATGGACAAAGAAATTATAAAGACCTTATCAATCATTATTAATTTAAACACATTGATCTTTGGGTTGATGTAAAAATAATGATGTTCAAGGAAAAAGACAAATGCATAGCATAGAAGAAAGAATGAGTTGAAGATAAAAGTAGAAACAATTATATAATGATAAAGGATCCATGTCTGTCTGCTTCATCTTCTGGACACTCAGAAAGGTAGGTAGAGGTGGGAGGACGCACCTTTTTTCAGTTGGAGAACTGTCTTCCGATCCATTTTTTTTTTTGAGGCCAGAAAGAATGAGTGTAGACTTAACTTCTTTTCAGAATGAGTGTTAGTAACTCTAGTAGAGTTAAAAATATATTACATCAATATGCAATGGATTTTTATTCTCCATAAATTATGTGGTCCAGAGAATGATTTGTCTACTCAAGAAATTAGTTTCTTCAGGGGCCACCAGATCCAAGACATCTGTGTTAATATGAGCTGCAGATAGATTTGCTTGAATTTTCACTAAAAGTCAGAGTTTGTTGAAAGAGTAAATGGTTATATCAGTTCTACTCATATTCATGACGTTGTATGGAAAAGAGTGCATGTAGCATTCAAGGACATATTCTGTTAAATGGGAAACTGTAGAGAGCCCTTCCACCATGGGGAAAGATGTTCTGTCAGCAGCAGCAGCAAGAATCAAAGTACAGAAACTAGAATAAATGCTCATGGGGTCACATAGAGTGACTACACGACTGTACCAGCTGCATCAGGGTGGGGAAGACAGACCGAGGAAGGAAGTAGTAACAGGGCGGGGAAAGGGCACTGATATCCTATGATATATGCTCTTCTTCTTATTTGAATTTGGGAAAGAGTATCTTCCAGTGTGTCCCATCCAACATTATGGCTTAATTAGATAGGTTTGTGTAAACTAAGTGGGATGTAAGAGATGCACATCAGAGCTCTCAAGAACAAGGGCTTATAAAGTGACTAAAATTAAGATTTTTAGGTTCTCTATAAACACCATGCATCCCAGTCAAGGGTTGGTGTCAGAGTGTAGATTTCCTGATGTGACTTCTTAAGCACATGAAGATGAGGGGCCAAAGTAGTGGTAAGGGAGGAGTTGGAGGGGAGGGCATTGGAGTGGATTTTATAAAATATATTATATGTATACATGAAATTATCAATAGAAAAGAGTTACCTCAGGTACATTGCAGGCAATATAGATCAGGTTAAATACAGGGTGACAGACAGAGCAAATAGTAAATTAAAATGTATCTAATATTATTGTCCATCATGTAGAGTTATTATTGGCTTGGAGGCAGTTGTTGACTGAGAAAGTATCAGTGTGATTACTCTGGGCATGAATGTAGGAAAATAAAAAAAAAAAAACAGCTAACATAAGAGCAACTCTGGCACAGTTGTTTATAAGCACAATAACTGGGCTGTGAAGAAGAGATTTTATAGATTAAGATGTTGATATATTTATTAGCATATTCATTAAAGTTAATGTGGCACCATACTCCAAGACATTGTAATAGGGTAATGTAAATTTGGTAAGCCTTAGGTTACCCCGAACTTGTCATAGCATGACATGTTACAGCTTGACAGGAGTACATGGTGATAAAAGGACTGAAGAAACTGGGGTGGTGGAACTGATCCCACTGTAAGAAAAGAGTTATGGAGTGTAAGAGCAAGCTTCACAGAGCCTGCTGCTACAGCCCTGTAATCTCTACCTCAGAAGCTGAGGCAAGATCACATATTTAAAGCCAGTCTGGTCTACAGGGTGAATTCAGGGAGACCTATTCTCAAAATAGAAAGTGGAGAAGGGCTGTGGATCTGGGTTAGCAGAAGTTTCAACAATATCAAGTTTGCAAAAGATGAAGTGCCATGCCATGGACAGACATAGATTCACACAGTGCAAACTATTGGCTTTTAGTGTGGGAAATGGTTGAGAAGTAGAACATGGATCTTGGACATGGCTTCAAGCCTACAGTCTATCTATCTATCATCTATCTATGTATCTATCTATCTACTATCTATCTATCTATCTATCATCTATCTACCTATCTATTATCTACCTACCTACCTATCTATCTATCTATCTATCTATCTATCTATCTATCTATCTATTTACCTATCTAGAGAAAAGGGACATGTGTTTTGTCCCCTGGAAGACCTCCTAGATCAAGATGTCAAGATAGCACTGTAACCGAACTTTTAAATTATTATTTATTTAACACTTATTTATTTATTACTAAATTCACTTATAACAAACACCAACAATTTCTTAACTATTAATCCTATAAATTCCTACAACCCCTTTAACCTATCCACTAAACCTATTGATAATTATAACAACTACTTTCATAACCTTTTAGAATGATACAGTCTCTGGGGCAGGTCCTCAGTCGTCAGGAACACAGTCTTTGTTGTAGATTCTTTAACACACTTAGCAGTCCTTTTTCTGGACTTCTCAGATGCAGGTTCGTCAGGGTAAGTTGGTTATTGCAGTCTCACCTTAAGGCTTCATGCTTTCTTCTCTGTGGGAGACCCCAGCCGTCTGCAGGCTAACTTACTTCTTTTGAATCAGGAACTCAGCTGCTCTGCCTCAGTCCTTAAAGCCAGGCACCGTTTCCTTTAGGCCACTGTTTGTACAGATCAAACCCCTCTAGGCAAAAGCTGAGCCACAGGGTACAGTCCTTGACCTTTTGGTGTCTTGCTTAGGCTTTCTTTGCTCACCCGCTTCTTTCTGCTTCAGGGAGAGAGCTGGCCATCAATGGCCCGCCGTTTTTTCAGCAGGACTCTTGGAGCTCTCTAGCATCAGGGGCCTCTTCTTCTTCTGGGCTCCACGCACTGTCCTTAAATAGGAGGAACTCTGTTTCAGCTTAATTTGGGCTCCGCCCACTTAGCAGCTGAAAACAATGTCAGGCCAGATACTTTGTTTCAAGTCTATTGAGTCTTTCCTGTTTTTCCTGACTTCATGATGATAGTGCTCTTCAGGCCCCGAATTAAGAGACAGTATCAGAAACTCCTATATATTTCCTAAATCTAATTTATCTACATAGCACAAAATAGCAAACTTCAATTTTAGGTCTTAAACCAGGGGCTTTATTGACTTCATGAGCATCTCAGTGCCTGGAAGAGTGCAGTAATCCATAATTAACAATAGGTAACTGGTGGTATGCATATGCACATACATGCATATCACATGTATGTGTGTGACAGAGAGAAAGGGACAGACTAAAGCACGGAGATAGGAAAAGCTTCTGGATATTTTCTTTAATGCTTTCTATTCGGCCTCATGAACAAAGGATCTTACATTGTGACTTTGCACGGGGCTCCACAAATTCTGTAGCCAGTTGTGTTGCCAATTTAGAGGACAAGTTAGTTACCTAGGTTTTGGGTCATTTATTTTTGTTGTCTACTTAGCCTCAGAGGGTGTCTGAGTGTGGGACTGTGACACATGAGTGCACTTGTGAGTGATCTGTGAAACATGCAGCAATGGTTCCTTTGTGAGTTGTGTTTGAAACCCCAGAAGTCAGATAATGATGTGTGTCTTCTGAACTATTGTGTCTGTATTCCAAATATTCTCATCAATGATTATGGTTCTCCACATGATCATTAATATGTAAATTGTAGTCATAAAGGTCTGGAGTGAACCCTTGATCACTGCATTTTCAGCCTTGAATGGGTATGATGGGTCACTTGGTAATGACCTGTTCTCCTTTTGGGCACTAATTGCTGACCTGGTTCAGTGACTCTTAACCTGTCTGTCCCCTCGTGGGCTTAAAGTCATTAGTTTTACTTCCCTGCTTATTGACTTAGTATTTAAAAGGTAAGGAAGGAGTGGCTAATTAGATATACTGTGAGGTAGGTCTCTGGTTGCTGAGGACTGTGGTGGCTATTTGTGGAGGGGATTCTGGAGGAACAGAGCTGGCTTTACCTTGCTTTGTGTGATGTGAGTGGTTTGAACTGTGAGACCCTGGGTTTTGGGAAGAGCGGCCTGCCTTGCTTTCCGCTTGTTGGGGGAGGAGGCTCAACTTTTATTAGGCACCAAGAAGTTAGAGTGGCCCAGGCCACACTTTATGACTCAGTGCTTGGTTGAAGATATCAATATGAGCTATGGAATTCCTCACCTTTTTCTTCTTTTACTGAAAAGAATTTTATTATTTTTAATTACAAAGAATATTTCTAAACAACTGCTAAAAAAGAAGCTATTACTAAAACAAACAAACAAAACAAAACAAAATGACAAAAAAAACCCCAACTCCTAATAAGCCTAGCTAAGGAATGAACAAAATTCATTTGCAATTAGAATCCTTGCTCAAAAGGAAATAGACACATATTTTCAATCTGATTCCTCTTTGTGTATGCCGATTAAATAACTGTATATGGCTTACAGTGTTGATTTACACAGGGAATCCCATATCTCTACAGGAAAAGGTAGACTACACATAGATAAAGTAATATATATTCCAAAATAGAGAGCCAAATCATAAAACAGGCCCAGTGAACAATATCTCTATTTTTTTCTCCCCAGTCTTCAAATCAACTGAGGAATAAGACAAAGTGCAAATGCAAAACAAAATGTTGTGTATATTACCAGCAAAATCTGTCACAATGGGCCAGAGTTTTCCCATCTTTTTTGTCTAGTTTAAACCTGGACTGATTAAGGCAGCCCAGAGGCTGTGGTTTGACGTGTCTGCTGGATCATCCGGTGGGGCAACAGTGATGTGATGATAATGAGGGGGAGGACAGATGTGGGATTAGTGATAGGGAGAGCTGCAGTGAGAGAAGATAGCTCGGGGTAGACGTTGAGGTTAGCTATGAGAGTGAAAGTGGATGCACAGAAAGAGAGCAGATAGGATGGAGCACAGGAGGCAAAGCCAGGTGGACAAAGAAAAGAATTTTAGTTTTAGCAATGATCATTAACTGAACTTCTAGGAATCTACACAGCAGGAATATCATGATCATTTGATCCAATGAAGCTGTTCAAGAAGTGGTAGGAGTGGTTATAGGATTGGAGGCTTTGATTAAAAAAATAGATGTATCACTCAAAATTGAAATGGGAAGGGTGTTCCAAGCATTTCTTGGAGAAAAGCAACTTGAATAAAATTGAGAAAGAAATGACTGTGTATCTGTGTAACAGGGTGTTTGAATCTGCTCATAGGTGGCACAACCAAGATGGTGTATTTGTTAACCTCAAAGAGTATCTGTGAGGAGCTAGGAGGTGTGGGAGGTTGGCAGGATCATTTCAGATCTTTGTGGGAGACATTGTTATTAACATGAACCTGGTCAGTGTCAGGCTGGCCAAGACCGTAATACTAATGTGACTAGATAAAGTTCCACATAGCTGCTTCCCTAAGTCTATTATATCCTTGTGCTGGATTACTAAATCATGTACTTTGATTAATTAGAATGGGCATCAATAGCATGGAGAGTAAGCATTTTATGTCTCCCACGTGGAAGTAGACACTTAATCCAAGTGTGCCTGATGAGGTATTTCTAGGCTAGCTCTTCAGTGATGTTATACTGCTGCAGAGGCCCCTGTTAATACCCCTGTGAACTGGAAAATCCCCCAGCGATCATTTCCATTGTATGGTGTAATCCAGATTTACATTTGGGCATATTTGAACAGGAATTTTTTTTCTAACTGTTGGGTATGCAGTGTGCTTAGTAAAGTTATTGATTTATGATGTTTGGACAGAATAGATTAAGAACAGAATGGGAAAAATTTAAGGAATTTTCTGTCAGAAAGGAAGCAAACTCAAACCGCCAGGGAGTCAATATTTGTAAAAATTTGAAACCAGAACCTAGAATTTTTAGAGAAATCTATTTATTTGCCCCCTTTCTCTCTCTCCAAATGAGTTTAGCTTTCATCCATCAGACATAGCACTATTCTCTCCAGAAAGATGGTAGAATGGCTTATGCTATCCTTGGGAAGAGCTTTATATATATATATATATTTTTTTTTGAGCTTGCTATTTTTGATCAATACAGAAATAAAACTAGAATTAGTACTTTTAAGAACTAGCTCAGCTTGGTCTCAAGCCAGGGGCTTGGCATTGTCCAGGATGGTGCCTGAGTAAGAACTGGGTGTCACTGAAAGTCACAGATGCTCTGTGCCTGAAAACTTGAGGGGAGATGGTTATTCTCAGCTTGTGCACAAAGCATCCGCTTGCTGGGGTATCATGTGCTGCAGACTTCTTTCCAAGCTGAGCGGCCTCTGCAGCTTTCCCCATCTCCAGTCAACACCACAGGCGCGGCCTTAGCTCTGGACCCTCCTGTCTCTGACATCTTTGTTCATCTTCTGACTTACTTTCTGATATGGCTGCCACTCAGGCAGTGACAGTCCTTCAGCTATGTGCTCCCCTTTCAGAGTTGGTCTCAGTCCATTATATTGTGAATTTCCTGTGAGTTTGTCATGTGCCGTACACATTTTACAGCTAGTTATTGTCCGAGAAAAGAAGGGAAAGTCTTCCTGATGTATGTCCCCATTGATATCTTCCTTCTTTTCTTTCAGTAATATGCTGAGGTTTTCAATGCAAGTTTTTGTGCTTGGATAAATTTGATCTACACCTTTTGATGTTAATAAAAATGGAAGTTTAAACTTAATTTTTTATTTGCAGTTATTTGTTACTAGAGAATACAGCTGAGTTCTTCATGGCTGCTCACTTACTAGTTCTAGAGGCTTTGTGGTTGGGTTTTGAAAAATAAGATAAATGGAATCCATTCTACTATTTCACTTCAAATTTAGAAGTTATTTTTAAAAAATGTAAGTGTGTCAATTTAACATCCTAATCGCCTCCCATGGTGTCAACTGTCCAGGTACTCAATGCCGTCAACATAGTTACCCAGGCTTTATTTCTCAATGCACACCAACAAAAGAAACAAACAAACCTCATGCTAGCAAAGCCATTGCAACTGACAAGGACACAGTTTCAGAAAGAGTGTTATATTTATTTTATTTGAAGTTTTATTTTAATTTTAAATTCTGTGTGTGTATCTTTGCACTTGACTATAGGTTTGTGCACATGAGTGTAGTTCCTGCACAGTCCAGAGAGATAATCAGATTCCCCCGAGGAGTTGGAGTTATAGGTAGGGGCCTGATGTGGGTGCTGGGAACTGAATCCTGATCCCACCAAGAACAGTAGGTATTCCTGACTGCTGGAGCATCTCTCTAGCCCCCCCCCCCCCATACACACACATATTTTTTCCAAACAACACTCCTGGGGCTGGAGAGATGGCTCAGCAGTTAAGAGTTATTGCTGCTTCTCCAGAAGACTAGAGTTTGGATTCGGGTACCTGAGTTTGGCAAGTCACAACCGCCTGTAACTGCAGCACTAAAAATAAAAGATCTGATGCTGGCTTCTGTCTTCTAAGGGCACCTGCACACTTCTGGCAAACACACACACACACACACACACACACACACTACACATACATAAAAATAAACCTAACAACAATACTTCTTTTGTCCTTGGAGTAGCACAGCAAGATTAAGCACCTCCCTTCCTGTGAGTGGTGTCGACTGCATGACCATACTTCTAACTTTATTTATATTCATTTATTAGGTGCATTCATTTAATTCTGCTTTTAATTTACAGGGATCAGTTTTGAATTCAATTTGGTTTAAAAATTATATTAAATGCTATCATGGCTTCAAAATCAAATCAATAAATATCCAGAGGAAGGAAGCCTTCATTCTTGTGCTTTACACCCTTCTTCCAGAGGTAACATTTAACAACATGCTCCTTGTATCTTCCTTCCTGGTGACGGAGATACTGGAACATTCCTTGTTACTGGATAAATTGTAGCACACTTTTTCTTCCTACCTTACATTTTCTGCTTTCTAGTATTTTCATAGTATCTTGGTAAAACTCTGTAGCTATAAACTGACACTCTTCATTTTCTTTAACAACTTCACATTTCTTCACTGTTTGAACTCATCATGATTTTGCAACCATTTTTCTAGAGATGGGCATTTGGGTTCTTGCCAGTCCTCTGTTACTAAATTTGTGCCACAATGAACATGTATGTGTCATTGTGTGTGTGTATATATATATATATTTTTTTTGGCTGGATTATCTTTAAGATAGATTCCAAAGGAAATATCCTCAGATTGCAGCTGAAATTTGTAGTTAATTAGATGTTATCAAATTATTCTCCATAACAATTGTAGTATTTTAAAAAACCTTTAACAGTCTACTATTTTATTTGTGACCCCAAGCTTTCACTAAAAATAAAAACATTTTTGGACAGTCATCAATCTTAAGTGAAGTTTTAGTTGGTCTTTTTCTCATTTTGAGGAAAGTATCAATCAGAATTTGATCAGTTTTAATTAGCTTGATGTTGGTAGTCTTTGCACAGTGTATATGGATGTCCAATCATCATACTGTACAATCTTAAGCATAAATGTCTTGTGACTTACACCTTTCCAGAGTTGGGGAAAAAAGAGAATTTGTCTTCTGCTTAACTTCTAAATCTGAGCTCTTTAGGTCCATGCAAGCAGAAAGCTACATATTAAATGTAATTATCAGAAGCATATTTCTATATTATCTATGTTGTTACAGGAAACCAACCTTACACAAGACATAATCTCAGAGTCTGCTTTGTGCTTTAACAGAACATCACAGACTGGGCCACTTATAAATAATATAAAATTTTTTTTAGTAGTTCTGGAATCTAGGAAGCCAAGATCAAGGTGCTAATATCTGTTGAGTGCATTCTTGCTATGTTTTCATGGGAAGAAAAGTAGATGGGAGAGGAAAAGGGAGAAGGAGACTCCCACAAGTCCTTTATTGTGTAGTGGAATTAAATATTAAACACCTTCAAATACCATTGCATGGGGTTAAATTTCCCATATGAACACTGAGGTCATATAAGTATTAAGACCCCTCCTTTTTAGTGGTAGTGTATTACTCTTTGATATATAAACACTATAAGTAATTCAGCTGTTTTCTTATTGATTGACCTGACCTTCATTTCTAGTCATTTGACAGTATGAATGAGTGTGTGTATTTGTCAGGGCTTTCTAGAGTAACAGAATTTATAGAATGAAACTCTCTCTCTATAAATAAAGGGAATTTATTGGAATGAGTTACAGGCTGTGGTCCAGCTAATCCAACAATGGCTTGCTATGAAGGGAAAGTCCAATAATCCAGTAGTCGCTCAGTCCACAAGGTTGGATGTCTCGGCTGGTCTTCAGTATATGCCCAAATCATAAAGAAATAGGCTCCAATGCTAGTGAATGAG
Source organism: Lophiomys imhausi (assembly GCA_907164525.1). Lineage (NCBI taxonomy): Eukaryota > Metazoa > Chordata > Mammalia > Rodentia > Muridae > Lophiomys > Lophiomys imhausi. The sequence continues at coordinate 8,697,334 of CAJQZJ010009840.1, forward strand.
AGGATGTGCTACCAAGACAAAGGGAAGCAGGAAAAGAACAAAAGCTTCCTTCTTCGGTGTCCTTCTACAGACTTCCAGCAGAAGGAATAACCCAGATTGAAGGCATGTCTTCCTGCCTCAAGATACAGATCCAAGGTATGTGTGTTCCTGCCTCAACGGTTTGAACTAGAAGTAGATTCACTCACCTCAAACCAAGCAAAAGACATGTCAGAGGTTAGTCTTCCATTTCTGGATTGTAGTTCATTCCAGATATAGTCAAGTTGACAACCAAAAACTAGCCATCACACTGTGTAGAAATCATATCTTTTTTCTGTGATATAAACTGTCATGCATATTTGTTTAAAATGTTTCTGATCAGGAGAACAAAAACACTAGCTTTGTACTGCCCCAAGTGAAAGAACATTCAAAATTGTATCTGGCCATTGTGTGTTGTCCTGATGACTGGGGAAGCACTCAGATAACTCAGTCATGGGAAGGAGTCATGGCCAATTTTGTCCCAAGGGCGGACCACACGTGGGTAGCTTTTTATCTGTTCCTAAGATCAGGTTGGAGTTGTTAATTAGTAAATGTTATTTATCCCTTTAAGATTGTTCTAGCATGATTACTGCACTCCTGCAGGTTGCTAAGGGAGTGAGGGTAAATATAGATGTCATCTCCTATCACCATCAGAAAATAATCTTTTTTTTTTAATACTTTATTTTTTTTTTCTTCAAGTTACATCTCAGTAACAAACCCCTCCCTATTCCCCCTTCCTATCCAGCCCTTCCACCCTCTTCCCCCCAGAAGTTTCCCCTTTCAGTCCAACAGCTGGTTCCTTCTCTTATAACAGTAAGTATTATACAAAACAATAGATATAAATATGCCACATTTATGAGAATAAATTGGCCCAGTATACCTCCCCAATGTCCAGTTTATACATATTTGGCCCCTGACTTTAACATTCTACTATCTAACCAACTCCATGAGTTTAAAGGTCTATATGTGACTCAACATTCATACTATCTTGCAACACACTTTTAAGAGTATCTTCTTAGATCTATAACACCCTCTTGATTCCTAAACAGTTCAAAATTTAACTATAAGACTCTAGCTGTCTATTCTTCAACCACCTCAGAGACCTGAGAGGGATAAATATATTTGCTTATATAGGAAGTGCAGAGCCTGCAGCTTCCAAAACTAAGAAAGAACATACCAATGACTGCCTGGACAGTTCCCATTTTCTCTCCATACATTCCAGCATCAATCTTCAGGCTTTGGGTCCTGTTTCTCTGACAGACATTTGTTGTAGAGCAGGGATTATGAAGGACTTACCTACCCTGTCTTGGCAGAGTTAGGCTGTCGACTTCCCTGCTACCAAGTTTTGTCCTTTTTGGACAGCAGTCTGTCTGCAGTTGGTGCAAGGGGTTTTTTTCATGCCAAGAGAAAGGCTTGCCACTAATTCAACCATCTTACAGTGGAGGTTCTTCGATGCTTATCTTCTACTTGGAGTAGAATAGAGGGTGCTGTCAGGCGCTGATATGACTCGATATAAAAAAAAATCTTGATTTAAGATAACATCTTTGAATGCTATATTCTGCAGATCTCTAGGGGTTTTTGAAGATGCCCTATCCATCTCTTGTGTTTAGATAAGCAAATGTTGCTTGTCTCTTAGCAACTTGATTACTGGGTAGTTTAGAGAATATCTGTGATAGACTGTCATAGTAGCTAACAAAGACACATGTTTGCATGACTAGGAGTTTGTTTTAACTATCCTAGACCGTTTTAGACGGTTGGTATCAAGAGGTCAGAGCTTCACATTTTATTTTTAAGTATCTCTAGGTATGATACCATTGGGAAGCATTACCTTTAAATTTGTATCAATATACAAAGATCTATTCAATTGTGGTTAAATATACTCTTAATTATGTATCAATATACCAAGATCAATGCCTATGTAGCCCAATATAATCTTAATATTACGTCCATATGCAAGGGTCAATACCATTGTGGCCAACTATAATCTTAATTTTGTATCAATATACAAAGATCAATACCGATGTAATCCAATACAATCTTATTTTTGCACAATAAACAATGGTCAATACCACTTTAGCCAAATAAACTACTAATTTTGTATCAATATACAAAGGTATAAGGGCATATTCAATAATCTGCCCCTTCTTCTTGGACCTTCCTGTGCTATGTCTATATCTCATTTTTCTCAAGCCCATGCACTCCTACATAGGAGAGGAAGCAGGATACAGAAAAGGAAAAGTAGGATTTCCCTGGGGCTAACCTCCAAAACCCATTAAGACAGGACCATTTATCAGCTTGTAGTCTCTTCCCCTACATAACAGAGTTTTCAGTTATCCTTCAAATAACCAAAAAGAAGGGTGGAGAAACACCCTCCCCACCCTCTGGGCATGGGACGTCCCTCTCTTAAAGTGACTTCCTGCTGATTTGGGTCATAGTAGACCTGTTTGGGGCCCCAACCCAAATGGGAAAAATGATTAAAAATGTTAGTACACTCCTTTTATGTTCAGTCCTTCTGTTCTCAGCTGTTTAGATGACCTAAGGGGTTTGTAGGCAGAAGCTGATCTTGCAGGTTTCATTGAGGTTCCTGCCAGGGCATTGTGTAGAGCTGAGCAGTCCCAGTGACATTGGATTGCTGTGGTGGTTGCAGGCCCCCGATGGAGACAGCTATTGAGGAAGTCTGCCAGGCAGAATCAACTGGGTCACACGTCCTCCTTGGTGCCTGATTCTGCTCTCTGCTGAGGATTCCGCTGTCCAGCCGTCCCCGGGCTCCCCTAATGGACGCTTCGATTCTCCTGGAATGATAAGAACAGAGCCCTGCCCCAATCCCAACCCTAGGACAATTGCCCTCTTTTTTTTTTTCTGGGGGGGGATGGGGGGGCTAGGTAGTAATTCTCCTGAAGCAAATTTGGCCTTCTGACAACATACAAAGTGTTATCTTTCAATCCGGGTTAAAGAAGAAATCATTCTGTCACCTTGGAGCTAAACCAGCTCTAGTGTATATATTTTGAGATCCCAAAGGACAATCTGCCTGCATCGAGACGGCCTTTTGTAAGTAGCCTCCAAACCTAGGTCCCTCCAAATCCCATGTGTGTGTCTCTGAACTCTAATTATTGGGAACAGGGACCTGTGTTTCCCATCTGAAGGGATCAAAGATGTGTTTCACCACTCCTGGATCGAAGTCTTTCTCTATTTAGAGTTTGCCCTGCATCAGGCTGACCCTGAGCTCCGGGATCTGCCTGTTTCTGTCTCAGGTGTGCTGGGAGCTGGGACCAAGGGTGTACTCTTCTTGAATGGTGGGACCAAGAGTATGCACCCTCACCACCCCGCTCCGTATGACTCCAGAGTACATAAGACCACCAACTCTAATGTGCCCCCCCCCCCCCCCCCCCCCCCCCCCCCCCCCCCCCCCCCC